>OX453077.1:2182911-2782911 GCA_949699795.1 Spicauda simplicius
CGCAGGTTCGATCCCGGCGTTTGAGTGGGGCCTTAAAATCAATTGCCCGTGAAATCGGCTAACCAAGCGGAAAATATATCCGACCGGAACCGGCCTTTCGGAATGAAAAGATCGGTGGAAATGTTAGCGTGCGTTCAAACGACTGCTTAAACAATGGACTTGAGTGTTCTTGCTTTATTTTGGATATTAACTATTTCTTGCTTCAATAGTATAAAATGGTGAAGAAAAACATCTTAATAAAACTTGTATGTCTAGGTAATGAAAGAATATGTATAGGTATACACATTTAACAAATTTAGTGTACATTTTTGGTATAAAAACTGTTATATTAATTTTAAAATGACAATATGAACATAATATGAAATGACTAAATTTAATTACTATATGTATATATAAAATAATAACTTGAAAGTTAAAAAAAACAAATGCCAAATTATATATAAAATTAATTAATTATTTTTTTGTATTATTCCAGACATTTGTTACCTACTTTAGTAAAGTGATGAATGTGATGTGATATTCTTTCTTTTAATTTATTAGTGAAAATTAGGTAAAAATAACTAATATATTTAATTATTACTTCATATTTCTACAAAAAAACATAAAAGTGCTTGAAATTCATACACGGCAAAATTGAAACTTAATAATTATTAATTCTCCTGTTATTATTCATAAAGACAGACAACTGATTTTAGAATTCATTTAACTTCATTGATTTTTAAATCACAATGTGAGAATCACTGTGATTTGAGTTTCACTAAAAAAATGCATTTTTTTTATACCTAAACCTAACGATAAGGCAGACGGGCTACCGGATGGAAAGTAGTCACCGTCGCTTATGGACACTTGCAACACCGGAGGAGTCGCCATTGCTCGCCGGCTTTGAAGGAGAGCTCATAAATTTAAATTATAGAAATTAATTAATTTCCTAGAAATTCACATTGTCTTATTTCCATATATTTCGTAGCTACACAAATTCATGGGTCACTCGTGTCCTTTATTGTTATTGGCGGTCTGTTCCTGATGGTTTCGTTATCTGAGCTACTATTGAATTGTTGGAGTCTTGAAAGCCTTAAATAAACTCCTCATTAACATTGTAATGCTACATAAGACCATTTAGGAATTTCTTATATTTTAACATTCTACATGTTTTACAATTAACTATTAAATAGAGCAGTGATAGCCTAATGGTTGAAACTCTCTCAATCGGGAGGTCAGAGGTTCATACCCATGCACGCACCACTGATTTTTCTAATATTATGTGCTTATTAGAAATTAATTATCACTGTGTTTCGGTAAAGACACATCGTGACTCGTGAAGGCACACATCCGAGAGTACTTTAAAAAAATAGTTCTCAGAGGTGTGTGAAGCCCAACAATTCGCACTTGGCCAGCGCGGTGGACTATGGCCTAAAACTCTCACATTCTGAGAGAAGACCCGTGCGCAGCAGTGGGTCAATAATGGGTTGTTGAGAGAACTATCAAATGCCATTTTTGTGTAAAGAGGCATAAGAATACATATTGATTTGATCTAAAATATATAATCAATCCTTAATTAAATAAATAACTCACCGCATCCTTCGCTTGGATTAAATAATAACACAATTCAAAAACGCGAATTTTACAAGATAATCAAGCAATGATTTTTGTCTCTACCTTTATGATGAAGTTAAAATATTAATAAAAATAAGTAAAAACAATTAACCACAGTATAATTTCAGTAATAATGTAATTTCTAAGCGTTTTTTCAATATAACAGTAAGGCTAACTTCAAAATTGATGCATTTCGAAACGTGCAGTTAATATGCAAACCGATTTATATAGTACAAACTATCGCCACCTTCAAATGCCTCACTTCCCAGTCTATACTAGAGGCATATACCCAGTATATCTCATGAAGTTATTATTAAGCAAGTATAGGGGCAGGTGGTTTAATTAATAACAACAATAATTGACTGCCGGCGGCTATTATTGGGCGCTATCACAACATTTGGGTCACGAGTCTGCGTGGTAGAGATGGGTGTTGAGTTTTGATACTTGATCATAAATATTGCTAAGAAACATAGGATTAATTGAAGGATTTTAGACTAATATTATCGCGGAATTGGCACATTTTAATACTTAACGGGTGCTCATGATATGCGGTTTGTGAATCCTTTTCGAATTCTTTTTGCCGATATTTCTACCTAGTTACATGAATTGTGGTCACGGCGAAACTGCGGTGGCGGGGAGAAACCGTTGACAAGCACTAGTTATTAAAGGACTTCTAATTATTTGACTTACAAGGTAGAAACATACTGTATGCCCAAGTCATGGGTTTAAATATGGTCACGTATAAATAGGAAATGTATAGAATTTTCTGTGTTCTGGTGGTCTGGGTGTTTGTGTATTTGTCTTGTGTGTGTCCATAGTACCTACGACACAGGAGAAAATCCTAGTGTGAGGCTATGAGTGTAGATAGTAAGAGCTTAAGTGAGTGAAAGCGTGTTTAGCCACAGATGCGTTGGAACGCCTCGGATCAGTGTTCAGAGTCCTTTACCACACCCTACTGACCAGAACAGCGCAGCACACTAATTTCTACCCAACAACAGCTGGGTTTTTTCTTAGGCAGAAATTGGTGAAGTAGTTGTATTTCCGCAGTTGAACCACGAGTATCTATAAATACTAGTCACCCGTAGCATCGGTCGAAATTCGACCGTAATTTAAATTAAAAATCAAATGTCATCTGACATTCTTGACGTTGTGTCTTTTCATTTTCATTTACTAAGTACATATGTGTTTGTGACAAATGCAAGGCAGTGTGTGTAATGTGTTTTTAGTTGATTTTATGTATGAAAAATGCATTATTTGAAAAAAATATTAACATTCTGCACTCCTTCTCTACGTCCACTATAACCGTGCAAAATTTCATACTAATCCGTCCGCGGCATATTACTTAAAAATCCGTCACAAATTTTTGCTTCACGTATTAATATAATAATTAGTGCAAACTATCAAGTAGTACCGGCCGCCGTACACACCGTACGAGCGGTGTGCAATAGCCGTCGGGTGCAATCAAACGCGCGGCCGCCTTCAAACCGTAGTTCGGCACACTACTGCATTTTCATCTCAAATTTCCTACTACCCTCCAGTCATCATTACAGACGACCTTTACTTTGTTCGTATGCGATTGGATAAGATGATGGAGTTGCAAAATAATTTAAATGTATTTTAGTTTCACCAATATTTTTGCATTTATTTCTTTCCACCCTACATTTATGATCATATACTTGATTTTATATGAAAATGTTAACCTGGGTTCTTATTTTTTATTGTAGTCCTTTGATCAATTCTATAACATATTCTATAACAGCCGAAGCTGTATTTTTTTTTATTATTAGAAGTAGCAAAAATATGCAATCCACCTGATGGTAAGTGGTCACTGCCGCCTATGGACATCTCTAATCAACTTCATACAGAACATGGGTTCCATCTGAAGTCAATCACAGATGCGTTGCTACTCCCGAAGACTATGATGGTCGCCTCATGTGAAAGTATGAGACAACCGTCTTCGTCCTCGGAGTAGCATCGCATGTGTGATTGCCTTAAATAGAACCCTTGTTCTTTATAAAGTTACTTACAGATGCAACTGCGGCAGTTACCACTTCCACTTACTACCAGGTGGACTTAAAGATTTAATTACCTTGGATGATTCTGGTCGAAAGAAAGAGAAATCCATAAAAAATTAGGAGACGATATCAGAAATTTCAATTAATTGCCAGCGTGCTACGTAAACTACTACTAAATTTCTACTACGATGGTGGCTACGTTAAATTCTGCTACGCCGTAGCAAGATGTAGCAGTACTACGTAAAAACAGCATTTGTTCTACATGTTGCTTTTAAAATTAATCCATACTAATATTATAAATCTGAAGGTGTGTTTGTTTATTCCTCTTTCACGTCGCCAAATAGCCGTTATATGATATGGTTTATATGTTGGGAAATAGGAGGACGTAGGCTACTTTCTAACGCGCTCTCTCATTCCCAGGAGAATTTCGATGTTTTGTTAGTTGCTAGATATTTAGTAGTTCCAGACGTTGTTTATAGATGGCGTTAGTAAAATTCATTTGGAAGTTCTGAATTAAATGCTACATGTAATTTATTAAAGTCAAAGGCAGGATCGACCCGAAATGTGCTATGTATGTTAAACGACTCATTGTTAAATTCTTTTGACCACGCGGGCGAAGCCGCGGGTAAGAGCTAGTAATAATAAATAAACAAATTCGTCAACCTTAATTGTTATACAAATGGAAAAGGACAAAAAATAACACTGGAAAATTAACCAATCAATTGCAAATTATGCCAAGCACAATAAAACATTAGCGGTATCATACAAAATTTGGAAAATAAAAACCGGAGAACGGCCGCATCGTTCAAACCGACTGAATTTATATCAGCAATTAAGTTACGAAGCACTCCTAAAATATGTCTAATTAATGTAAACACAGAACGATTAGGAGTCCGAATAAACACGCCAAATTGCTCTCTGCGGCAATAAATACCTATAATATTTTTAATTACACCCAAAAACGACATAAAGCAGGAGATAAAAATGTTTCTGCCATATTGCAAATGAAAATAAAACACAATCGGGAGGGAGTGGGGCTATAATATTTTTAAAACGTATTTTAATATATTTATAACGCGTTGAAACAGAGCCGGACTCGGAAGGTCATCTGAATAAATAAATTATGATATAGTGGGCAGGTTTTTCCGCGCTCTCATCTCTCGGATGCAATGCAGAGCTATAACTTATAGAGCGGGCCCTGCACTATTTAAAATGAGAGTTTTCTAGTAATTGTTTATAGTGAATAATAAAAATAATGTTTTCAACACTCATGACATACATATATAAACACAATTATTCAGATGACTATCTGACTTGAGATTGAATTATCAGACTTAGTGGCCGTTCTGCCACGTAAATCAAGTAAAAAGGATATCACTGATTCATTACGTTAAAGCAAAACGATGTAAAAACATTTTCACTAAAATTTAAATGGTTACAGCTGTCAAAAACAGGAAATTTTGTTAAACTATCCTGCTATGTAAGAGAAAGCATTACAACAGAGCAGAAAAAACATTACAATGTAACAGTGGACCAAAATCTCTTCTGTAAGTTCTTAGATCTACACAAACGTGAGTTTAAAAAAAATCTCAGCGCTGTGTAATGAATTTATGGTCAGGAACTTGTCCTCGGGCCCCGTAATTTTTCCTCCAGAGACGCGATAAACCCGATAGCGATGGCGCGTGACGAATAGTGCGCTTGCGCAACACTTGCTCTGTTTTTGTTGGGCTTTTGTTTGTGAAGTTTCGAAAACACTGTTTTTTAAAGCTATACTCGTCTCACACTAGATTTTATCATGTGGGTGCCGTGCGGACACACAAGAACGAATACATAAAAATGGACCCAGAACAAGATTTCATCATCTAAATTCATTCAAATCAATCAGACGTCTGTCTGGCCCGGAACCGCACCCGGAACTGTATGGAAGACGAGGTATGGTAAACGTTCCGACAGGCGAGCCGTTGTTTGTTCGTTGACGATCCGTGAAAAATAGCGGCACTATGCCGTTTTGATACACAGATTTTAGGGTTCGATCCCCGGATAAACTGAAACTGGATGTTGAATTTTAATTTATTTCAGGTATGGGTGATTGTTGGTTCCGTAACATAGATCCGAGTTCGATCCCCGGTTAAACGGGACCTGATTTATGATGTTTTTTCTGGGTCTGGGTGTTTTTTGCTTTCGGATTGTTTTGTTGGGTTGACTACCCGAATGGCGGAGAAGTCAGGACGTCGGTGTGACACACAGAAAGATCCGGATTCGATACTCGAACTGAATCTTATTGATGAATTTTCATTTCTGATGTGGGCCTAGATATTTATACATTTGTCTATGTTAATAATGCTTACGATACTCAAAAAATCTTAATATAAAGTTATGAGCATAGAAAGCTTGTCGATGGGACCCAAGTCACGAGAAAAAATCCTAGTTTAAGGCTATGAATGTAGAAAGTGTTATGCTATGTTATGTTATGACGTTACAGCAGACGATTTTTTTCTAATATTTTATACCTTTTAAGTCTAAGAGCAGTGTTAACCTGATGAAACTTGCCCTCTCGTTCAGGAGGTCCGAGCTTCAAAAACCAGGCACACACCGCTGTTTTCCCAAAAATTATGTGCGTATTAGAAAAAAAATATCACTGCTTTACGGTAAAGGAAAATATCGTGAGGAAATCCGAGAGTTCGTTAAAAAAAAAGTTCTTGAGGTGTGTGAAGTCCACCAATTCGCACTTGGTCAGCGCGGTGGACTGCGGCCTAACACTGTCTCATTTTGAGACAAGACCCGTGCCCAGTCGTCGTCAACCCATTATTGTCCCACTGCTGCGCACGGCCCTTCTCTCGGAATGAGAGAGTTATAGGCCATGGTCCACCACACTGGCCAAGTGCGGATTGGTGGACTTCACATACCTCCGAGAGCTTTTTTTAAACCACTCTCGGGTGTGTAGGTTTCCTCACGATGTTTTCCTTCACCGAAAAGCAGTGATAATTAATTTCTAATACGCACATAAATCAGTGCTGGGTTTGAACCACGGACCTCCTGATCAAGAGGGCAAGTTTCAACCACTAGGCTATCATTGCTCAGCCTTGTAGTTGGACAATAATGTGTAACAACAAATCTAAGAGATATACAATCTATACATACTTCTCTAAGCCCGGCCCTGAGCATAATATAGGGCGCGTGGAAACACTTCTAGAGATTTTTATATGATAATTAGTAACAGGTGAGCATTCTCGCGAACACGTTGTTGAAAAAACATTGGATTTTTGCTACATAGCCCGTTCTGCGGTTCTAGGGCGGAACGTGAGCGTTTTTTGATTTAGATTTGTTCTTATTGCGCTTAAATTGGTTATATACTTACATAATTAAATGTGGAGCTCTATTTTCTTAGTTTCTAATGGTTGTTGTTAGCGGCGTCAGACATAGGGTAAAATTTTTCGAGCGTATGTCCTTTTTATTGGCACGCGCTACCGCCCAAACGGTTTGACGATTTGTGACGTATGTCATAACTAGCTGGACACCGCAGCTTCACCCGCGTTAAAAAAATCGATATATCGATTGTCCCGTGGAAATAAGATATTTTCCCACAGTAAAAGTAGCCTATATGTTAATCCAGAGTGTCAGCTAACTCCCTACCAAATTTTATAAAAATCGCTCCAGCCGTTAAGACGTGAAGAAGTAACAAACATACACACTCACAATCTTTCGCCTTTTTAATATTACTATGATTTCAATCAATTCAGTTGCCAGAGAGACATAGGCTATATAATTCTTAAATAATGCGCCTGTGATAAAAAAGACGGGAGGGAAGTACGATTCTTTAATTAGATACCAAATGAAAGCTATATAATATACCACTACAAAAATATGTGTACGTATATTGTAACACTTACTACTTTATATGTTACTGTACTGTACTGTATATGTTACTATTTGAACGGAAATTCAAGTTACATTAATCAGTAGGTACATAGTATAAAACAAAGTCGCTTCTCGCTGTCTGTACCTATGTATGCTAAGATCTTTAAAACTGCGCTATGGATTTTAATGCAGTTTTTTTAATGTATATAGTAATCCAAGAGGAAGGTTTTTATGTATAATACATGTATAATATAGTAAAGATACAATGATAATTTTAGATTTTTGACTTTTAGGTGGAACGAAGTTCGCCGAGTTCGCTAGTTTATTAAAAAATAAAAAAACGACTTTTTAAAAACAATTAATTGCATTTGAAGCCAATGCATCGATATTAAGCAAACGCGGTTTTTGTTTATATTACAATGTAACTTATTTTAGATATTCTCCATAATAATATTGTGTCGGCTGATATAATATTTTGAAATATGCCTGCACCGATTTTTTTTATTTTTTTTATCTAACTGAAGTAGCATACGAGCATGTAGTCCACCTGATGGTAAGTGGTCACTGCCACTCATGGACAGCTGTAATACCTTCATACAGAACATGGGTTCTATCTGAAGTCAATTACTTGCTATATATCAGTTGGTACTCTGGATGACTATGATGGTCGCCTCATATAAAAATGTGCCGGCAACCACACCCTTCCATCGAAACGCAAGAAAGTTTCACGCTAGAAAAAGGTGTGGCGGTGGTACTTCCCCGGGCGAATTACGCGGGTTCTACCACCTTCAACACTGGTTCTTCCACCTTCAACCACTTTACTTCGCTTACCAAAATAAATATTACTATAGATATTTAATCTAGATCATACATTGTTTTAGTGTTTAAAATTCTTATAGAGTATAACATTAAATAGTTATTTATTGAAACTCAAATTAAATAATAGCACCCCAATCCCTTTGAAAATCGGTGAAAAATTACAATGTTATCCTTTCACATCTTTCATTCCAAATCAACTTTTCAAACAATTTCTCAAACTTCACCCAAACTGGAACCCAATAACCCTTATCGATACCTGCGTAACCCTCCAAGGGTACCCAGCGTACCTTAAGGGTTAATTCCATTAGCAGCACGATTACGTCGTTTTTCTAAGATAAAATTTTTAATCGTTTTACGCTCCAATTGATATTGGACCCTCTTTTCACTAGGTTGAGCAGATTAGAGTTACTGTACCTTTCCGACTTATAAATCGGTGTCTGATGGGTGGTTTTATTAAACTTTAGAGTCATACTACTGCACCTACTTCCACGATCTAACAACACTGCATTTTTATCAAATTAAAGTAACCACCACACCTACCAGCTTTTGGTAGTTGGTTACTACCGCTCATGGACACATCTTCACATAGAACAGGGTTCTATCTGAAGTCAATCTCATCACTATTCCCGGAAGATGAGATGGTCGCGTCATATACATATATGACTTATAAGCATTACTTATAACTTATAAGTAATGCTTATAAGTCCACCAATTCGCACTTGACCAGCTCGATGGACTATGGCCTAAACTCTCTCATTCTGAGAGAATACCCGTGCCCAGCACTGGGACAATAATGGGTTGACGAGAGAAGTAATGCTTTATAAGTAATGAGATAATTACTTATAAAATAGAAGAAGCAAACGGAAATGCACGGACCTGGGTGAAGGTGGCCACTGCTGCCCATAAATAAATGTAATCAACAGATAAAATCATACTTACCCTAAATTAGCCACAGATTTATTGCTACTCTATAGGACTAAGTCAAAACGCTTTGGATAAATATGCACCTAGCTATATCTTTCTTGCCTTCTTACATACTAATTATAAAACACGCTTTCTACACTCATAGCCCCACAGTAGGATTTTCTCCTGTGTCGTGGGTGCCATGGACACACACAAAGACGAATACACAAACACCCAGATCCAGAACAACAATGTAAACTCATCATTCATATACCTGTCGGGCCGGGAATCGAACCCGGGACCCACTGCGTGTCAGACCGGTACGGTAACCGCTGCGCCACGCGGGTGGTCGAAAATTATAAACTATGCAGTAAGAAAGATATATCTTCCTTACCTTTTTACATACTAATTATAAAGTATGCAGTAAGAAAGATGTATTTAGATGAAGGGGTTTAGTCCTTGGGGATAGCAACGTATCTATGTCCGACCTCAGGTACAATTTTAAGCCTCAGTTTGGAGGGTGGCAGTAACCAACTGCTTTCAGATAGACAGTATGCATAAAATGAAGAATTATTATTATCACACAATAAAATGATAAATATTCCTTGGAGTAGCTCTATTGTCAGAGAACCAGAAATTAAAAACCCGAAATGAGTGAAGAAAATTCTAAAATAACTCAAAAGGATATATATATAAATATTTAAATAATCCAGTAATAAGGCGATGGCTTGGTAATCGTGAATAGCTTGGCCCTAAGGTGGACTGTACGACCAAGGTCTTAGGACCAAGCCTTTCACGAACGTATTTCTCGCATACCGTAAGTTCGTGCGACAGTCCGAGCGACCGTCGTAACGTGAATGCCCGCTTTAATTCGTACTTGGCTTCGCATCAACCCATTATTGGCCCACTGCTGGGCACGGGTCTTCTCCCAGAATGAGAGAGTTTAGGCCATAGTCCACCGCGCGTCCATTGGTGCACTTCACACACCTCCGAGAACTTTTTTTTTTAAGAACTCTCGGGTGTGTAGGTTTCCTCACGATGTTTTCCTTTACCGAAAAGCTGTGATAATTAATTTCTAATACGCACATAAATCATTGGTGCGTGCCTGGGCTTGAACCTCGGACCTCCCGAACGAGAGGGCAAGTTTCAGCCATTAGGCTATCACTGCTCTAGTACTTGTAGACAATTTTTTATCACTTTTCATTTTACGTCAAATAATAATAACTTAATGATATACATAGTTAATTTTAGTTAAACAAAAAATATGTATAACTATTATAACCAACCTAACTATCGACTTGCAACTGACTTTAAGTCAAGTCAAGACCGACAGCCTTCAAATTAATTCTGTGCAAAAGGGTTCCCAGCAGTCTTAAAGCTTAAGTAACGAATAATATGATACAAATAACGTATAAATGTAACAAATAAAAAAACACATTAATTCAAGCAAAATTTTAACCCTTCCGCCGCGGCCCGCAACACAGCTTTTGAAAGGCGTATTTCACGAACTTTACACCGAAATGGAAATCGTGTCCCCCATTCTTAGTCCCGTGCTTAATTATAATTATTTTAATATGCAAATAATGATAATAAAATTTCGTAGGTTTTTGTTTTGGCGAAAGGGTCTATTGAGTTATACTTAATTTTGTTTGGGAGCAAGGGCGCTCTACCTGTTTAGCTCTTAATTTTTATTTATGCCCATGTGTTAATTCTCTCCCGTATATTAATCATAATAAAATGGAATACGAAGTTTACGGGCCCTTTTCTTGGATTAGATAAAAGGAAGTGTTATTTTCATCTGTTGCATACATTTCTATATTTGAGGTGATTATGTACTTCATATGTACATGTACTTCGTTTTTCCTTATAGACCTTACTTACAAGTTAATGAACTGGCCATCAATTTCATATTTAATAGAGCAAAAATTCATAGGGTAGTTAAATGAAGTATCAATTGATCTTCCAATAAACTTATTACTAACTCTTATGCAGTCAATGGTCGTGAAACCTTTAGTGACTTAATCAATGACGTACGAGTAAAATAATATACTAGTCATATATACTGGAGCTAACTTTTGTTACCCATGTAAAAACAAGAAGGCAAATAAAAAAAAGATATACAAAGAAAAAAGACAAACCCACTGAGTTTCTTGCCGGATCTTCTCAGTTGAGGTCGTGTTCCGATCCGGTGGTAGTGTAAAAAATATATATATTATATGTAAATGACAATTTGTAAGCGCCCCCGAAGGCCTGTGCAAATTGAAGATATTTCATTTCATTTATTATCAGCATTAATCATATAATATCAGCTTCGCCTAAACATTTTTTTACAATCAAACACGCAAAATGTGTTTTTGTGTCTTGAATATCATAAACAAATAAAACTATTTTACACAGCAAATGCAATAAAACTTACGTTTAAAAATCCACAGCGATTTTATGCAAACAACAAACAATTAATAATAACCGAGTCAACAATTCAAACCCGTGACCGTTGGATTAAATTTAATCAAAAATAAAAGCATGAATCTTAACAACCCCAGAACTCAATTTCAGGTCGCGTTTTTAATATTTTTTCATAATTTCACGCGTTCAAAGCCCCAGTCATTAAATACAAAGAACTCTTTGGATTATTAAGTAAAGGTTTAACGTATAGGAAACTCGAGAAACCCTCATAAATTACATTAGAATATAAATTAATACGATCACACTATGAGGAAAAAATGGCCGGCGTTTCAACGCTGTGCGCTTTGAAAAGCAACTCGGTGAGGACGGGTTAAGGCTTCGTTTCATATGTACGGGGTTATGATTAAAGCAACGTAACCTACTGTGAGTTTTATAATAAGCATATATTTATGTATGGTGATGTGTACTTTATTTTTATATAGATCGAGTTATATAGTTCGACTGCGAGAGTATCATCCCACACATATTTCTAGCGTAAAGCATTTCTTGCGTTTCGATGGAAGGGTGTGGTTTCCGGCACATTTTCACATGACGCAACTTATGCAATTATAATTATTTATTTATGCAGTCGTTTTTTCTTTGATATTAATTCAAGTTTTTTTTCTGTGGTAACAATTCAAGTTCTTTTCTTTGATACTATATACTTTCTCACAAACAGCTGCTTACATATTCGTCCGATTTCCGAGCAACTCGTGTCGACGCGTGCAAGCTTTGTACTATCGTACCATATACATACACGTTAGGAGAACGCTCGACCGCGCTACATGGTGGGTGGAGTGGGGGTGTTAGGTTTTTTCGTTACGTAATGTCTTGATTCGGTCGCCATGCTCAAAGCCCACGATAAAAGCTAAGCATGCTTAATTAGACTAGATTCACACACTTTCACATGAGGCGACCATCATAGTCCTCGGGAGTAGCAACGCAACTGTGATTGACTTCAGATGGAATCCATGTTCTGTATGAAGTTGATTACAGATGTCCAAGGGCGGCAGTGACCACTTACCATCAGGTGGATTGCATGCTCGTTTTGCTACTTCAGTCAAATAATAAAAAAAAACATGCGTGCGTACAAAGTACACATGTCAGAAGTGAAACTTCTTTGGCGAACTAATTTATAAATCTTGTTTATATTTATACAAATCTAAAACTTTAAATTTCCAAGATTAAGAGGAAGGGAAAAAGGCGTGATACGACGTTCGCTCTGTCTCACTTTTTCTCTCAATCTTTCTCACTCGCTTGCTCCCTACTCTCACTCCACGGCTAGTTGCTCATGCTACGTTCGCCCTGTCTTACTCTCTCTCAATCGGTCTCGATCACTCTCTCTCTCTTTTCCGACACTTCCGTTGCATACCGGCGTGACGTTTCATCTGTAAAAATTTTACCCTCATGCGCCTAAAGAAATTTAACTTCAAAAATAATTGGTTTTAACGCTCATTACTGACACAGCGCAGAGCAATTGATGCTTGAAGTGACTGTTTCACGGCACCCAGTTTAGTTCTACAAATCCCAGTATAAAAAGGGTTGCATCTGAGAGATCAATGGTCCCGACTTCATAACACTATTTTTACGCGTCCTTCCGTCGATATCACTCCCAAGAGTGTCTTCCCGACCGATTTATCCGCACTATATCATCCCGGCCGTAATATGAAACGAAAATATATCTATTATCTGATTGTTCGACTCACCCCTTGCTTGAAACGATTGACTGGGGAATTGAAGATTTGTTTGTCGCCTAAGATGTTCCGGGGTGTTTGATAAGTCTGTCTTTTGTGCGTTTGCTTTGGAAGTCAGAACATTTGATATGACTGAGCAACTAAAAAAAATAACAGTGCGTTAAAATATACACTCACACACACACAGACACACACATACACATTCAACACGTGCACACACACACATCGTTTGAATAATAAATAAATTAAGATACTTACCTTTAATTGTACACTCTGCTGTTTCACCATGACCGCTTAGATGCAATGTATAAAGTTCGAGCGATATTTTTGTGAGAGCACTGATACTCGTAACTTAAGTTTAATCTTATAATGGGTATCAGAGTTCAAAAAACCACCATTATAACCCTAACATTGTATATAACATAGACATTGTATTTAAAGATGTTGTACAATCAATTTGGGTAACATTGAACAGCGGTGTAACTTTGAACAAAGTTGTGAAAAAAATATATTAATTTATTACATGGAAACTTTTTGTTGTTTCTATATCGTACCTGCGTAAAATGGTTTGCCAAAATGTTATAATAGCAATGAAAGTAAAAAAAGGTACCTGTCAATGTCCTAATTTTAAAAAATACCGCCTTTTCCGTAGTGAAGTTGTTGCAAGTGTTTAATGCTTCATTTTGAAATAGCAATTATAATATAAAACTTACCGTAAACAGGTGTGTTTTGGTGTTTATCTTTAAAATGTATATTGTATATTGTTATTTTGAAACTGTACTATCCGTATCCCATGTTGAATATTGCGTAAAACTGTTAAACTTTTGACGACGTCGAAATTGGATGATATATGGGTAACTTTGAACGGTTCAAAGTTACCTGTATCATAAAAAAATATTTTTTTCGGAGGCTCAGGGTCGCTCAGCGTGCTATGGAGAGGGTTATGCTCGGAATTTCGCTACGAGACATGATTCGCAACGATGAAATCCGTAGACGAACGAAGCTTACCGACATAGCTCTCAAAATTAGCAGGCTGAAGTGGCAATGGGCCGCCACATCGCTCGTAGGACCGATAACCGATGGGGAAGAAAGATCCTCGAGTGGCGACCATGTTTAGGCAAAAGGAGTACCGGTCGCCCCCTACCAGATGGACCGGTGACCTGAAGAAGACAGCGGGAAACCGTTGGATTCAGAGGACACAGGACCGGTTGGAGTGGCCCCATTTAGGGGAGGCCTATGTTATGTCCATGTTCCGTCCATCCTTTTTTTTTTTGTTTTCGAGGGGGAAACCTTCCAAAGGTACCCGATGTTCCGTCCATCCTATCGATGGATGGAATAAATAATCAAAAAAAAAACTAGTATCTTATTTTACCACCAAATTGATCGACCTTGATTCATATGGCAAGACCAAGTTGTCTATTGTATTTATATAACAAAATAAATGTATTTTTTATAGATTTGGTTTTAATTAACAAAAATATGTTAATTAATTTTACTCAGACCTTAAAATATTCGATTAATGACGGATTTTATATCCTCAAAAAATTATATTCAAAGTTACCCAAAACTAAGGATAACTTTGAATTTGAGTTTTAGGGGTAATAGTGGATAGTTTAATTGTTTTCTCCGTAAATTTATTGTGTTAGATTAATAAACCAGCTAAAAAGGACACTATTCATTTAATAAAAACAAGGTGCAATAAATATAAAACAGATTATAATATCACAAATATTGTAAAAAATGTTCAAAGTTACCCAAATCGAGTTTACATTTTTCTATTAAATAAAGATTATTATTATTATTTCTCCTTTGTCCCCACCACACCCTCTTAGAACACTACAGGTTATACAGGGTGGTCAAAAAGCCGTGGATCAAACGAAACTAGTAGTTAGATGGGACCATCAGCAGCAAAAAATTGATCTACGGGAGGTCTTTATGTTCAACCCCTGCAAAGTTATAATTTATTTTGTGTTTTAGTAAGAAAATTGACTTTTTTAACTAATTCTTATTAAAATTCGGAAAATTCAACATCCTGTATCATTTTCATAATTTTCACTAGATTGGTACTAATGTGCCCTTGTGTTAGACATGCTATTTATGGTTATTAATTGGATTAATTAAAGACAATATTAAGTTTTAAGACAAATTATTTTCTCAAATGATAACTTTCTATTTGTTTCGGACCGAAATGTGACCATGTATTACAAGTTTTGGCGCATTTAATAAGGATTCTGAAAAGGTATTACATTGCGGCTACTACTCATAAGTTCTAAAATGATCGCATAAACGTGTGCCGAGTTTTGAAATTCAAAAGATAAATCATACCTATACAGGTTGTCCTAAAACATTGAAAACAATTTTAAATATTATAACACCTGTTACGTACCTATGTTCCACAATAAATATATTATGAATTATGAATTATGAATTTTTGTTTCACAGGTACTTGGGCATGATATACTGCGGATATCGGCTCTCCAGGGGATGTTACGAGCACACCCCGCGATACACACACGATAGTTCTGGGGGTAAGTTATGATGCCCTTGTTTCTATTTCTTTGATTTCGTCCGCAGCTTTTCCTGTAGTTTCGCAAGGGTGAGCTATTTCATTTTCATAAATAGATACACGCTGTATATCATGTTTTATTTTTACGTCATTTGATTTGGCACTTTGATTTAGGTTAGCCACAATAACCGAAAAAGAGCAATTTCGTAGTGCTGACGATACATTAATAAATTATTTGCATTTTTAGCTATGCCTAGTTGGTTGCCTTAGAGCCAAATTGGTACTTATATTAAAATGATTTATATAAATTTGGTTATGCTTAAGTACTATACAATATTAAGCATAACGAATTCGAATACATATGTAATCTAAACTTAAGAGACCTAATATACCTATGATTTTAGAATAATACTAGCTGTCCCGACAAACATTGTTTTACCATATAAAAAATAAAAAAAATGTTAAGGGTGGACAACCGTTAAGGGGTATGAAAAATACATGTTGGCCGATTCTCAGACCTACTGAATAAGCATATAAAATTTGGTAAGAATCGGTCAAGCCGTTTCAGAGGAGTATGGCAACAAAAACTGTGACACGAGAATTTTATATATTAGATTAGCGGGAAATTACATATAATGGATACCCACAATATGCGGTTTTTTAATTTGTTTTCGCCAATATTTTGATATTTTTAGAGACACGTTATCCTTAACCAAAAGAATTGAATTTTATTGTTAGACCTACGTTTATATATATCTGTGTGTCTAAGTAATTGATACAGATATTGTGATATGACCATAAAAAGAATTAAAAACCGTTGATGTCACTCTATTGCATATGTCATTAAAAGAGTGAATTATATCGCTTTAAAATATGATATGCTCCCACATTTTTGTTCCCAAGACATCCTTACGCTCTGTAATAAACAATTAGGGAGCACTGTATTACCAGTTGATATTAAATAACTCAATTCGTTTCTAATTTGCCGACAATTGTTCCCGACAAAGGCACGGCACGAACGAATGCTCGCGAGTATGAAGGAAGTCTGCTAGAGAGGGTAGGGGTGGGTTATTTTTGTATCGACATCGATAGGATCAAATTTATTTAACATATTCGAGGCGTTTCCACTCTGCAAGCATCTGAGGTCTCCTTTTCGTCTTTAACCCAATTATTTTACCAATGGCACGAGTATTATCTCAGAATTGGTGGACTTACCTCATCTTTGACAACTTTTTTTCAAATAACTCTTAAGTTTGCCGATTTCCTCGCAGTGTATTCGTTCGCCGTAAAGCAGCGATAATTAACTTATAATACGCACATAATTTTAAGAAAATCAGGAGTGTCTGCCAGCAATTTAAACTATGGACATCTCCGTCGTAAGGACAAGTTGCATTCATTAGGCTAGCACTGGTTTGCTCTTGTTGAAGTTTACTTTTAGCAGAACTAAATCCTACCTGAGGCCGATTGAAAAAATAATAACATTGAAGTAAATAACAATCCTCCTTTAGACACTTAATATATTGACAACGATTTTAGTTAATTATTATATTAAAGCTTTTTTTTTTATTTGACTGAAGTAGCAAACGAGCATGCAGTCCACCTGATGGTAAGTGGTCACTGCCGCTCATGGACATCTGTAAGCAACTTCATACACAACATGGGTTCTATCTGAAGTCAAACACAGATGCGTTGCTACTCCCGAGGACTATGATGGTCGCCTCATGTAAAAGTGTAAAAGCTTGATGCTTGATTGCCGTGATATTTTCTTGTCGTACTATAGATTTGAAACTCAAGTGTTTCCGATTCCTCATGACTGTCTTCATGAGCAACAAAACATAAGCCGTGTACATACGAGTATGTTTAACTTATCCTGTCTCTGTCCTCTGTCTTTACAACATGAATAAAATAAATAAATAAATAAACTTAACTGCTATTACAACTAGCTTAGTCTAACAAATACTCAGTCTGTTCTTGGCTGCATATTTTTTTATATATAGAGTCTTTTTTATAGAGTGTAGTAAGAGAATCAAATTTATTTAAAATATTTTAACTAGTGCACTAGGCTACTGACGGCTAACAACACCTTGGACTTTAATCTTAAGTT
Organism: Spicauda simplicius; assembly: GCA_949699795.1. Taxonomy (NCBI): domain Eukaryota; kingdom Metazoa; phylum Arthropoda; class Insecta; order Lepidoptera; family Hesperiidae; genus Spicauda; species Spicauda simplicius. Next base: position 2,200,849 of record OX453077.1, read on the forward strand.
GATTACAAATGTTTAAAAGCGGTAGTTAAAATTATCTAGCATGCTCATCTACTATCATACTAATATTATAAAAGCGACAGTTTGTGAATGTGTATGTTTGTTGCTTCTTCACGTATAAGACCGATTTTCGTAAAATTTGGTATGGAGTTAGCTGACACTCTGGATTTACATACACTTTTTACCGTTGGAAAATACCATACTCCCACGGGACAATCGATACATCGATTTTTTTAACGCGGAAGAAGCTACCGGGTGCAGCTAGTTTGTAATAAAAATGAATATTAATATTGTTATATAATGTTTAATTGAGTAAAAACTGTTCATCGTACAATTGTATAAAAAAACCTTTTTAATATATAAGAATACTAACAAATATGTTGTTCAAAATATTAAAGAAAATACATATATCGATACCTCTAACCCATCCCTATCGAACAAAGCAAACGCCATTGCCACTGGCGCAGTCGGGCGGTGCGCCGATGCGTTTATAATATTTCATTTATTCATAATAAATTATTATCGTACATCGCGACGAAACTCCATTAAGCTGGGGCTTGCCTCGTTACACCTTCATTAAGCTGGAGAATTAACGTCTTGTGTACTTAAAATAGAATTTTCTAGATCGTTCACCAGGTGAAAGCTAGCTGGGGAGATACCACCACAACACTTCTATCTCTCTCGTCATTATTGTCCCACTGTTGGGCACGGGTCTTCTCTCAGCATGAGAGAGTTATAGGCCATAGTCCACCGCGCTGGCCAAGTGCGAATTGGTGGACACACTTCTATCTAGCGTGAAGTAATTCTTGAGTTTTGATGGAAGTTTGTGGTTGCAAGATCACTACTAAGTAGGTAAAGCGACCACTTTAGTCCTCTGGAGTACCAACGCATCCGTGATTGACTCAATAACCATGTTCTATAAGCTGAGGCTTGCTTAATTACAACTTTCATTAAGCTGGAAAATGAACGGCTTGTGAACTAAATATTCGACCACCAATTCGCACTTGGCCCTCGCAGTGGACTATGGCCTAAACTCTCTCATTCTGAGAGAAGACCCGTGCTCAGCAGTGGGACAATAATGGGTTGACGAAAGATAAAAAGAAGAACTAAATGTAGACTTTTCTAGCTATCACCAGGTGGTAGAAACTAGAAACAATATTAGAGGAGGTACCGTCGCATCATATAGCGTGAAGCAGTTCTTGTGCTAGGTGGAAGGGTGTGGCTGCTGAATCACTTTTATATTTTGTCCATCTTAGTATCGGGAGAAGCAACGTATTGATTATTTATAGATAAAAACTTTGTACTGGAAAAAGTTGCTTGTAAGTTCCATGGGCTTTTTACTTCAATCTAATGAAAACAAAATTCTTGCGTGCATTGGAAGGGTGTAGTTACCGCATCACTCTTATATGAGGCGACCATCTTAGTCCTAGAAATTAACAACGCATTGATTGACTTCAGATTCCTTCAGAAACCTTATTCTATATGACATGGCTTACACGTATAGAGGAAGTGATCAGATCAGATAAATTTTTTAAACATATTTTTGTTCTATATTCTCTTACTAATCTCTACTCAAAGAATTGAAAATTATCGCATACCTAGTGAATTTATAAAAGGTATAATTAAATCCAATATTTCTCGCATTCCTATGAGATTCTCATTAGAGAGTTAATGAGGTACCTTAACTGTATTTGAACTTAAGATAAATTGAAAATCCCAAAATTGAGACTTTATACGTAATACATATAAGTTACAAATTATTAGGAGTATAGGCGGATGCTAGTGGTTTTTATACCGTCCGCTGCATAGAAAGTCTAGGGTTCAATGCTCTACGGTCATTGTAAAGCTAAGAAGAAGTATTTATACTTTTAATTTCTAACGATAAAGAAGGCAAAGAGCGTGTCGTATCAGTCTAAAAAATTGAGGGTTTCGGGTTCTATCCAGGCAGGTAGATCAAGAGCAGTAAGAGCCTAATGGTTGAAACTTGCTCTCTCGATCGGGAGGTCTGAGGTTCAAACCCAGGCACGCACCACTGATTTTTCTAAAATTATGTGCGTATTAGAAATTAATTATCGCTGCTTTTCGGCGAAGGAAAACATCGTGCAGAAACCTACACATCCGAAAGTACCTTAAAAACGTTCTCGGAGGAGTGTGAAGTCCACCAATTCGCACTTCGCCAGCGCGGTGAACTATGGCCTATAACTCTCTCATTCTGAGAGACCCGTGCAGCAATGTACAATAATGTTATGACGATATGTAGAACTCTAAAAGATACATTTTTAGATCTGTTCTAGTTCTTGATACTCATACCTGTGGTCCTATGAATACAACACAAAAAATCTATTTTATTTATCTATTTAATGACACACCAACAGCATTACAAACAACACATTACAATAATCTTACATAGGAAAAAAGTTAGTATGCACGCCAATTACAGGTGCGTACAACATTCTCTATAAGTGATAGACATGTTGAGTTAATATTGACAACTTAAAGAAAGTTTTCAAGGTGGTAGAACCCGTGTAGTTCGACCGGGGAAGTACCTCCGCCACACCTATTTCTAGGGTGAAGCATTTCTTGCGTTTTGATAGAAGGGTGTGGTTGCACCACACTTTCACATAGTCCTCGGGAGTAGCAACACATCTGTGATTGACTTCAGATGGAACCCATGTTCTGTACGAAGTTGATTACAGATGTCTAAGGGCGACAGTGACCACTTACCATCAGGTGGACTGCATGCTCGTTTGCTACTTCAGTCAAATAAAAAAAAAAGTTACACAGTAAAAGTTAGACATTGGGTTGATAAGGATGAAAAAAATAAAAATTTAAGGATATACATAATATTATTTTGGAGTATGTTTAAAGTAGAACGTATGTAAATCGACTGGTAGGTATTATTACCACACATATTTCTACCACAAAGCGGTTCTTGCTGTTGGGAGGGTGTAGTTGCCAGTTCATTTTTATATGAAGCCATTATGACGACCCGCGTGGCGGAGCGGTTACCATACCGGACTGACGCGCAATGGGTCCCAGGTTCAATTTCCGGCCAAACAGGTATCTGAATGACGATTTTAGATTCATGTTCTGAGTCTGAGTGTTTGTGTATTCATCTTGTTCGTGTCCATGGTACCCACGACACAGGAAAAAATCCTAGATGGTGCTATGAGTGTAGAAATTATCTTAGTACTTGGGAGTAGCAACGCATCTGTGATTGACTAGCATAGAAGCCTTGTTCTATTAAGTAGCTTACATCATCCATGCTCGAAAGCCACTTACACATCAGACAAACTGCATGCTTATTTGCTACTTCTAAAATATAAAATGTATAAAAAAGAACATTATACCGTTTCCCACAAGTGACATTTAAATAATTCCTTCCACAATTATTTATAACCCATTTTCGTGAAGATGCGACGCGGGATAGGTGAAGACATATTTATTGCTGGCGAATAAATAAAAAACACGTCAAGAAAGACACTGGAGATTTGCGTGGGTTCCTTACAAAGTACACTGTAATATTTACCAATATGTTTGATTCACTCGCTGGTACCTCTGAACATTTGTAATCAACACAGGTACTCTACGAATTGTTACTTAAAGTCGGTCTTAAATTGAAGATTCTATACTAAAGTTGGTGGAACCTTTAAAACCAGTAAAAGGCTATTAAAAAAAAATCCAGGAGATAGGCAGCAGCTTCTTTCAGCTTATCAATCTAAGCAACTACTCGTACTTCGTGGAGGCTATTGGCGAAATACCCGCACTGCCTATGTCAAAAAAAGACTTTAAAATGCTGATGACGAAATGGGACGCCTATAATAATTCAAAATTACATTATTTTCGCACTGTTCCCCTATTAATAATTTCGGTTTCAGTAGTTTATTTAATTTAATTTAATTTTAATTTTTTTGCGTGAATTTGCACAAAAGTAAAATGAAATGTAAATTATCATTAAATGCCTGCTTTTGATAGTACGTACATAGGTACTATACCCGTAATACTATAAACCCTTCAAAACTGGTTTAAATAAAACTGACACGGGACCCTAAAAATAAAGAAAAAATCCTCATAAATATGTCACGTGAGCTCACGTAAGAAGAGACACTTTGATGCATGTGCGGGGAATTAATTCTTTTTGCGGTATTACGGGAAATTACCTTTTCTGTCCCTGAAACAAAATATAGAGGAAACAGATTATTTATTTGTTATTTTCTGTAATTTGAGCACTTCTAAGGTAAAACTTCGTGACACTCATGTTATTACACCATTCAAGAATTTCTTACTGACGCCGATATATGACATATATGACATTTAATAATAGTAATAGTAATCAGTAATTTAATTAATACAATGATGAATATAAATAATGATACTTATGAATGTAATTAATAATAATGCTATTCTTAGTGATTTCCAAAAGGAGTTTTCAATTATATTATATGTATACCCAAAAGGGGTCGAGAATTCACAAATAAAGAGATTTTATTTGATTTTTTTTAGCTGACTGAAGTAGCAAACGAGCATGCAGTCCACCTGATAGTAAGTGGTCACCGCCGCTCATGAACATCTGTAATCAACTTCATACAGAACATGGGTTCCATCAGAAGTCAATCACAGATGCGTTGTTACTCCCGAGGACTAACAACGCATCTGTGATTGGTGATGATGGTCGCCTCATATAAAAGTGGACCGGCAAGCACACCCTTCCATCGAAACGCAAGAATTGCTTCACGCTAGAAAAAGGTGTGGCGGTGGTACTTCCCCGGTCGAACTACAGTGGTTCTACCTTCAAAATTTGAGTCATTTTTGTTTTTAACAGTAGTGCTAAAACCTTTTAGTATGAAGTTAAAATGTTTCCTCAAAACAAGCATTGTTTTATTTCGCTCGGATGACAAGTATGCGGATTCGACCTATTTCTTTCTCTTATCGACTTATCTATCGTTTATAAGAAGCGTGGATTTGAGCATCTAGTTGATTATAGCCTCGTATCACCGCGATTTTATACTGTACTAAGATTCAAATTTCCCAAAGTATTTATGTTATTTCGCTTGCAATCTTGCATGTCAAGGGTCATTAAAAGTAAAAGCAACATTTTAATACTCCTGCTAAACCACTTATGAACGATAGGAAACACGGTTTAGAATTCCAGCTCATTGATTTAGGGTTTTTTATAACATGCTGGTAGTAAACGAGGACGCTCCACCTGATGATTAAAAAAGAAAAAAAAGAAATCCTATTTATTGACGATAAATGATACACAATAAACTTAGAAAACTAAACATAAAGATAGCTAAGTAATACCAACAAGAACAGGGTAACAATACAGTTTAGTGTTCAAGTAACTCGCGCTGTGACATAATAGCATCGTGAAATAGACGAGAATGAGCTATCGCCATGGAGACACACGAAACCACGGCACTGGTTTTCATTCTCACGATTAGTGGGCATCACTGCCCATGGGTAAACCTGTACACAAATTCATACAGAACAAGGATTTTATAAGTTCACACATGTGTTGCTTCTCTCGAAGACTATTAGGTCGCCTCATATGAAAGTTAGCCAGCAAGCACACCCTTCCATTGACATGCAAGAACTTCTTAACGCTAGAAATAGACGGTACCTTCGATCCAGCTGTATAAATTATATCTTCCCGTCAGCCCATTATTATCCCACTGCTGCGCACGGGTCTTCTCTCGGAATGAGAGAGTTATAGGGCATAGTCCACCGCGCTGGCCAAGTGCGAATTGGTGTACTTCACACACTTTCAAGAACTTTATTTTTAAAGATCTCTCGGGTCTGTAGGTTTCCTTACGATATTTTACTGCACCGAAAAACAGTGATAATTAATTTTTAATACGCATATAATTTTAGAAAAATCATTGGCCTGGGTTTGCACCTCGGACCTACCGATCGAGAGTGCAAGTTTCAACCATTAGGCTATCACTGCTCTCTAATATTAATTATATCTTACATTACTCCTAACATCTACATTGCCTTTTATTTAATATTAATTATTTCTTTCATTACTGCAAACATCTTCTATATTACCTTTTAATTTTAATATGTAACGATATATACTTTTAAAATTATTGTTACCAATATATCCATATTACCTAGCTCAAACACAACTTAAAGAAAACTTGCAGACTCGGATCTATATAACTATCAAGTCAAAAATCGCCAAACAATAACTGGGTAAGTTCTATCCGTTCTGGAGCAATAACTCACGCAAACAAAGCAATTCCGAGACGCACCGGTTTCTTGAGAACAATACTTAGAATTATGGCCGCCGAGAACGGATGCGGGAAAGATGCAGTGGCACCGAGATATGATTTGGGTTCGTGGAGGAAATTTCGGCTTTTTATGATTTCTGTGACGTCACAAGGAGGGTATATTTCGAGCGTGTATATCTATATGTTTGTATGTCCATTTGTATGGCACACGCTACAACCCAAACGGCTTGATGGATTATAATCCATCGCCGAGTAAGGATGCGGGAAAGATGCAGTGGCACAGAGATATAATTTGGGTTCGTGAAGGAAATTTCGGTTTTTGATATTTTCAGTGATGTCACAAGGAGGGTGTTTTTCGAGCATATGTATGTAGGTACCTATGTGTGTATGTCCATTTGTTTGGCACCCGCTACAGCTCAAACGGCTTGACGGATTACAATCCGTCGCCGAGAACGGATGCGGGAAAGATGCAGTGGCACCGAGATATGATTTGGGTTCGTGGAGGAAATTTTGGCTTTTTATGATTTCAGTGACGTCACAGGATATTTTTTTCAGGTGTATGTATATATGTATGTATGTATGTTTGTATGTCCATTTGTTTGGTACTCGCTACAGCCCTAATGGCTTGACGGATTACAATCCGGCGCTGAGAACGGATGTGAGAAAGATGCAATAGCACCGAGATATGATTTGGGTTCGTGAGGAAAATTTTGGCTTTTTATATTTTCAGTGACGACACAAGGAGGGTAATTTTTTTCGAGCGTATATATATATGTATGTTTGTATGTCCATTTGTTTGGCACTCATTGCAGCCCAAACGGCTTGACGGATTACAATCCGCCGCCTAGAACGGATGCGGGAAAGGTGCAGTGCCACTGAGATATGATTTAGGTTCGCGAACATCAATAACACAATAAAACGCTATGATAGTTAGTTGGGTATCAATGTAAACGAGAAGAAGGTAGTTTCTTTTTAAAAACCGGTTTAGTTTTACCGATGTTATAATCTTTGCGTACGGTTTTTAAATTTTAGATCTGAGCAAGTTTTATTGGAAAGGAATCTTGGGTAACAGAAAATCAAGCCTCTAAGGTTTAAATTAGAATTTCTCGTGAGGTTTTTAACATCAATGATACAAAAATCTAGAAGTACTTGACAGTTGTTATGTCTAGATAGATTATAATATTGACAAACATTAGTTTTAATGCGAATTACTAACTTCTATTTTCTTGTATGTACATACATAAGATGTGTGAGTAAGAGTATACCTAATGCATGTAAACTTTTTTTATTTAATTAATCTAATTCTTAATAAAATTACCTACCACTATTTGGCAGTGAACGTATAGCTTAAAAAGATAAGTCTAGAAGTCAATGTTAGACAGGATTTTGTATATAAAGCAATTTGTAATAATTAAGAAAGATTAATTTAAAAATTAGTCTAGTTAAAGATCAAAATTACGTACGGAAGCTCGAAGAAAATATCTTCTTTATTATATATTTTTATCAACGTTTAATTTATTATATTTCATTTGTAAGCAAATCATATAGTTTCGTTAATAGTATTGTTAAAATTGAAATGGAGATATGAGAAAGCTTGGGAACATACTTATAAGACTACTAGCGCCATCTTGTATCGAGTAGAAGTAGCTTAACCTAAAACTTAGTTTCGTGTTAAATATTATGATGTAGCGGTGTCTATTATAATTTTATAAAAATAAATTATTTTCTTTTTATATTAGCGTTTAAATTTATAGATAAAAACTATATCTGGAAACTGTGTATGAAAATCGACTTATAGATACAATATTTTAAAAGAGTTTCTATTTATATATATTTGAAAGGCCTCGTAAGCTATAATCATATTTCGGATTTATAGTACTAATACAACAGGTGAATATTAGTTAAAATGGTTACAAATACAACGAAAATAATTATAATCACTTATTCAAACAGAAAAAATACTTTCTAGTGAAATATAAATAGGTACCAGGAAGTTAAAAAATACTGAAATAAAACATCAACTAAACTGATGTATTATGGTCAAAGTCTTTGTCACACTGAAATCCATGTGCAGCAATGGGAAGGAAATGAATAAATAAAGATATTTCCACTCTATCCTCACATTTAGACAATGCACCAGAAAATATACAATAAGTTTAAAGAATAAATTGATTGCTTTAATTTATTAAAAGGAAATTCTTTTTTGTCTAGCTTCTTTGAAAATGTTACACCTACGACTTAATAATGAGTAATTTTAAATTACAGTAACACATAATTTAGTAACTTATACCTAACTAGCTGACGGCCGCATCCATCAAACTTCGATCCGCCTAAAAGTGAAAAATCTGAAATTATCAGTGGTCCTCCTCTATATTATGCATGTATTATACATAAAAACCTTTCTCTTCAACCACTCTCTCTATAAAAAAAAACCTGCCTAAATCCGTAGAGTATTTTAAAAATCTAAGCATACATAAGGACAGACAGTGAGAAGCGACTTTGTTTTATACTAGGGTATGTAGTGATAAGGAAAATTTGTTCACTTGAGGCAATTTTACTAAGTCCTCAGAGGCAGCGACGCATCTTTGACCAACATTAGCCAAGACTAATTTGTTATCCGGATTTGTTTGTTGTTGTTATCTGTTTGCAACTTCAACATTATAAGACATTTTTCCTATTTCCGAAAAATATTTTTAAATTTCAATTAGCACCCTAACTAAAAACCCCACTATCCGCAACCCTTCCAAAAACCCCGCACAGAATAATGAAGTCGGGGATAAATAATAATAAAGAGACATCTCGCGGACTTAAAATGAAAATTGTGTTCGTGGAATGGGTTAAGGAAGTGATATTTATGTGCTCTGGGCAGCCTCATTACTTAATGAGTTCTAAAAACTCGTGTGTGCCTGTAGGATTTATCTAGAGTGGTTTAACACCTCGTTTTTATGAAAATTTGTAACGTATCATTAAGATTTACTATGTTATAAAAATATTTATAAATTTGACGTAGCAAAGAAATATACCTTAAGTCCAGCTGATTATAAGTGGTTAGTGCTACACTTAAAAAACTTTAAAAATATTTGATAGAACAAAAACGTATATGAAGAATTACCAATGTAAGTAATCAATGTTTGTATGTCCACAAAACTTCTACGCTTCATACTGTAAATTGGTAATTTTTCATATAAGATTTTGTTCTAGTGGTCCTTCGAAAAGCGCATTCACAAATAAATATCATAAGGGCCCTGTACTATGTTCCCTATCCATGGGACTCTGTAAACAACTTCATATAGAACTAGGTTTCTGAAATTAATTACAGGTGCATTGTCACTCCTGAAGATAAGGATGGTTGCCTCGTATTTAAGCAATCACACTCTTGTAAAGAAGAACATGATATTCGGTTGGGTACAACCCATTATTGTCCCACTGCTAGGCACGGGTCTTCTCTCAGAATGAGAGGGTTTTTAGACCATAGCCCACCGCGCAAGCTAAGTGCGAATTGGTGGACTTCACACGCCTCTGAGAACTTTTTTTTAAAGAACTCTCGGCTGCGTAGGTTTCCTCGCGATGTTTCCCTTCACCGAAAAGCAGTGATAATTAATTTCTAATACACACAAAAATCAGTAGTGCATGCCTGGGTTTGAACCTCGGACCTCCCGATTGAGAGGGCAAGTTTCAAACATTAGGCTATGACATGATATGCACTGTTCTACATGTACTTACTTCGTTTTCAAAAAAGTTACGGTGGCACTACCTCGGTTGAACCGTACTGGTTCTACCACCTTGCAAATATATATCATATTTTTATTGGAAAATATAAGATAGTGTGAATGTTGCGATTACATATGTATTTCATCTCTCATAATGTTTCAGTGAGGCTTGCTCTACGCTTGGTAAGTCAATTATCACTTACTTTACACCTTTGAAAAAAACAGTAAAATAGATGTCCGCGCAAGACTTCATTTAATCATTAACTAGATGAAACCCGCAGCTTCACCCGCTTTAAAAAAATCGATGTATCGATTGTCCCTTGGGAATAAAAAAAATCCAACAGTAAAAAGTAGCCTATACGTTAATCCAGAGTGTCAGCTAACTCCTTATTAAATTTTATGAAAATCGCTCCAGCCGTTTAGACGTGAAGAAGTAACAAACATACACACAAACTTTCGCCTTTATAATATTATTATGAAGTATGATTTTTTATGAGAGTTTGAAATTGATACTATCACTCCGTCTTACGAAATTACTAGCGCTATACATATATCTTGCATATTCTGGTATATTTCCAATCAATTTAATTAGAATTCCGAGTTTCAAATAAAACATACACCAAGACAATAATAGAAAAATAAAAATAATTTCCGCATGCATTTTCATGTCATTTTTTCAAAAAATACATTTATAATTATGACAAGAGAATACCATTGTTCGTATTCCTTTTTGCTACTTTTTGTTTAAGAATTACCTAGTTTTAATTTACTTAGAACTCATTCTAAGACAAAAAATCTAAAACAAAATAAAATGTAGTTTATTCTTAGTTAAAACGGGTGGTTTTATGTCACCGCTAGATTGTGCCCGCGTCTTTGCTGCATGACCTTTGACATTTTTGCTTTTTACTAAATAAAACACTAATTAGAAGGCCATGAAACATGCCTTTTAAGCGTCAATCGCGTAAAACATATGGCTGCTTTAGTGGAATAATTCACAAGGTGATAGAACCAGTGTAGTTCGATCGGAGAGGTACCACAGCCACACCTAGTTCTAGCGTGAAGCAGTTCTTGTGTCTCGATGGAAATACCTTTTAACACATAAACCGAGAACTTTAAAAATAAGTTCTCGGAGGTGTGTGAAGTCCACCAATTCGCACTTGGCCAGCGCGGTGGACTATGGCCTAAACTCTCTCATTCTGAGAGAAGACCCGTGCCCAGCAGTGGACCAATAATGAGTTGATGAGATACTTTTAACACAGTAGAAATAAAGTGTGAAAAATGGAAACAAGGCTGCTAAAGGATTTTCGCGGTGCTTCAGTAGCGAGTGTCCATCTTTCATCGAAACGCAAGAACTTCACACTAGAAATAGGTGTGGCAGTAGTACTTCCCCGGGCGAACTACACTGGTTCTACCACGCATAATGCATACAATTTAGATGTTTCTCAACCAAAGGTCACTTTCTTATATATTGAAGTAACAAACGAGCATTTCAGGTTTTTAGTGGCAATCGCCACCTATGAAATACTCCCTAAACTAATATCCTAGTCGTATATGAAAGTCAGCCGGTAATCATACCCTTCCACTGAAGGCCAAAAATTGATTCTCGGTAGTAATAAAAATATGGTTGGCTCATGTAAAAATGACGAAATGTAACGCTTCGCCCTATTAACACATTTAGCGCCCTTCACTCGGATCCGAGTTTGGTGGGGCCATACCAGGGCCATAGAGACGGTGCGCGGTGCCGCACACACGGATCCGATCGAGCATCCCGTCCATTGCCAAACTATTGCCATCCAGGCTCTCGGAACCGATTATTCGGCACATGGGATCCTGTGTGCAGACCACTCGGATTCGAAAAATGTTTTTCTATGATGATTATAATAATAATATACATTCATAGGTATTTTTTGTAGACTTTATCGCCATGCCAGCACCACGCCAGATGCGCTCAAAGGGCATCGAGGTAGTATTCGTCAAATACATCGTCGTCTACCCATTATTGTCCCACTGCTGGGCACGGGTCTTCTCTCGGAATGAGAGAGTTTTAGGCCATAGTCCACCACGCTGGCCAAGTGCGAAATGGTGGACATCAAATACATACTGGCATTGAATTAATTGGTGTAACGGTGCCATCATATATATTCCAGTCCAAACTTACTTGTTACCTTAATTAAGCGTTAACACTTCATAAACGTTTATCAAGCCTAAGATTTTTTTAATCAGGAAAGGAGGAAGAGTTTTCCGAGCTAAGGCTCCGCCCGATGCCTCCCACCAATATCTATCGGTGCTATTATCAGATCGAGTCTGCGCAGTGGATACCGACACGTATACCTCATAGGTATGTGTTAGGCTGTGTCCCCAGTAGGCAAACTGTTAGCGGCGTACTGAATTTGCGACGTATCGGTTTAGTAGCCCTGCCATATATTTGAAATGGAGTGTCCAAGGTTTGCTAGTTTGCGCTCACTGTACGCTTTACTGCGAACTGCGTAAAGTGACAGTTTGCCAACTGGGGTCAGAGCCTTATGATGTGGAATCTTTCATAGGTCGATGGTTTTCGTGCCAATAATATAGCAATTTGACGATATGATGATCCGCGTGGCGGTGCGGTTACCATACCAGTCTAACACGCAGTGGATTCTGAGTTCAATTCTCGGCCAGACAGGTATTTGAATAATGAGTTTACATTCTTGTTCTGAGTCTGGGTGTGTGTGTCTAGGTGCTTCATTCCACGACACAGGAAAAAATCCTACAGTGGGGTTAGTGGGTACAGGTACAGGGGTGGTGTAGAAAGCGTAGAAGCGTTAAAATTTATGTGTCCTTAAGATGAGTATAATAAGACCTTTTTTAATTTAAAATTGAAAGTTCATATAAGCAACTTCATATAGATCAGGAGTACTGAACTTAATCATACATCTTGGCTAAAACGCAAGAAATTAGACCAGGGAGGAGTCAACTTCACACCTATTTTTGGCATGATGCAGTTTATCCATTTTGATGGAGGGATGTACTTGCCAACTCACTTTGAAGGTGGTAGAAACAGTGCAGTTCGACCGGGGAATTGCCACCGCCACACCTATTTCTAACATGAAGCATTTCTTGCGTTTCGATGGAAGGGTGTGGTTGCCGGCACACTTTCACACGAGGCGATTCATAGCCCTGTGGAACCCATTTTCTGTTTGAAGTTAATTACAGATGTCCATGGGTGGCAGTGACCACATACAATCAGGTGAACTGCGTGCTCGTTTGTTACTTCAGTCAGCTAAAAAAAATCTCACTCTTAAGTCCTCAGGATCATCTTAGTCCTCAAGAGTGGCAATGCATCTGTGATTGACATCAGATAAACCAGTCGTTTTGTATAAAGCTGCTTACAGATGTTAATGGGCGCCAGTGACTTACTATAAGATGGCCTCATACTCGTTTGTTTCATCAAGATAATGAATATAATCATAAAAAAATCCGCTCCACATTACTAAAATGTATACAAACATTCCAAGGGTCCATCAATTCGCGCAGTGAACTATGGCCTCAAAACTGTCTCATTCTGAGAGAAGACCCGTGCCCAGCAGTCAACCCATTATTGTCATAATGGGTTGACGAGAATACAAATATTGTAATACGGTTAAGTTTCTGAAAAACCATGCATGGGAAATTACATAGGTATACATTATACATAGGTATATCAAGATAATGCAACAAAGAATCATTTATTTCTATACTAATATTATAAAGCTGAAGAGTTTGTTTGTTTGTTTGAACGCGCTAATCTCAGGACCTACTGGTTGGAATTGAAAAATTATTTTTATGTTTAATAGACCATTTATCGAGGAAGGCTTTAGGCTATATAATGTGAAAAAACAAGGAAAATTATTCATCCTTGAGGGTTTTCGTTGCGTGCGCTGCGAAAACTGTTCAAGATACCAAAAATATATGTATGAAAGAAATATTCCTCTTGAATGACTATGTATATGTCATGTATTTTTTAAGCGCGGGCGAAGCTGCGGGTTTCAGCTAGTTAAGTTATAAGTTCCTTTGATACGTTCCAGAAAAGGGTGTATCAACTACCTGGAACCAAGCCTCAAGCCTCTTACTATAGTAAGAACCTCCCACAATGACCAGCGATGTATTGGTTCGAGTCTGCGCAATAACGATATTGGAAATCTACATTTTACGAGCCGGTTTTAAGGGGGTGTGTCTTTCGTTTTACTAGCTCTTTTTATGAAATGGTCTTAAGGCGAGCATGAAGCATTTATTACGTTTCGATGGAAGGGTGTGGGTGCTGGCACACTTCTATATGAGGTGACCATCATAGTCCTCGGAAATGGCAACGCATCTGTGATTGATTTCAGATAGAACCCATGTTCTATAAGATGGCGAACTGCTCGAGCTAATGCTCGTTTGCTATGTCAATCAGATAAAAAAAAATAAAAACAAATAAATTCTTGTGAATTAGAGGGAATTGGTGGTCAACAAATACATTGATAACTTCACCTTTCTGAAAGATCCCGTGACCTCCACAAATATATAATTCATGATAAGTATAACTATTAGTATCGTTATTCAGTCTACTTATATTTAAAAAATGTAACATGATTACGACGACGACCTGGTCTGATACACAGCGGGTTCCAGGTTCGAACCCAGGCCAGACAAGTATCTGAATCGACTAATTTAGATTCTTGTTTTGGGTCTGGATGTTTTTGTGTTCCTCTTTATGTGTCCATGGCCTCTACAATACACAAAAAGTCCTAGTGTGGAGCTATGACAGTAGAAAACGTTTAAAAAATAAATACCATACATTGATCAATTTTTAAAATCCCTACTCTAGTTAGCAACACAAACTAACGACCAGATGTAAAATAATGTTAAAATACTTCTGACTAAGTACAAGTAGTAATAACTTTTTATAGAGTTGATAGAGTAATGAAATAGAGGCACACTTTCACATGAGGCGACCATCATAGTCACCATCACGAGCATCCATTCCACCTGATGGTGCCACCTGCCACCCATGGACATCTGTAATCTACTTCAAACAGAACATGGGTTCCATCTGAAGTCAATCACAAATGCGTCGCTACGAGGACTAAGATGGTCGCCTCATATAAAAGTGTGGCGGTAACCACACCCGTCTATCGAAACGCAAGAACTGCTTCACGCTAGAAATAGGTGTGGCGGTGATACTTCCCCGTTCGAACTACACTGGTTCTACCTAGGTGGCAAACAATGGTTCTACCACCTGTAAATATACATAATTTGCAAATAGTTTTTTTAACAAAACTGTCGATCAAGTCACCTATCAAACAAAAAACTGTTTAGATGCTGTGCCCTTAGTACTACTTTATAATGCTTAGTCAATATAATCATAAAGTTTACGCCTATCAGTTACAAATACATTGCAAGATGTGGCCGAACACAAAAGAGTAAATTCAATAAACAATACAATTCATGTCCAAAACGTAAACAGTGATTGTATTGACGAGACGTAATAAACTCATACTAAAGACCCTTGAGTATCACAGAGTCTTACACCCTTCTCTTTCAGTCTATAAAACTGTCCATAAAAGATTCCGATCGTCCCCTAGGCGTGTTCGATGGGTATCGATAGGTCACGCCTACGTGAAAAAAAACGAACGGCGCATGCCTGGTCGACCGATAAGTGATGCGATCGGTTGGACCACCTCTGAACAAGTGTAGAGATATTTCAGGCGTTGAAAATATATCCTTTTACGCCTCCTAGTGTCAAGTCAACTTAGTTTTAAATCGAGGTAGAAAGAAAGTTAATATTAGAAGGTATCAAGTACTTGAATTTTGAATTAGTTTTGAAGATACTTAGTTGTTAGAATTTTAGTACAGAATATTAGTACAGATAATTTCAGTTCATTGCAGGTGGTAGAACCAGTGTAGTTCAACCGGAGAAGTACCACCGCCACACCTGTGTCTTGTGTGAAGCATTTTTTGCGTTTCGATGGAAGGGTGTGGTTGCCAGCACACTTTTATATGAGGCGACCGGCATAGTCCTCGGGAGTAGCAACGCATCTGTGATTGACTTCAAATAAAGTAGATGTTCTATTTGAATTTCCTTACAGATGTCCACGGGAGGTCCATCAGGTGAACTATATGCACGTTTGCCACTTTCATCTGATAAAAAAAAATCAAAGTCAAATAATTATGACTTAGCGCTGTAGATCTGGATACAAAATACATTTAATGCATGATTTTCTTTATCGCGCTTTGGCCCGTGTGGCGGAGCGGTTATACCGGTCTGACACGAAGTGGGTTCCGGGTTCGATTCCCGGCCAGACTGATACATAGGTATATGATGAATTGATATTCTTGTTCTGGTTCTACGCAATTATGTTTTCGTCCTTGCGTCCATAAACAATAGAAAAGCTGTGGGGCTAAGTGTAGAAAGCGTAAAGCGTATGTACATACGCTTTACGCTTTCTACACTATACGAATTTAATCACAATTCATTAGAGTAGTAGCGTGTAGTAATTATGTTGTTTTTTTATTGAATATTTCTTCAACGTCGGGTTAAATGCAGTATCGTAGCACCGCGAATTCGTAGAGGAATGTGGAGGGAATTTCATAAATAGTGCCTATGGGGGTACAAGCGATTTTCAGAGGAATTATTATTAAATTTAATAAATGAAGATTTTACGGGTGAGGAGGAAGAGGTCAACAGTATTAAATGAAACTTGTCCGAGGCCTTATTATCAACACTAATAAATGAAAATTATCGGAGGCCTTATCATCAATAGCAATAAATAAACCTAGTGGAAAGCCGTATCTTATCAGCGGGTTTAAATCGTCCACATTGGTGAAGCATTATAAAGCTCACTTCGAGGCTCCCGAGTTGACATGGTACCAACCGATTATAGTCCCACTGCTGGGCACGGGTAAAGTCTCTCAGAATGGGAGAGTTTTAGGCCAAAGCCCATTGCGCTGGCCAAGTACGAATTGGTGGACTTCACACACCTCCGAGAACTTTTTTTATAAAGAACTCTCGGGTGTGTAGGTTTCCTCTCGATGTTTTCCTTCGCCGAAAAGGAGTGATAATTAATTTCTAATACGCACATAATTTAGAAAGTTCAGTGGTGCGTGCCTGGGTTTGAACCTCGAACCTCCCGAGCGAGAGGGCAAGTTTCAACCATTAAGCTATCACTGCTCATGCAAACATGTGTTTATATCAGTAAAACTCAAAAACGGTAAATGGCATAATTCTATTTTTACCACATTGAATAGTTATGTAATTAATGTATTTTGTTTAGGTATCTTTTATCTATAAGTTCAAAAGAAAGTGGATATTCATCGTAATAATGGATGTTCTAAAGCCAGAACAAAGTCCAGCCAGGTTAACTTAATCATTTTATAAAAAAGCACACGTATAAAAATATGATTTTCAAATAATTTATTGTAGGAAATGATACCTATGAAAAATTAACTTTAGAGTATTTTCCTAATATTCACTGTTTGCATCGTCTTCTTAAAACTAAGTCTATTTCAAACTATTAATTCATCCGTACGTTACATACCGTATCCTATCTTACCTTTTACAAAATACCATTTCTTCCTGTACTTGTACATCACACATCGGTGACGTAGGCGTGTGTGGCAGGCGTGCCGAGCGCGCTCTGATTGGCTGATTGGAAACCAATCGATACCCAATAACCGTTCGGAAAAGCGTTCTACTTTCGAATGCCGACCCGCTATTGGCTGGGACTTTTTTATTTTTTTTGTTTTACGGTTTCACGTGCATTTTGAGGTTCGGTTATTGAAGTAAAAGAGAAGCTTTTTCGTGCTTGTATAAAGTTAAAAAATATACGTGAGGAATAACTAACCTCTTTCCTTTGGAAAGTCGTTAAGAAAATAGTGGAAAAGTATATTAAAATATTTGAATTGTTTTTAATAAACCAATTATTATTATTTATTAGTGAAATTATAATTGCTGTGTAAAAAACACGGTTTCTACACTCATAACCCCATGCTAGGATTTTCTCCTGTGTCGTGAGGACCATGGACACACACAAGACGAATAAACAAACACTCAAACCCAGAACATAAATCTAAATACATCATTCAGATACCTGTCTGGTCGGGAATCGAACCCGGGACCGGTATGGCAGGTAGGGCACAGGTTTGTTCCCTTTGCAGAATATTAAATGATGAAGTTTGGGTTTTATTCTGCGTTTACCCCGGCGTGTTGTGTGTGTTAATAGTATTTTTATTATCTGATTGAAGTAGTAAACGAGCATGCAGTCCACCTGATGGTAAGGGGTAAATGCCGCCCATGGACATTTGTAAGCAACTTTAAATAGAACATGGGCTCCATCTGAAGTCAACCACAGATGCGTTGCTACTCCCGAGGCGTATGTTGTTCGCCTCATATAAGAGTGTGCCGGCAACCAGACCCTTCCATTGAAACGCAAGAAATGCTTCATGGTAAAAATAGGTGTGGCGGTGGTAGGTACCTATCACGTAAAGCAGTTCTTGCGTTTTGGTGGAAGAGTATGGTGGATTGCAACTATCCTTGGGAGAAGCAACACGTGTAAAATTGCCTTCACATAGAATCCTTTTGTCTTTGCCTATAGACATGTGTCATGGGCAACAATGACTACTTCCCATCAAGTGGACTACGCGCTCGTCTTACTACTCCAAACTTATAAAAAACATGCATATGAACAAAGGTATACAGGCTTCATAAGGTTCCAATGCAGTTACACCGTGGGTGGCAGTGACCACCCAATCTTTCCCCTCAGACAACAAACGCTTAAATCGAGCGCTGGATTGAATTTAGATAACAAGAAAACAAGGGAAAAAAATTATTCTTCATTACGGATTTACACACAATTCCCTTCACAATGGCGGTCAACAATAGTCTTCTGAATCAGACAAACTAATTATTATTTGTTCCCTCCATCGCCAGTTTTATCTATCTTCCTTTCGCTTAAGGCATAAAAATAATTACAAGATGAAAGATATTCCTTGCGACGGCCATTTTATTTTTCTATTTTTTTACGTTTTGTTTTTGGTCCGAGACGCGATCTGTCGTCGGCCGCTTGTAATTCATCGGTGAGAGCGAAATGGTTGTGTGGATGCGCTTTTGTAATTGTTGAAGTGAAACTTCTTTAGGCGCATGAGGGTAAAATTTTTACAGATGAAACGTCACGCCGGTATGCAACGGAAGTGTCGGAAAAGAGAGAGAGAGCGATCGAGACCGATTGAGAGAGAGTAAGACAGGGCGAACGTAGCATGAGCAACTAGCCGTGGAGTGAGAATAGGGAGCAAGCGAGTGAGAAAGATTGAGAGAAAAAGTGAGACAGAGTGAACGTCGTATCGCGCCTTTTTCCCTTCCTCTTAATCTTGGAAATTTAAAGTTTTAGATTTGTATAAATATAAACAAGATTTATAAATTAGTTCGCCAAAGAAGTTTCACTTCTGACATGTGTACTTTGTACGCACGCATGTTTTTTTTTCTATCGAGAGGGATAACTTTACCGCACAAAGACCCCCCCCCCCCCTCCGGTGGCCGTCCTTAGCGCTGCGAGGAGGACTCCGGGATCTCCAATGGAACACAAATGGAGACCTGCGAGCGCGATGCCCCCTTTGGGCCTGTACCTAACGATGGGTACGACAGGGAATTGGTTACAAGAGAGTGTCCTTTATTCGCTTTTCGGAGAGAATATCGACGAGTAATAAATTATGTGGTTATTTTTTATCAGAATTAGGTATGCCCTAATAGCCATTTTATAAGATTTCAGTAGCTAACGAGGATGCAGTCCATCTAATGGTGATTAGTCACTTCCGTCTATGGACATATGTAAGCAACGAACATATTTATATAAAACAAGGGTTCTAAAGTCAATTACGAATGCGTTGGTAGTCCCAACTAAGATGGTTGCCGCATATGGAAGTAAGCCGGCAACCACAGCTTTCTACTTAAACGCTAGAATTGCTTCATGCTTTAATTAGGAGATACGTTTGTGATCGATCCATATACTTTCTACCACTTTCGTATTGATAAATTTATGTATTAAATATTTATAGATAAGTAAGGAAATGTTGATAAAGAAAGCAATGCCGCGCTCGATATAATAATTTTCATATGTGGGGGACTTTTTACGACACTTTCATTGCGTTCCTTGTTAAGGAGGTGACAAGGGAGACTTTTTTATAATTATGAAGTAGCAAACGAGTATGCAGTCCATCTGATGGTAAGCGGTCACCGCCGCCCATAGAAATTTGTAAGCAACTTCATATAGAACAGGGGACCTACTGAAGTCAATCACAGATGCGTTACGAGGACTAGGATGGCCGCAGAATAAAAGAGTGCCGGCAACCACACCCTTCCATCGAAACGCAAGGAATGAAGGAAGGAAGGAAGTACCTCGCCGGTCGAACTACACTGGGTCTATCACCTGGTAAGACTTAGTTATCCCAAGTGATGTAACTTACTCCGAACGTACCTATGAGTGGCCAACGTCAGCTAAGAGTTGGATCTTATCTAAGTTTGATTACAGATAACAAGCGAGGCGATGGTTGGTCAATGGACAAGGTAGGGAAAACGGGGATACGATATAAGTAAATCAAAAAGTCTGTAGTTTTTGAAATTCTTTTTTTTTTTTTGTTTTCGAGGGGGAAACCTTCCAAAGGTACCCGACGTCGTGGGAGCGACGCAGGGTTATGTGGGATTTTTACCGCACTAAGACCCCCCCGGTGGCCGTCCTCGGCGCTGAAAAGGAGGACTCCGGGATCTCGAAACGACTTCAACCGGAATCCTCCGAGCGCGCTGCCCCATCGGGCTCCTCCCAGATGGGCGGCTGGGCCCAACGCTCCGTCTAGTCTTTACGATGGTATGCGACCACACATACCGCCGTCCTTCACGGGATTGCCTGACAGAACGGTTCGAGCTCCCACTCTAGCCGTCTGCAACCCCGGAAGCCCCTTTTAGTCGCCTCTTACGACAGGCAGGGGATACCGTAGCCCTATTCTGACCCCGAGGCTACAGGGACGAGTTTTTGAAATTCTACGAAACGATGCTATTTTGACCAACATAAGTTCACTCTCAATAATAAGTGTCAGATCAACTATACGCTAGGAAAACTAACTATAAATATGATAGGAACCCACTAGTTACATTAAAAATAAATTACCGAATCCTATAATTAAAAAAGTCGAATAATATAAGCCTCATCCACAATACTCTTACGGCACGTTTTAATTCAATTCTTGGTCCATACTAATTAACCCTTTCTAGAAAATTCTTTGCGAAGAGACAATAATAATAATAACCATCTAAATGAGCGACCCTATGGACTTAGAGAAATTGCTCATTATCTGTACCTACTTCTCTGGTAGGTACCTGCTTATACCATTAGTCTTTGAAGCATACATTTTTAATATGATTTTATTATGAAACTCTTCGTGTATTTTTCAGTAAATGCAAACGAGTATAATTATATTACATCTTTCAGCTTACTTTTATGTAAGATGATCATATTCGTTTTGGAATGTAGCAACGAATCTGTGGTTGTTTATAGGTGGGGTTCTTATTAAGGGTTGCTAATATCCCTGCGTGAATGCTTATTTCAAGTATCAGACCATCTACACACACTTTTTTTATACGACTGAAGTAGTAAACAAGCATGCAGTCCACCTGATTGTATGTTGTGACTGCCGCCCATGGACATCTGTAATCAACTTCATACAGAACATGGGTTCCATCTGAAGTCAATCACAGATGCGTTGCTACACCCAAGGACTATGACGGTCGCCTCATGTGAAAGTGTGCCGGCTACCACATCCTTCTATAGAAACGCAAGAAATGCTTCACGCTAAAAATAAATATTTGCCTGAAATAGTAACAAAAACATATGTACGTACTAACAAACTTTCGCATTTACCTATAATTTTAAATAATAAGAAATACGATTGATAACCTTCCAATCTTGTTCTCACTTAATTTATAATTATTTTTGATAGCGCTTATTTCTTGCACATGCCAAAATATACGAGGAAACTAAGTATCTTTCCTTTATATACAAAATCCAACCTCAAAAACGTGTGTAAAACCACCACCTAATTACCAAGCAGTTTAAAAATTGTCCAACGACGGACACGTAAACATATGTATATGTTATACACCAGGTACCCGCATTAAAGTTCAACCGAACCCTTATTCCGGGGTGTTTCCACTCTGTAACAATTGCTTGAATAAATAACCTACACACTCTTAAAGTTTTTTTGGAGTAACAAAGCATTCAGTCCACCTGATGGTAGAATGTCGACCGGGGAGGTTAAACCGCCACACTTATATCTAGGTTGAAGCATATCTTGCGTTTCGATGGAAGGGTGTGGTTGCCGGCATACTTTTATATAAGGCGACAATCTTAGTCCGAGGCCGGGGTCCCTGCAGACGCTGAGGAAGGCCACCGAGGAGGTTTTAGTGGGTAAAATCCCACATAACCTGCCAAGGCTCCGGCGTACCTTTTGCAGGTTTCCTCTCCGTCAAAAAAGGTAGTAGCAATGGATTTGATTGACTTCAGATATAACCAATGTTCTGTATGAAGTCCACTAATTCGCACTTGGCCAGCGCGGTGGTCTATGGCCTAAACTCTCTCATACTGAGAGAAGACCCGTGCCCAGCAGTGGGACAATAATGGGTTGACGACGACGTATTGCTGATATAATATCCATGAGCGGCAGTGACCGCTTACTATCAGGTATACTGCATGCTCGTTATAAATTAATGGTAAGTGGGCACTGCCTCCCATATATGTTTGTGACCAACTGCAGAATCAGATCAGAAGTTTTACCAGAAGTCAAAAGATAGTACCACTATAGAAGACTAAGATAGAAATAATATACATAATAAATATAATTACAAATAATAATAAGCTTTGAAGGATTTAAAACCTAGTGAAATTTCTAAATTTCTTCAAATCAAACTTTATTCTTCTTCGAAATTAATATCCCTTCGTTACTGCTCTTAGAAGTCCACTAAATTCGTGTAATTTAGGGCATATTAACAGGTGTTAAACAGAACAAACCCGTGGTGACCCGCCCCGGTCATCTTCATCAACCCTTCAAAGGGCGATCGGTCCCCTTGACCCCGGGATCGAGACAAACTAATTATTGTTATGGCCCTTAATTGTAGGGCCTGGTCAATATTTTAAGTTTTCATTAGTTCGCTCTTGTTTAGTTTCTTTGATGAAGGTATGAAGACTATGTAGATTTTATCGTTCGTAATTTTCACTTTGAGATATTTTATTTTATTTTATTTTATATACCTGTACTAGCTGTGCCCGCGACCTCGTCCGCGTGGCACGCAACGTAAGCCCTCAAGGATGAATAATTTTCCCCGTTTTTTTCACATTTTCCATTATTTCTTCGCTCCTAATAGTTGCAGCGTGATGTTATATAGCCTAAAGCCTTCCTCTATAAATTGTCTATTCAATATAAAAACATTTTTTAAATTCGAACCAGTAGCTCCTGAGATTAGCGCGTTCAAACAAACAAACTCTTCAGCTTTATATATTAGTATAGAGTAAGTATAGATAAGATAAAACAGTAGTAGCAAAAGTTTTTCATACCTCCATACCTCCATAGTTTGACGACCTGCGTGGCGAAGCGGTTACCATACCGGTCTGACGCGCAATGGGTTCCGGGTTCGATTCCCGGCCAGACAGGTATCTGAATGATGAGTTTAGATTCATGTTCTGGGTCTGGGTGTTTGTGTATTCGTCTTGTATGTGTCCATAGTACCCACGACACTATGTGGGGCTATGAGTGAAGAAAGAGTGTTTTTTTTTCATATTATAAAGGCGAAATTTTGTAAAGTTGAATGTGAAGTTATCTTTCAAAAACCATTGGTCGGATTTGGTTTAAATTTGCTATACCTATGGATAGTTTATGACTTGAATTAACACAGAGGATAATTTGCGTAAGCGATTTTGAAACGGGCGGAGCCGTGAAAGTAAGCTAGTAGTGAAAAAAACGTGCGGACATTTGGGGACTGCCGCGGTAAAGCTATTGCATAGCATTTTTTATCAACGTATGCAATTATATTTATTTATACAGTATTTTTTTTTCTTTTATAGTAATTCAAATATTTTTCTTTTATACTATATACTTTCTCACAAACCTTTCCTAATGGAAGTTATTGCTAATAGTCACCGCGCCTGGCATGCGTATGCGACCGCAAATTCAAAACTGCTAGCACACGATACAAAGAATGCGAAAATAATTATGGACAATTCATATGGTTTTCTTTTTTTTAAAACTAAAATAATTAACGACGCCGCGAGCAGAATTCTAATAATTATTTAACAAAGCCAATCTAGCTACCAAGATTTTTCCAATTCAAATATTAGCACAGTAGTCAATTCACAGTTAATCAACTACTCTTCAACAAAGGGATCACCACTGTTTGTGAAATCAACCCGCCTGGATAGAAAAAAATAAAAACGAACAATTCTCCCTTTGTCCCTTTATTTTTTCTTAATTTAGCAGATCCCAATCAGGAGTAAATTATAACGGCCAGTTAAGAGTCCCTTGTATTGTCTTCACTGATTTCTTTTTCGTTCTAAGATCATTGGTACTTTTAAAGAGGTGTTTTTACCACCTTTATCGCGCTTAAAAGAAAGTTGATCGGCTTTTTTTATCTGACTGAAGTAGCAAACGAGCATGCGGTCCACCCGATAGTAAGTGGTCACTGCCGCCCTACGACATTTGTAATCAAATATATACAGAACATGGGTTCCATCTGAAGTCAATCACAGATGCGTTGCTACTCCATAGGACTATGATGGTCGCCTCATATGAAAGTGTGCCGGCAACCACACCCTTCCATCGAAACGCAAGAATTGTTTCACGCTAGAAGTATAAACTTAATGTAATTATCGTAATATTGTAAACCACTTGATATTTCTGTAATGTCATCATGCATTTGGATATTTCGATATTAATATTATTAAATAAATAGTAGGAGTATGGAAATGTAACTAGTGGGTATTTTATAACATTATCAACATAAGTCTTAGAACGACTCTTTATTATAGTTATTATTTTTATTGCAGTTTTTTTATAGATTTCTTTTATTTATTGTAGTGTTTTCCCCCAATACCTTCTCCTATACAGCGAAAAAAAAACAATAGATATTAGCAATAACACACTTACATGATCAAGAAACACACCCAAAACAGCAGCACACAAATAAACTGAAATATATAAGAATTTTCCGCGCACCGACTTCGTTTCCTCAGCCGAAGTTAAATTAACTTTTTTTCGCGTTTTTTGTTTATCGTCAGCCATCTTAACCCTTCCTTTTGTATCGTCGATGACACTGTATCTTTGCTGTGGACAAAATTGAATTTTTATCGAGATGAAAATTTGAATGTCCGCAAACGATTCGATTATTTTTGACAAAGCGAAGGATTTCAGAACAGGATATTTCAGCTTCTTAATGTTGAAAGGGTATAGCAAATTGCTCTTTGAAGGAAATTGCGGCGTTTATACTTATAACTTGTTTCTAAAGGTTGGGATTCGAAAGGCTGCATTTCTGTTTACCTTCGCTATGATCAGTGTGCGTTGACAAAAAGTATTTATGTTCAAATGTGATTTTAATTTATATTCTTGACTAATTATATTTTACATAAATGCTCATATATGGTTTATGAATAGGTAATTAATACATAAAATTATCTTGGTAATATGGTAATATATGGTGGTACACTATATACGCTAAAATAATTATGGTACTCGCATTATCCTCAGTTACAAAGCTATATGTTGATTGCTTATAGCTAGCTACAAAACTTTTTAATAGAGAAGAATCAAAGAAATAAACGAAACAGAAGAAAAAATATATTTGTCAATTTTAAATCCTGATTCCAAATAAATTATTTTAGTATTATAGATCCAAATCTTTGAACTATTTTTAATTTTTAACCTAATCTCTTTGTTTGAAATTTATCTTTGAATACGTCTTAGATTTATATTTAAAAGTTTTTTAAATGAAATAAAAGAGTTCATCCTATTAGAGATACGATGTCACAGACAGTTATTTATATCGTCCTCGAAAAGCTATGTTGTTATCTTGAAAAATGCAATTTTACACTGGAGCTAAATAAACATTTACCTATAAAAAAAAGTCGAAACTTGTTCAATTGTGCATATCAACTTTAAAGTAAAGACTATTATCTATTATATCTCATCAAGATACTGGCAAGATACTGAAGCTAACTTTCATTACCATGTTAAAAATTATATATAAAAAAAAAAACAGATATAAATAAGAAAAAAGACAAACCCGCTGAGTTTCTTGCCGGATCTTCTCAGTTCAGGTCGTATTCTGATCCGTGGTAGTGTAAAAAAAATGTAACTGACAATTTGTAAGTGCAAAAAAACATAATAATAACAATTATTAGTTCCATTGGTGTTATTTTCAAAAATTTAGATTCGTATTTTTCGAGATACGACAAGTTTGTCTTCGTTGCTACATTGACATACGTAATGTAACATTTTTACGTAAGAGTTTACACAAAACATTACAACGTGTAACTTGATACAATACAATCCAATTATCATGAACGACACGGACGATCCAATTAAATTGACAGGCTTAGCTGCTAAACGTATTGTGGCACTGAAGCACGATACTTCAATTTTCCCTATGATTTACTGTAACAATGCGATCTTGCAGTAATTAACTGGTGACATCTCGAGGTGAGAGCCCTCCGCTGCTAATTGAAGGTGACAGTTGCCACTCGAGGCCCGCGTGTAGGTAAAAACACCCATGCCATGCTGTTGAAAAACAATAATCCACCGAGGGAAATAGTGTCGACATATTTAAAATAAGGATCAGGAAGTCCTTTAAGTGAGTTTGTATTTTGAATTTTAATTAATTAAAAACTGACTGAGTTCCGCGGTTCCAGACATGTTTTATAAAACATAAACTTTTGATAGAAAAATGGATATAACTGATAAAAAAAACCTTAAGTAATCATAATAGGAAAGGCTGTAAATATATAGGTACATATGTAAATAAGTTGCTTTAATGCAATCTCAAACACGCAGTGACATAAAACAAAAATAAAAAAAAATCTATTATTACTATTCAGGTCTCCAAATGGCCTAATGTCTTCGAATATATGCGATAGGACAGACGCGGATCATAAGTAATACAAAATTTGTTGCATACACCGCGCTTACTACGAGTGAGATCGAATGGGTAGTATACACCATTGAGAACATTCTAAAAGAAGTTTCAAGCGTAAAGGTTTTTTTTCAGAATGTTGTCCTTTTCAGTAAAGCAGTGATAATTAATTTCCAATACAAACATCATTTGGGAAACAGAAATGTGTGAGAATTGAAACTCGGAACCCATGAATTGACGACCCGCGTAGCGGAGCGGTTACCATACCGGTCTGACGCGCAATGGGTCTCGCGTTCGATTCCCGGCCAGACAGGTATCTGAATGATGAGTCTAGATTCAGTTTCTGGGTCTGGGTGTTTGTGTATCCGTCTTGTATGTGTTCATGGTACGCACCACACAAGAAATCTTACTGTGGGGCAATGAGTGTAGAAAGCGTGTAAGCGTGTGATTAATAGAGGAAATCCAACCATTAGACTATCAGTCTGTCACTGCGCATTGAAGCAAATCAAGTAAAAGTGACAAAACTCAAAGCTTCATTAGATATAAAACTCTTCTACATCAAATATTCAGTTCAGGAAAGATATAGGTACACACATAAAGAAGGCAGTCTCATCGACAATTCAGCTATATCTCGGATATGCCGATCCCCAATCCACGCTTCGACCGCCAGCGACTTATCCGCGCCATTTGAATAATTTTTACATTTAAAATCATTCGCAACGACCACATCCAAAGGGTAACCTCTGAATCGCGACCATTGCGGAGAGATAAGGAGGAAGCTTCGGATCTTGGGCCAAGTTGGAGGATTTTGTTTCTTAACGTTCCGCTTATGTTTTGAAGCTCGACTTTTGAAGTCTGCTGTTGCTTTGACATGTTCCTAGTGTAGTTCCGGGATCAGAATAGGGCTACGGTATCTCCTGCCTGTCCTAAGAGGCGACAAAAAGGAGGTTGCGGGCGGCTAGAGTGGGAGCTCGAACCATTCGTTTAGGCGACCCCGTGAAGGACGGTAGTATGTGTGGTCGCATACCGTCGTGAAGACCAGACGGAGAGGTCGGCCCAGCCATCTGTGAGGAGCCCGATGGGGCAACGCGCTCAGAAGACTCCGACTAAATTCCTTAGGAGATCCCGGTAGAAATCCCACATAACCCTGCGTCGCTCCCACGGCGTCGGGTACCTTTTGAAGGTTCCCCCTCGACAACAAGAAAAAAATGGCTAGTCCCGCGGCTTTACTCGTTTCGGTTACATCTACCATGCTCACGAGCAGTATGAATCTAGCTTATAAACTATGTGTGGGACCAAATTTCATCGAAATCCAACCGGTTTTTTTGCGTTCAAGAGTAACTAACACACATAAATTCTCACAGACATTCGCATTAATAATATTGAATTAGATGTATGTGCTTAGTGTGTCGTGCCTTACTTAAAGTGCACCACTCTCTCTTCCTATAAATGAAATGTCTTTATTATGTATAGGTGTACGGAGGCACTTACAAATTGTCAGTTACATTTTTTTCTTACACTACCACCGGATCGGAACAGAACCTCAACTCGTATTTGGTTATATCGTAGGAGGTCAACCGACAAAATCCAAGAGATTTAGTAATAGCAGTAATATGTAACGTCCGAGGTTCAAACCAGGCACGCACTACTGATTTTTCTGAAATTATGTGCGTCTTATTAATTAATTAATTATCACTGCTTTTCGGTGAAGGAAAACGTCATGAGAAAACCTACACACCCGAGAGTTCTTAAAAAAATTCCTCGAAGGTGTGTGAAGTCCACCAATTCGCACTTGGCCAGCGCGATGGACTATGGCCTATAACTCTCTCATTCTGAGAGAAGACTCGCGCCCAGCAGTGGGACAATAACGGGTTGACGAGAGAAGAGTAATACGTAACATCAACACCAAACGTATAGCGCGGTGACATTTTTTAACGTTGATGTAGCAAACGACAAGCTGTCCATCTGGTAAGTGGTCACTGCCACCCATAGACATCTGTAAGCAACCTGCACCAACGGTTCTATATGACGTCAATGATATAAGAGTTCCTACTCCCAAGGACTAACATGGTCGCCTAATATAAAAGTGAGATGGCAACCACACCTTTCCATCGTTAATGTTGCAACGTAAAAAAAATGCAAAAAAACATGTTTTCAAAATGCCACAGTTTTGTAGATGTCCATGGGCGAAAGGTTTTATTTACAATTTGGAAAACAGCACGCATGTTTACTTCCACATTATCCAAATTAAAATATTTTAGAGGTTTTTGTCCATATTCTGCTAATATGACTTTCTCCTGTGGCTTTACGTGCTTTATTCAATAATTCGAAAGAAGTATCGCATGTGTTAATAATCTATTTCATGAATTGAAAATGCCGAATTTTAGCAAAATCAGATCAGTAGATTTTACGTGAAAAAACAGGCTTCTCACAAATTTCCAACTTCACAAATCAGAAACCTTTACAATACTGAAGAATTATTACTTAAAAATACATACTTAATATACCACACTTAATAGATCTATTTATAATAAAAGTAAGTGATTTCAGATTCCAATTTGGAGATCGCTTATAACTTGCACCGTGTTGCAAATAAATTCCGAGTGATTCTTTTAAATACGGATTTTAAGCAGATTTTCTGTGGAATAAGTAAAAACGAATCCGTCACTCCTAAAGGTTTAAGCTTCCTTTGAATATTTATAAGTTTTTCTATTATTTCATTAAGTTATTTCGGTCGTTCAATTTTAAAATTCTAATTGAAATCGTTTAAGTAACCAAGAATCGGATTTGGGTTAAATATTTTAGTACAAATTTAATTGTGAGGAAAGTGAATTGATAAAATATGGTTGTAAACAAAAATACTTAATACTTATATTTTAAATGTTTTTAATATAAATTAGTCACCCGACGCAACGGTCTTAATTCGAACTTAATTCAATTAAAAAACTAAACTAGACATGCTACTTTGTCAATGTATATAACATGTTTTCGAATATATGTATCTCAAATTCAATTAAATTGTATTAATGTTAAAGTTATTTTAAATACATCTGAAAGGTTTAATTGACTGAGCTGCATTTAAAAGCAATAGCATATTGACAAAGACATCTGACATTTTTGACGGTTCATGTTTTCGTAGAAGACATTAATGTTTATTTCGCTTATTAAAATGTGTTTGTGTCAAATGCACGGTAGAGTGTGAAGTGCTTTTTAAGTTCTCGCTTTATGTATTAATATATAGAGAGATTTCGATATTTCTGGTATAACATCAGTCAAATCATATCGTTTATGTATGTCATATGTTATGTATCTTAATTTTTAATAATTTTGTAACAAATACACTCAAAAATATTATAAGGATATATTGTTGTATAAAACATGTCACATATAAAAATATTTTTATATCTTAATTCTAACCCTTAATTCTGACCCTAAAGTGATCAAAATACTCGCAAAATAATGTCACGCAGTGGTCAAAATGAGACAAACATTTTTTTAACAACATAATAACTATCAATTAAACATGAAAAGTTACCAAAAAACGTAATCGGTCGACAAGTAAAAGAAAAAAACTACTAAATTGATTTTTCTTAGCTCTTTTTTTTTAAACGTACAAATTATTATCTAAATTTATAGCAATTCTTAAAATTACGTCACCGCCTTCACATAAATATCCTTAAGAAAAGTTTAAAGATACCTAATAGCTTACATAAAATGGTAGTAGGTACACAAAACAATATATTTTACACAATATTAATAAAATGTTGCAGACTGAGACAGGTAGTAACTAGAACCAGTATAGTTCGACCAGGGAACACCGCCATACCTATTTTTACCGTGAAGTATATCTTGCCATTTAATTCGATCGGGAACGGGATGGTTAATGCACACTTTTATGTGAGGTCCGACCATCATAGTCCTCGGGAGTAGCAACGCATCTGTGATTGACTTCAGATAGAACCCATGCTCTGTTTGAAGTTGCTTACATGTATGGTCGTGGGCGGCACTTACCATCAGATGCACTACATGCTCGTTTGCAACTTCAATCAGATAGAAAAAAGACTAACCTGATTTACCAAATTAATTTAAATTAATAGGACGAAATAAAATAAATTGATCTAAAACGCGTGCATAATGCAGGCCAATATCAGTTAAAACACTACTAATTGCTCCACAGTACCCCTCTCTCCCCATTTGACAGAATAGGCGATGACGCCACGCCACTGAAAAGCTTTTAATATCAAATGAACCGAAAATTGGTACGTGTCAAACGACATTATTAGGTGATGTCGGATGAGTGGTTGAAGTGTGATTTTCGTAAAACAGGTGTGATAGGATGGTACTAGTCTGTGTTAACAACATAAGGTGAGTTGGGGTAATATTAGACATGGGGTGAAACCGTAAAATTGAGACTATAGGCTAATGTAGCCATCTTATATCAAACTGACAACGTCATACACGTACATCATTTTCATGGCATGGAAGGTGAAATGACACATAAAAAGAAAATGGCTGACTTAAGTCTAAAATTTTAAGTTTTATCCCATGTCCGATATTACCCCAACTCACCTTACTAGGACGTAGAACCAATGTAGCTAGATCGGAGATCTATCACCGCTCCTAATGGCTGCAGTTGGCGGCTTTCTTTTTTACGAGGCGACTGTAATTGACTTCGGATAATACTTGTTCTGTTTAAAGTTGCTAAAAGATGTCTATGACCAGCAGTGACTACTTCGTCACGACATACCCTGTAGTTCCGGGATCAGAATAGGGCTACGGTATCCTCTGCCTGTCGTAAGAGGCGACTAAAAAGGGCTTCCGGAGTTGCGGGCGGCTAGAGCGCAAGCTTGAGCCGTCCAGCCAGACGATTCCGGGAAGGACTGCGGCATATGTTGTCGCATACCGTCGTAAAGACTAGACAGAGCGGTGTGCCCAGCCGCCCACCTGGGAGGGCCTCGATGGGACAACGCGCTCAGAGGATTCCAGTTGCGTTGATTTGGAGATCCCAGATTCCTTTTTGTAGCGCAGAGGACAGCGACCGGGGGGGTTTTAGTGCGGTAAAAATCCCTCATAACCCTGCGTCGGCTACTTTTTGAAGGAGACTAACCCGACTCCATTTTCAGGTTAAACTCTAATCTCAATCTATCTAACCTTAATGGGGGTTTGATTGCGATGTCCACGGGCGACAGAGGCCTCTTACCATCAGATGGACCAAAGGCTCGTTTGCCTATATTATAAAATAAAAACTGCAAACTAAATATCATATATCTCTATCAAACTAAATATATCAGTATATCGACATAGCAGCTCGCGTGATATATCGCCAGAATCATTCGGGTGAAACTAGCCAAGTACTAAATAATTATACTTGAACGCGCGTGATTACGAATTATAGTGATGAGTATGATGAGATGAGTTTTGCTGGGACTCTGTGGCTGAATTTAGGCAGACCAAAAGCAACTTCAGACAGATTGCCACCTTTTTGATTGAGGTCGCAACTATGCGTACTGCTCTAATAAAATTGATGAATTAGTTTTTTTTTATCTGACTGAAGTATCAAACGAGCATGCAGTCCACCTGATGGTAAGTGGTCACTGCCACTCATGGACATCTGTAATCAACTTTATACAGAACATGGGTTCCATCTCAAGTCAATCACAGATGCGTAACTACTTCCGAGGACTATGATGGTCGCCTCATATAAAAGTGTGCCGGCAACCAAACCCTTCCATCGAAACGCAATAAATGCTTCGCAGTAGAAATAGATGTGGCAGTGGTACTTCCCCGGTCGGCCCATGTGAGAGCCTGTAAGAATTTCGACCACTTTAACGACTAGTATGTTAATGACTGACCAAAGCAACGTTGCCACCAACGGTCACCCATCAAAATTTAGACCGCGCCTGACGTTGCTTAATTTTGTTAATTGGTTTATTATTCAAGTTACGAGCTTATGCACTGTTCGTTATGGAAAGTAGCCAAATCTTTTATTGCTAAATAAGGTTGATAAAAATATAGGCTACAACACTTTAATTCTGTCAAACTTTGTGGTGTGTGTGGAAATATGGTGGCGATGGCATTATGGTTGGAGTAACATGCCATAAAATTAATTCAATATCATCCATCCATCAGCCTTTTGACCTCCACTGCTGGACATAGGCCAGGCCCCTAAATGACGCAACTCCAACCGGTCCTGTGCCTTCTGAACCCAACGGTTCCCCGCTGTCTTCTTCAGGTCCACCTGGTGGGAGAGGAGGGTGACCTGTGCTCCTTTGTTAAATATTCTTTCAAGTCAAGAAGAAGATTATTATTTCGCCCCGGAGATATAATTGAACTAGGCAACAAAATGAAACAGCTCCGAACGGCACACATCCTTTCGTGGCAAAACCACGAAGTTAACTTAAAAATCGTATTCGTAAGGGATACATCAAAATATTTTACCAAACTAACAAAATGGGCCAACGTAACACCGCATAATTGCAATTATAATTATGCGAACTAACTGCCTCCGTGCGAACTCCTCGTAATGCGTTATACAGTTTTGAAAATTTGATAACTTTATCCAAATTCGCAGGTCTAGCGACACGTTTGGGAAATCTCGCTCGCTCATTATCGTTCCTATCGCGGCCGGGAGGGGGCGCTAATGTATCTGTGCGAACACCTTATGAGCTCCGGAGCTGATGAACTATGGATGTGGTAATGAGTGACCCAGTGGCGGAAACTGTTTTTAAATGGGATTAATGGTGCAGGTTATTCCGGCTTTGCCGGCTTCGCGTCTGAAACGGTCATAAGTATCGTTTATCTTAAACTAGGCCATGAATGTGTGTGTCAATTTTCAGCGAAATGCGATTGATAATTGTTTACCTCCATCCATCCATCCATCAGCCCTTTGAGGTCCACTGCTGGACATAAGTCTCCCCTAAATGACGCCACTCCAACCTGGTCCTCCAATCGGTCCACCTGGTAGAGGGGCGACCTGTACTCCTTTTGCCTAAACGTGGTCGCCACTTAAGGATCGTTCTTCCCCATCGGCTATCGGTCCTACGAGCGATGTGGCCAATTATTTACCTAGATTTGCTTTATCCAGCTAAAGATTTAGAAGAGCATACAAATGCTTACTAGGACGGCACCTAACACAGTTTAGAAATATATAGTTCCATGTAGAAATGTATGGATAATTACTGTTATTTTGTAAATTATTAAGTAAATTTCTGAAATAAAACAAAAAAACATTTTCAGTTATTACGTGAAAGATTCTCAAAACATAAATACCACCTTTTGTTGTTTTTTCTTTGTTATTGAGGGGAACCTTCAAAAGGGAAACGTCGTGGGAGCAACGCCAGTCTATGTGGGATTTTTAACCCACTAAATGCCGCCATCAGGTAGGTTGCATGCGAGTTTCTTGCTTCAATCCATTAAAAAGGAAGCCTTGGATAATTACTTCTTTCTTAGCACGTCATAATACAGCGGCGTTTCTGACTGTCATTATAAGAGAGAAATAGGCATAAAAATAATAGGTAGCGTTAGAAGTCAAATAACACTGAATTCTACCTATACACCTAGAAAGAAAGAAAGATCGTTTATACATAATGCGTACACACTAATACAGTTTAAAGACACAATAATAATATAGTAACAACTAACATGCGATACGTGAGTAGTATACAACACAAAACGGAACCTTCTCAGCATTATATTAGTAAATAAATAAATAAATTATGCTGGTTGATTATTTGCAACCAGCGCTGGTCTTCCAAAGAATCCGAGTGGTGAAATCACGTCTGGTCAAAAACAGACAGACAAATCTACATAAGTCGTGGGCCTATAAGCCACCGCATCCATCCATTCGTAGCTTCTGCCGCCCACAACAGAAGCGGTCTAGCGCGCATCGAGAGTGCCCTTAAGTGAGGAGTTACAGATGGATTTTTGCTGTAACGCCTCTTAGTCGGACGATATTTATGTCACAGAAGTTTTGGGCCACTGCAGTGCTTCATTACCCTTTTAATTTATTAGCATGTGTGCCGAGTTCTGAGAGGTTTGGCGTAAATGTGTCACGTGACACATTTTTGTAGTTTTAGTAATAGGATGTCCTTATCAACATATTTTAATATATAGGAAACAGGACAAATGCTGTATGTTTTGGCGTTGATTTGTTAACTACGTCCGATTTATAAGACAGTAGACGACCCGCGTGGCGGAGCGGTTACCATACCGGTCTGACGCGCAATTGGTCCCGGGTTTGTTTCCGGCCAGACAGGTATCTGAAGTTTAGATTCATTTTCTGGGTCTGGGCGTTTGTGTATTCGCCTTGTGTGTGTCCATGGTACCCACGACACAGAAGAAAATCCTAGTGTGGGGCTATGAGTGTAGAAATCGTGTGTGTGTGTTTTTTCCATTAACGGCCACCCATCCAATTTCCGTCTCCCAGTTACGTAACTCTTAAATCAGTTACCATTGCCACAAACCGCAACACTACGTAAAAAAACTTATAAATAACAACGCGAAAAATTACATAGATCAAGTACATCGCGAATTTAACGCTACATAACAATAATTCATACTTAGCACGAATAAAAAAACACGACGAAAACTCAGTTGAAATAACTCCCATTAAATCGTGAGTTATTATTCAAATAAATAAGTGTTATTTTACAGCACACCTTCTGGAAACAACTTGGAAACATTAATAGCTGAACACCGTCTTTTCAAGTTGGTCTGGATTAACGAAGCGACTGTCACACTCCTTAATTAATAGGACTTTCTAAAGAAAACAATATCATTTTATTAGCATAACTCTTGAATAGGCCGGCGCGCACGTAGCGTCTTTTTATACGCGCCAAAAGTTCTTTAGACTAGTATGTATGCTCTGGAAAAGATCTAAAAAAGAGGTATATTATTCAATAACATAGAAGTTACCAAATGGCTTGAAAGTTAATTAATTTTATTTTTATAATGTTATCCGAATTTATAGAAATAATCCCATTAAAATATTTATAATATGTACATTTATTAAAAAAATTTATATATTTTTCCAATTTTTAATCACTAAATCTTATTCTAAGTGTTCAAAGGTTTTTATAACTTACACTTAGTTCAAATATTATGTAATATCGTTAAGTGCTAGCGTCTTTTACAGTTTTATTGAAATCCTAAATATGAGTCGGGAAACAGTATAATTCTAAACAGAATGTCAGTTTTGTGATGATGTTGATTTAAGAACTTAGTGTTTTCTAACACAATACAAACATATTTTATTTTATCTCGAATAACAAAAGATGGTTTAAAGATTCATACCAATATACTGAAACTGATTTGACACTACCTTATTCCCACGTTTACTGTAGTAATGAGTATACCATGTGTCAAACCAGGTCATAAGCTATCTTTTTTTGTTTACTAGGGGGAAACCTTCAAAAGGTACCCGACGTTGTGAGAGCGACTCGGGTTATGTAGGTTTCTTACCGCACTAAAATCCCCTGGTAGCCATCCTCAGTACTACGTGGAGGACTCCGGGAGGTCATAAGCTATCTGCGCACCAATTTCAGCGAAATGCGGTCTTAAATGAAAGAGTAACAAACATACATACCTCACAAACTTTCATATTAATAATAAGAAATAAGATAAGATTATAGTATCCAAACGCCCTTAAACGCTACGTCTGTAGCCAGCCTTATTAAATCCTAAATAAAGTAACCGATGACAAGTTAAAACAAAGTTCACAGCGAGTTGGGCAGTTAACGCCCTTTCAGATAAACCTTTTTTGTTCCACCGTCACAACCGTCACTAAATTGATACATAGCCCCATTAACAGCATCCGGGTATTCTTGCCCATTCCAAATAATTGAGATTAAGAATGGTGGAAGATTCTCATTAACCATAATCTTATAAATGCGAGGTTGAGGATGTACGAGTATGTATATTGTTATTATATTGTTATTTAGGTTACCATAACCGGACTGACGCGCAATGGGTCCCGGGTACGATTCCCGGCCAGACAGGTATCTGAATGATGAGTTTAGATTCATGTTCTGGGTCTGGGTGTTTGTGTATTCGTCTTGTCTTTGTCCATGGTACCCACGATGCAGGACAAAATCCTACTGTGGGGCTATGAGCGTAGAAAGCGTGTGTATTCTTTCACGCGTAAACTACCGTTCGGATTTCGCTGACATACACACATAGTTTGTGACTTACATCAACACATAATATACTCATTTTTAGACAAAACGGAAACAGGCACAAGAATTAGAATAACTTTTCAATACTTGACGGGTACCCACGATATGCGGTTTTAGAATTCTTTTTGTCGATATTTCGACCCAGTTGCATGGACGGTGGTCACGGCTAAACTGCGGTGGCGGGAGCAACCGTTGACAAGCACTAGTTTTTCTTTTTTAGGCTCTCTATCACGACGCACTACACTGTATCCTTATGCACCGAACTTTGAACTCTATGTGATTTACACATCAACCGTAAAAACCGCAAATATCGAAAGTACCTATCCGTTAAGTATTAAAATGTGTCAATTCCGCAATAATATTAGTCTAAAATCATATAGTAGAATAACCTATTCTTTAATACTTATGAAATAAGAGGTTATATCGCTTTTTACAAGATTAAAAAAACAGCCAATCTGTCCACTGCAGTCCATCTGATGGTATGTGGTCTTCATATAGGACAGAGGTTCTACGTGAAGTCAGTCACGGATGCTTTTCCTGAACAGTAAGATGGTCACTACATATGAAATTAAATCGGCAACCACTTCCCCGGTTGAACTACACTGGTTCTACCACCTCGAAAATATCTTTTCTTTGCCCGTATCAATGAGTGTATTCTGGAAGTCACGACCAAACTAAGTTAGTTTACTTATGTTTTACTTACCGTGTCGCACTGCTGGGCACGGATCGCCTCACAGTGAGAGGGGTTTAAGCCTTGGCTCATCACGCTGATCACGAGCGATTGGTTGATATCGTAGGTACCTTGAGAATTTTTTTTTTACTCTAAAGCATGTAGGTTTCCTCACGACGTCCCCCCAGTTCCCGGATCAGAATATGGCTACGGCATCCCCTGCCTGTCGTTAGAGGCAACTAAAAGGGGCTTCCGGAATTGCGGTGATCCCGAAATGGACGGTGGTACGTGTGGTTGCATACAGTCGTAAAGACTAGACGGAGCGGTGGGCCCAGCCGCCCATCTGGGAGGAGCTCGATGGGGCAACGCGCTCCGGTTGCGTTCCTTTGAACATTCCGGAGTCCTGTTTCGTAGCGCCTAGGACGGCCTCCGCGGGAGTTTTAGTGCGGTAAAAATCCCACATAACTCTGCGTCATTCCCATGGCGTCAGGGACCTTTTGAATGTTTCCCCCTCGAAAAAAAAAATTCTCGCGAAGTATTTCTTCGCCGTAAAGCAACGATAACTAATTTCTAATATACTCCCGTTGTATGAAATCGTATAACCAGACTTCATCAGATTATTACAAACTCCATTCGCCTAACTAATGTCTGATCGCTTACCTCTTAAAGCATGCAATACAAAAATACCTTAAGAGAAAAAGCTGTATTCTTCGAGACGAGACACCTTCGAGTCACACCCCTTTACTGCTGTCATTTTATTTATATTTTGCTCAGTTATCTGCGATATCTAATAAACTTTAAGATGGGGTTAGGGAGAATTTTAAGTATTATTTTATGTTAATGTAGCACCATAGTTGAGGATCGTAAGATCCAAGTTTGATTTCATTTGCATTGTTCAAAATATTAACGAAAGGGTCTCACTCTTGCCCTGTCGCGAAGTTTCTGTTCTTAGTACGAGCTTATGACGTTTCATCAAATAATTGTTTACGTCGCATGCTTATTTTTTTCCCGCCATAACTAGAAATTTACTATGCTATGGTCGGAAAAGTAGACACTGGTTGTTGTGATGAAACGTAAATACGCGCACAAAGTAC
Source organism: Spicauda simplicius (assembly GCA_949699795.1). NCBI lineage: Eukaryota > Metazoa > Arthropoda > Insecta > Lepidoptera > Hesperiidae > Spicauda > Spicauda simplicius. Next base: position 2,239,883 of record OX453077.1, read on the forward strand.
ACTTTAATATTCAATTTGACTTATTTATGGAAAAAATTAAAGCAGTGATAGCCTAATGGTTCAAACTTGCCCTTGTAATCGGGAGGTCCGAGGATCTAACCCAGACCACTGATTTATGTGCGTATAATAAATTAAAAATAGGCAAAAATATTGCCTCTGCTAGCTTAGACGAGAGCCGATATATTCTGACATTATAAGAATTTTCTTAGAATTTGAGAATATATTGATGACGTGGCGGAACGGTGACCTTACCAGTCTGACACGCAGTAGGTTCTGGGTTCGATCCCAGGCCAGAACGGTGAATTTAGGTTTCTGTTCTGGGTATGGATGTTTGTGTATTATGTATTATGTATTTGTGTTTATATGTGTAGGAGAACATCCTTGTGTGGGGCTATGAGTGTAGGAAGTGTTATTTATATCGGTTTGATTTTTTATATAAGTCTGATTTAATATTCGAACATGCAATCTACCTAATAGTAAGTGGTCATTGCCGCCCACAGATATTTGTAATTAGCTTCACATAGAGCGTGACTTCTATCTGAAGTCAATCACATGTACGTTGCTACTCCCGATGATTTTAATATAAAATTCGTATCATATAAAAGTGTGCCGGCAACCACACCCTGCCATCGAAACGCAAAAACTGCTTCACGGTAGATTTAAGTGTGGCGGTGATACCTCCCTGTCGAACTACACAATTTCTAAAACCTGGTAAATTTCCGAGCACAGTTTTCAAATCAAAATGGCTCGATGGCGACGCCTCAAACAATCCTATGATCAAAGCTCTGATCCGACAAATAGATGCCAGTGCAGGTCAGATGCAAATATTAGTGGTCATTCTGCGGTCATTCATATCACTACACAAATGTTGACCGACTGTGAATGATTCGTGTGGCGCGTTCGAACTGTCCAGTTTACTTGCTTACTTTTTTGCTGGATTTAGTAATTGTTCCAACTTTTTGAAGTTATACGTCTTTTCGCGCGTTAGAAAATGATGAGAGTGATTTTTTACGATGCTTGCGCCGTCACGAAAATTGAAGTTAAAAAACTGAAGTTAGCTGTAGTCAAAATTTTAGTTTTCTCTATTGTTAGTGTTGTTTTTTCTACAAACGTAGAATAAGGCGAAAGTTAAAGATTTTAAAAAGATTATTATCTTGTTACGCCGAAGAAGTATAACTTCTTATGAGTGTACATAGTACACACACACTTACTTTTTTTAATGGTCAGAAAGATTTTAAAAAACATTTCTAAAGCAATAACTTTCCTGAATGTTCACGCTATTCTTAAAACTTGACCCAGTAACTCACAATTTCTTCATCGATGGATTATAATGGTTTTAATATATTTGCTGTATTATTACCTTATTTTTTAAAGTGGAGAATACTTCTTTTAAACGTCAAGCGATGCTACATTACAGTTTGACAGGTGTGGTAAGGATCACACTTTGAATTCAAGGTAAATCTACTCAAAACAAGACATAAAAAAGAAATAAATATATGTACCTATATAATAATATAATTTATACCCTACAATATCAGAATGCACACACATGTACATATCTGTATGTGTCTCGTCCAAATCTGTTGCTGTGTGGATCAATGCAAAAATGTAGATTTAACATGTTTATGATGCTATTTTAACGCATAGTCGTATAAAACATAAAACAAAGTGCAGAACCTTACAATACAATGTTATTTCTATTTTACAATATTTTAAGATTCCTAGTACTCTTACTAGTTATACTCTTTTAAGCAGTCTGTTTTTTCACTACTTAGTATAAGACAAAGTCGCTTCTCGCTGTTTGTCCCTATGTATGCTTAGATCTTTAAAACTACGCTACGGACTTTAATGCAGTTTTTTTAATAGATAGAGTAACTCAAGAGGATGGTTTTTCTGCATAATACATGTATAATATTGTGAAGAAACACTGATAATTTTTTATTTTTGACTTTTAGGCGGAATGAAATTTGCTTGGTCAACTAGTTCTATAATAATCTACAATCAATATTCTAAATACAACCACAAACTATTCGTACTGTAAACTTAAGTGTTTATTTATTTATTTACAGTTGCACCAACAGAGTAATCACTGGCATATGGTACCAACCCATTATTGTCCCACTGCTGGGCACGGGTCTTAGACCACCGCGCTGGCCAAGTGCGAATTGGTGGATTTAACACACCTCCGAGAACTGTTTTTTTTTAAAGAGCTCTCGGGTGTGTAGGTTTCCTCACGATGTTTTCCTTCACAGAAAAGCAGTGATAATTAATTTCTGATACGCACATGAATCAGTGGTGCGTGCCTGGGTATGAACCTCGGACCTCCCGTTCGAGAGGGTAAGTTTAAACCATTAGGCTATCACAGCTCTCGCCTGGCACTGGCATATACATTTAATTAAACTATTGCATATAGACTACTAGTAAGTGTTACTCCTCTTACAGGTACAATCGGCATGCAATTAATTAATTAATAACTTGTGTTATTACTTACATTGCATTAGTACTTACAGTGTTTAGTAGTTACTGAACGGGGCGCAGCAGGGCGCTCAGTAATGATGTCCTATTGACTGAGCCGGTCAGAGCATTGAAAGAAACGTCTCCCGGTCAGTGTAAACACCGTCTAATAGCTGCCATTCATTCACGTGAATGGGAGAGCGGATCGTCTGCGTTTGAGCTTTCGGCCATACCGAATTCTTGATTCCTTTCCGTGAATATTTTTGATGAAAAGAGATAACTTTGTAACTCTTATTTTGTATGTACGCTAGTTTTGAAACATGCTATATCTGAAACTTGGTCATGTGTCAGTTGAAATTAAGTCTTTTGTGGATATATTTTGATACAAAATTTGCAAACAAGCATGCCACTTTAAGTGGCCACTACTATCCACGGATATTTATAACCAATCTCAGAAAATATCAGTTTTACGTTGTAGTTACCCTAATACCTAACTTCGAACGCCTTGGATAAGTACCTATATAAAGTAAATTAAAGTTTTTTTAACAAAGTTAAGTATATACTTCACGTAGATTCACGTTGAGTAGGTACCTATTTAACACTTTGTGTGTGATTGTACAATATAATTTGAGATTTTGACATGGCACAAAGTAAATGACGTTCAAATAAAAAAAATTGCGACAGAACCTTTATTCCTGATGAACTTTCAAGTTAAAATCTTATTGGATATACCTTGTGTCACACCATGTAAAATACTAGAAACTTTACTGTCACGATTCTATCATGATGTCTTTAAAAAGTATGATATCATTGAACTCTAGGTATATTATATGTCATGGAAATTTACTGTGTCATTCTAGAACACAGACTCAAGCGGTATCGTCAGCGAAAATTTTAAGTTGCGTTTTACTGAAAATCATATTATTGTATGAAAGTCCAATATCGTATTGTAACTCGTGAAACGCAGCGTGTGTAGTTCCACTACTAAAGAGTTCCAACTCTTTGTGGTTTATTTTGGAGCAACTGACACTTATTTCTGACTTACTAGGCATCCGTCCCAACGGTCGAAATTCTACAGCAATTGAAATTAAAAAAAACATGCGTGCGTACAAAGTACACATGTCAGAAGTGAAACTTCTTTGGCGAACTAATTTATAAATCTTGTTTATATTTATACAAATCTAAAACTTTAAATTTCCAAGATTAAGAGGAAGGGAAAAAGGCGTGATACGACGTTCGCTCTGTCTCACTTTTTCTCTCAATCTTTCTCACTCGCTTGCTCCCTACTCTCACTCCACGGCTAGTTGCTCATGCTACGTTCGCCCTGTCTTACTCGCTCTCAATCGGTCTCGATCTCTCTCTCTCTCTTTTCCGACACTTCCGTTGCATACCGGCGTGACGTTTCATCTGTAAAAATTTTACCCTCATGCGCCTATAGAAGTTTCACTTCAAAAACTAAACTTTATATTGTCCAAAGTAACGCCAATATTTCTCTTATTTTAATTAATTGTAATAATTTTCAAGTTATTTTGAACGCATCCGTTACAGGTAAAATAGGTTTATTAACTAAGCTGCATTTAAAGGTAATAGCGGGTATTTTGCCAAGGCATGTGACATTTTTGACGTGTGATGTGTTTTCATAGTAATACATTGAACGTTCTATTTCTTTTATTATGTATGTTTGTATCTAATTCAAGTTAGTGTGTGTAATGTGTTTTTGATTGATGTTATGTATGATTTATGCATTATTAAAAATATATTAGCATTGCGTAATCCTTCTCTATATCAACTTTAACCGTGCGTAATTTCATAGTCCTCCGACTGCGGCAAGTTTCTTAAAAACGAATCACAAGTTTTTGCTTCACGTATTAATATTTAGATAACAGCAATTTAAAACGCTAATAAGGTCTGGTTTGGAAGGTGTAGCAATTATACCAATGTATTAGTAGTCTAACACAGAGTATTATAAAGTGAACTAGGTACATACTCATATATTACTCCTTTTCTATTTCTGAGATTGAAGTAACAAATAAGTATGCAGGATCAGTTATCATTGCTACACATCTGTAATCATTTCTCTATATAAAATTGAAATAAATAAAGAAAATAAGTTTATTCGTGATAATTCCAACGAATAATCGGTACAACTATAGTAGACTCAATTAAAACATATACTATAACACACAAAAAATATTATCTAAAAATAAGGGTTCAATCTAAAATTCTCTGTTGCATTGCTACTCGTAAAGGCTAAGATTCTTACTTATATGTTTAATCAACCGTCATCAACACCACCGAAACACACCACGCTAGAAATAGGTGTGCCAGAGCTACATTCCCAATACAAGACCTGCCACCCTTTCAAAACTCCAAACTACCGCATGCACCACCAATAGCGAATATTAATAAGAAAAATAATTAAGGCCACACACGCCCCGTTATAAATCAAGCGACGCAATCCTAATACACCGTAGTCGGAATCCGCGCCCAACTATTAGCTGGAGGACATATTTTATTAATTACTATGGCGTTATCACGAAATATTACTTTTATGTACCGTATTTGCATATCGTGTTGGTCTATACACGGGCGCGGCAACACGGCGCAAGTCATTAGAGTTACATGATAGAAAACATATCACATGCTTCTGAAATAAAAAATAAACTTTGAAAATTAATCTATACTAATATATAAAGCTGAAGAGTTTGTTTGTTTGTTTGAACGCGCTAATCTCAGGAACTACTGGTTCGAATTTAAAAAATCTTTTTATATTGAATAGACCATTTATCGAGGAAGGCTTTAGGCTATATAACACCACGCTGCAACTATTAAGAGCGAAGAAATAATGGAAAATGTAAAAAAACGGGAAAAATTATTCATCCTTGAGGGCTTGCGTTGCGTGCCACGCGGACGAAGTCGCGGGCACAGCTAGTTAGAAAATAAAGATTTACTACATTCTACGCATGTTCATATATACGTTTTAGGCCACTACGTGAGAGAGTTTTAGGCTATTACCCATCGCGCTGACTAAGTGAATTGGCCTTGAATAGAAATCGCACCCAAGTTTTATTGAGTGTCAGATATAGTGGCTGCTACGTCTCGTGGCCAGTCAAAAGCGTTTTCCATAATCTACAATCTAGAGCAAACAGAAAAGGTAAAGAAAAAGAAAATGAAATGAATTTTTACTCGTGATACATTATATTACAATAAAGGACCAAAAGAACATGTAGGCTATCTGATAATAAATTTTCACTACCGCGCATCTGTAAGGAACTTCATATAGAACAATAATTTTATCTGAAGTCAATCACAGATGCGTTTCAACCTCAGAAAACCATGATCTTCGCCTCATATGAAAACGTCAGCAGCCATATTCTTCCACCGAAGCAAGAACATAAACAAGAAGTCTACTTTTTTTATCTTATTGAAGTAGCAAAGCATGCAGTCCACCTGATGGTAAGTGGTCACTGCCGCCCATGGACATCTGTAATCAACTTCACACAGAACATGGGTTCTATCTGAAGTCAATCACAGATGCGTTGCTGCTCCCGAGGACTATGTTGGTCGCCGGTGAAAGTGTGCCGACAACCATACCCTTCTATTGAAACGCAAGAAATGCTTCACGCTAGAAATAGGTGTGGCGGTGGTACTTCCGATCGAACTACGCTGGTTCTACCACCTTCAAATCGACGATCGCTCAAAACTTAGACCGCGTCATATGTTTGATGGAAATTCGGGCGAACCCATCGAATTATGACTGTCCTCACGAGTTATTTTTAATGGCCCTGATACCGGATTGTATGCTATGAAGCGATTAGTCTATGTCTGATAGGTAGATTTCATTATGTGAAAAGGTTTTTGTTGTTTAGTTAAATCATAGTAATGTATACGAAGGAGATTGATACTTTACTGTCATCAGAAAATAAAGTTTGTCAGTAATAATCATAACAGAGGGTTTAGAATTCTAAGTTAAGCTACAAGTCTGGTGTTAGAACCAGTGTACGACCAGGTACAACCGGCACACTTATTTTTAGCGTGAAACAATTCTTGCGTTTCATTAGAACAGTGTTATTGCCGAATCACTTTCAGGCGTAGCAACGTGTCCGAGATTGATTTTCGATAGAAATCTTGTTCTATATGAAGTAGCTTCCAGAAGTCCATGGACGAAAATGAATGACCAACAGGTGGACTGCATGTTCGGGTTAAAGAATTTTTATTTTTCTCATAAGACATACATAAGTACATTGTCACTTACAATGAGAAACTTAATATATTTGACGTAATTAAATTCGGTGTAATTTTTTTCAGTGCATATGAAGAGTAGGTTTGTATGTGTGTATAACTCTCTCTGTATGTACGTGTATGTGTGGGTGTGGCCATGTGTAAAGTATAAATAATAAGTACCTGATTTTGTTTTTTTTTAATATTATTTTGCTACTTTAAACAGATAAAAAGCTACAAATATTTTACCACTAAGCACTACGTTTCAGCAGTTCCTATAAGACGAGCTTCTCACCACAACTCTTAAACACAGCAACACTCAACACTGATATTAGGCAGAAATCAGTGTACCATCAGAATCGAACCACACCTTCAAAACTTACTGATACCAGAGACGAAGGGTTCTTGAAACTTGCTCAGGTAAGGCCCCCACATGCGCCAAACTCTAACCTCAACAAACATCAATTAGACTATTACTGACGTGTTTGCTCGCTAATAACTCGGAAACTAACGTTTGTACGTACATACAGGTCAGTAACTTGTACAGTAAACATTGCCACTTGGGCAGGAACTGGGGTGGACGCCATGAGTTGTGATCGAAATGGGATAAATCCCAAATGATGATGAGACATAAAATGGCTGCTATTGTGGGGATTTGCTTAAATGGTCGCTAATGCTTAAATGTTATATCTACATGGGATATGTAATAGCAACATTGATTGTGTCGAGTTAGCGTCGAAGATCTTGTCCTTCTGTGTCCCTAAATTAAGAACTAGACAAACAGCTTTATTTGCTACTGCTTATAAACGCACTATATGCAGAATTCTATCGTTAACAGGTTACATAGAAACTATAATAAGATGTTTAATAAAATTGATATTTTTTACAACAGTAGGACATCATTCAAACATGAAGTTATAAAAGAAATTAATAGGAATAAATAGGTAGTCATTACAATTTAGGACCAATGAAGCATTATTTATTATTTAAAAAACAATATTCACTATACTTAATAACATATAACATATAATCTACATAAACAATCATTAAGTATATAACAAATTTTGGTATGTTTTATTCTTTATTATTACTTATGTTATGTTAAAAAAATCATGGCACATTCACATACGCACACACACATACACAAACACACACACACACACACACGGTGACACACACGCACGCACGCACACACACACACACACATAGCCTTATAATATTTACTTTGCGCATAAAAGGCCAAATTATACTTAGTGTTGCAGTGCAATTGAATGTTATAGTCAGTAAAATGTAAATCCATAATTGGCTAATTAGTTTAACATACGAAGTATTGTATACATTAGTTTAATAGCTGTGGATTTTGTTAAATAAATAAATAAATAAATATTGTAATAGAGGTTATGTGGCTCAATCCCTGGTGATCGAGTTAACGGTGAAAGATTTTACAGTAAAATTAGAGTTTTATTCTGGCTCTGGGTTTTTATGTCGTTTTTGTAACTCAATATCACCCATCGAAATGGATAAATAAGTGTAGAAAACGCCCTTTCTTCAAAAAATAATGTGCAATGTGTTTTTTTGTATTTTTTGTACTTTCATCTAACAATATGACAGATAGGCTATGTGATAAAAAATAATTAATATAGTCTAATGGATATTTAAAAAACCAATGGAAGAACACTTACCAACTTTTAAGGAGAGCTTTTAAGCACAATTTTTAAAGAGACACGTTTTAAAGAGGATTATTTGAAATTATTGAATAAAACATCTTCATAGTTCAAGCATGGTCATAAAATAAATGCAAATTTTATATGAAATGTTGTGCAACGGATACAATGTTAAACATTTTGGTTTAACATTTAGGTACGTCAAAATAAATAAATAAAAATTAATAAGCTTATAGCATTTAGGTAATGACCAGCCATATTCAGAAATAGTCTCTGAAGTTTGTTAGTTAGCGAAAAAAGTGTCTTCTGTCATCGTCACCATCTTGTATATATTAATACGTGAAGCAAAAACTTGTGATTCGTTCTTAAGATACTTGCCGCAGGCGGAGGAGTATGAAATTACGCACGGTTATTGGTTATGTAGAAAAGGATTGCACAATGCTAATATTTTTTTTTCAAATAATGCATAAAACGTACATAAAATCAGCTAAAAACACATTATCCACACTACTTTGTATTGGACACAAACACATACATAATAAATGGATTAGAATATTCAATGTCTTACTATGAAAACACATAACGTCAAAAATGACAGATGTTCTTGTCAAAATACCCGCTATTGCTTTTAAATGCAGCTTAGGTAATAAACTTCTTTTTACCTTTAACGGCTTCGTTCAAAATAACTTGAAAATTATTGCAATTTATTTAAATTAGAGAAATATTGGTGCTACTTTTTGTTATTTACTTTAAATTTAGTTTGCCGTTTGCCGACCGTTGCGTTGGGTGATTAGTAATTTAAAATGTTCGTCCTAAAAAAGGTGCTAGAAAAGTTTTTAGTTTACCGACCGCTGCCAGTAACACTACAAATTGACATTGAATATCAGTCAGGTTGGCAATAAGTATTATCACCTATAACTTGTCTCAATTTTGAATCATGGTCACCATACCGGACAATTCAAAAGACGTTCGCTGTCCGCACAAGAGCGGGGAGGTGAGGGTTGTTTGATTTGCTCAATCAATCCCAACTTACGTGTTTGGCTTGAACAATTATTGCTAACTTGAGACATTTCAGCAGTTAATAGTATTTGACGTTACCGGAAATCCATAAAATTAAATGATTAATGGCTAAATTAGCTAGAAGTACCAAACGAAACCCAGGCACGCACCACAGATTTTTCTAAAATTATGTGCGTATTAGAAATTAATTATCACTGCTTTTCGGTGAAGGAAAACATCGTGAGGAAACCTACACACCTGAGAGTTCTATAAAAAAAAAGTTCTCGGAGGTGTGTGAAGTCCACCAATTTGCACTTGGCCAGCGCGGTGGACTATGACCTAAAACTCTTTCATTCCGAGAGAAGACCCGTGCCCAGCACTGGGACAATAATGAGTTGAAGGAGACCAAACGAAAATACTTTCCACCTGATGGTAAGTGGTTTATGCCCATCTGTAATCAAACCCGACAAGATCGGAAACACATTTGTGGCATAGACGCATCAGATAAGTATGTCTGCTGGATTATCAGAAATAGTTACTGCACAAAGACATTTGTGAGCAACTTCATACAAAACGGAGGAAACATCAAATATGACAGTCATACTGCTAAATCGCATTTTATCGACTGTTTTTGTACGATTCGCATCGTTTGACCGAGTCTTGTATTATAAAATTTTGTATTGGAAAATCTTGTAGGTATTGTAAAATTTTAATTTTAGTTTAATTTTAGTAGTTAGTAAAACAAGCGGCTAGAGGCGGTGCATGTAGATGTATGGGGTCATACAAGAAAAAATCTTGTTTCAAAAGAACAAGATTCTTCCGTACTAAGCAACCCCAGTTATTTCTATTAGCTCAGAACTAGACCTAAAACGTATATCTCGTTAAATACTACTGTAATATTCAGGTTAAGTCAGGTTTTATACACTGGTTTCGCTCTTAATATTTATCCGTTTGCATAGTTTGGGAAGCGCACTTGTTTACGACAAAGTGCATGGATCGACTTTTGTTCTCTTATCGCTTGATCTTTTTTTTGCGTTAGTTGTCTAATATCATATGTTGACACTTATTTGTGGTACCATTAGGTTTCAATTGATTTAACTTGCTCGGCCTAGTAACAATTTTATTTAATTTGCTTTCAAAAGTCGAGAAGCGCGTTTAAGGTCTATTCATTACAAGTTAACGCTTTTGTTGTCTTATCGGGTCCGGCTACCTGCTGTTCTACGGCTACTGCCATTCATAATTTCTATTTTATATTCACACACTTAAAGGTTTGTTTAGCATACACGCATATGGCATGTCTTGTTTGTGCATAATGAATGCCTATATTATTGCTTATTTATTGTATCTTTTGAGTAATGTAATGTATCTATCAATTAATATTATCTTAGTACCAACTAATTTTTATAAAATCTATTAATACAATGTTAAATATTTTTTATCAAAATGTACGTGGCTTGCGGACAAAAACACAAACCTTATACAGAAATATTGCTTTGAACAATTTTGACATAATTTGCCTTACTGAAACCTGGCTTCACGGTGATTTTGATAACAATGAGTTATTTGACGACCGTTATCTTGTTTATAGACGTGACCGAAATTATGCTCTTACAAATCAGAGTCTAGGAGGCGGTGTTTTAATTGCCGTCCGACGTTCAATCATAGTACAAGAGCGTAACGACTGGTTCTCCTCCGCTGAGGACATGTGGGTTACTTGTACATTTAAACAAAACACAGCAAATACGTATTACAAGTTAAACTTATGTGTCGTCTATATATGTAACCAAAACGATGGTATCTCTTTACTGGCTCAGTTGCAGAATTTCTACACAAATTTACACGATATTGTTTTAAATAATTTGTCAGAAGGTTTTTTGATTGTTGGGGACTTTAATTTGCCTCATCTAACCTGGGTTCCGTCAGATGACGGTCTCTCGCTCTCCGCGACTAATATAAATGGTACCATTCAAACAGACTTTATTGATGTAATGGATTTGTGCTCTTTATTACAATATAATAATCATACTAACTTTAACAATACAATTTTAGACCTGGTATTCTGCAACAACCATATTGATGTTCGTAAGTGTCCTGATTCCTTAGTTGCAGAAGATCCCCATCACCCACCTTTGTGTATTCTTGTTGACTTCATCCAGCACCGCTCATTACATGTGCACTCAAGAACTAAGTATTTATTTCACCTGGGCGACTACAGTTCTATATGTAAGAAACTAAATAGTATTAACTGGGTGAATTGTCTTCAAGAAGGTACGATGGAGGAAGCAGTGTGTTTTTTCTATGACAAATTAGAAATGTTACGAGATAAATATGTGCCTGCAAAAGCATCCAGATGTGACAAATACCCGCCATGGTATAGGACCCCGCTAATTAAAATATTAAAAGAAAAACATAAATTCCACTGTAAATATAAAAAATATGGTAACCTTTCAGATTTTAACTCCTTTATTATATTGCGCAATCGTGCTTCAGCTCTCGAAGAAACTTTGTTGAATGAACATATAAAACTAACAGAAAGTAATATATGTAAATCTCCAAAATATTTCTGGAATTATGTCAAAAACAAAATGTCATCAAATTCTTATCCATCAAATATGAAATATGGAGAATGTTCATCAGGTGATGGCAAGGTAATCTGCGAAATGTTCAATCATTTTTTTTATTCTAACTTTCTTCAAAACTCAAACGCAGACTATAGTGATATAAATAATATATCAGAAAATGACACATTAAATGATATTAGCTCAGTGGAAGTTAGGGATGTAGATGTATTTAAACTTTTAAAGACTGTCGACCTTAATAAGTCAGCGGGACCAGACGGTATCCCTCCTATTTTTATCAGCCGATGTGCTGATTCCTTAACTCAACCTCTCTGTATACTCTTTCGTCGTTCTTTAAAAGAGGGAGTAGTCCCTAATATCTGGAAAAAGGCACTCATTACTCCAATTTACAAAAAAGGATCAAAAGATGATGTTCAGAATTACCGACCAATATCCAAATTGTGTCTGTTTGCAAAAATACTAGAAAAAGTGGTACATACTCAGGTATATTCATGTTTACGCAATACTTTTATTGAAGAACAGCACGGTTTTTTGAAAAACAGATCTACTACGTCTAATCTGATTGTTTGCTCCGATTTTATAACCAGTTTCATGTCAAAACCCATGCAAGTAGACGTGGTCTATACGGACTATAGTAAAGCCTTTGATCGTATAGACCACGTAATCCTCTTACATAAACTTTTGTCCATAGGTATAAGAGGTGACTTGTTTAGGTGGTTTGTATCATATATTAAAAACCGAAGTCAGACTGTCGTCCTCAATGGTTATAGCTCATCGCCTATACAGATACCCTCTGGAGTCCCACAGGGTTCACTGTTGGGACCACTGCTATTTTCTATCTTTATTAACGACATTTCCGCATGTTTTAAATATTCCAAAATAATTTTATACGCAGACGATATGAAAATCCTTTATCCTGTTGCTAATATAAAAGATTGCCAGATTCTTCAGGAGGAACTGCTGAACCTAGAAATCTATTGTACTTCCAATAAGCTTGACCTGAACGTATCGAAATGTGCTATTTGTTCCTTCACTCGTAAAACCACCCCTTTAACATACAATTATACACTGTGCAATAAATCTCTGAATAGGATTGAGTCAGTTAAAGATCTAGGAATAACTTTTGATTCTAAATTATTATTCAACACACATATTGACGAAGTCATCAAGAAAGCTAATAAGGCGCTAGGCTTTATTTTAAGAATTTCGGCAAATTTTAAAAACATAAAAACTTTTAAAATTCTTTATTGTGCTTTTGTCCGTAGCCACCTGGAATACGCTTGCCAAATTTGGAACCCCAATTATGATATATATATCGATAGATTAGAGCGCACTCAAAAACGGTTTTTGCGATTTCTTCAATTTAAATCAAGAACATACATGCCTGATTATCTTGAAAGATGTAAAAAATTTCATATTCTGCCATTGCACATTAGAAGAAATATAGCAGATATATCATTTCTTTCTAAAATTGCAAAAGGTGACGTTGATTGCCCGGAATTATTAAGTAAAATTAACCTTTGTGTACATTCACTGAACCGTCGAAAACGTAACTTATTATCTGTACCCTTAGTCAACAGCAAATACCGACAGAACTCCTTCCTCATACGCTCATGTAGATCTTTTAACATAGTTTCGCAAAAAATAGACATTGATTTATACCAAACTTCAGACTCTAAACTTAAACGTATGCTATCGGATGATTTCTTTAAGTCCTAATACCTATCTCTATCTTACTATTGTTCTACCGTTTCTACCTTATATTGTTTCTTTATTACCTATCGACTCAAATGTCTTCTCACTGCGCTCAACTGACTGTCTTTTAATTTTTATATACACATGTTTCTATATGTGGAAACTTTTTAAATGGCCTTCATGTGTTACTTCCTATGCCTATCACTGTTCTTAAGTTTAGCTGTAAGTTTTCCTAAAAATAAATAAATAAATAAATAAGGGTATTGAAGTCAATCACGATTCGTTGCTACTCCCAAGCACGCAGATGATCGCCTAATTTAACAATGCGCCGTCATCCACAACCTTCCGACATAACGTAAGAACCGCATTACATTAGAAATAGTTGTACTTCCTCGGGTCATATACATTGTACCACCTCTAAAAACTTACCATTAGACGATCTATATGCTCGTTTGTTGTTGTTGATGTTATAAAGTCCCATTATAACAAAAGTCCTTAACCATACATAAACGATTGTATGTATGCACAAATATAGCAATCTTACGTATCAAGATAGGACTGAAAGGTTATTATATAATCGCCTCTTTACAAGAACTACGTGTTATCTTGAAAACAACAATTTTTATTTGGGGCCAATTGTTGAGTTACACAAAATAAAATTCCTTTAAATGAATGGACTACACAGATGTAATACGATCATTATGAATATTACCTAATGACTTACCGGCAAATTAAAAAAAAAACATAATAAATATATAATTTAACAAAAAAGAACATGTAAAGAGGCGATATATTTCCTTATTCCTTATTTATTTTTGGCTGCCGGCACACTTTCACATGAGGCGACCATCATAGTCCTCGGGAGTAGCAACGCATCTGTGAATGACTTCAGATGGAACCCATGTTCTGTATGTAGTTGATTACAGATGTCCACGAGCGGCAGTGACCACTTACCATCAGGTGAACTGCATGCTCGTTTGCTACTTCAGTGAAATTAAAAAAAAAATATATTTAACTGTGATTCATTCAGATTTCTATTCGATCGTCAAATGAGATAGTAAACGTAAGTACAATAATGGTTATTACAACAGAATATTCCAGATTGACAGAACTAACGCTGATGCTAAATTAATGGACTCTAAGATGAGATCACAATCATAGTTCATACTTGGCCGTATCTCCATTTGAAGCGTTGTTTATCTTCAACAATAGCTTGTCAATTCTTAGGATAATTTCATACTGAGCGGGCCTATTGTTAGCTATAAAATTTACAAAAAAAGATAGTCTGCTCAAATCAGATCAGTGTTAGGAAACTCTTTAATAAAAAAATTAAGTACAGTAATACCCCGAACTTACGCGATAGGTGGGATTTACTGGTAACCTTACGTTGTAGAGGTATAGGAAATACGTAGCACAAAATAATTTATAGCTGTCATACATAGTACATACGTTGTACATAGCCTTACTATCCCAAAATATTATTTAATAGTGTGGTATTTTCACAGTGTAATTTTATACCATTGTATTGTAAATACAAAGGTATAAAATTATTTAAGAAAAACACGTAAAAATATATTCTACTTGATATATGGTCGCTTTTGCTGTCAGGCATGTATACCATACGCATGTATACCTGCATATTCGTTGCACTAGGACACATGAATCGACTCGCTACAATTTCTTCATGATTCCTGTGTGTATATAGCGTCCATGTCACGAAATTTTATTGTGTAATGATATATTACGTACGTCAAAGTTACAATCTTTCTTTATCTAACTGAAGTAGCAAACGAGCATGCAGTCCACCTAATGGTAAGTAGTCACTGCCGCTCATGGACATCTGTAATCAACTAACTTCATGCAGAACATTGGTTCCATCTGAAGTCAATCACAGATGCGTTGCTACTCCCGGGGACTATGCTGGTCGCCTCATGTGAAAGTGTGCCGGCAACCACACCCTTCTATCGAAACACAAGAAATGCTTCACGCTAGAAATAAATAGGTGTGGCGGTGGTACTTCCCCGGGCGAATTACGCTGGTTCTACCACCTTGAAAACTTAAAAACGCTTACACTTATACAGGCGTGAGAGTTTCATTCAGGTTTGTTAAAATTAAAACGCGCGTTTAATAAACCGCGCGTTAAACTCGCACAGCGCGTAAAAGCCCTAAATAAGGCAGCTCATCAGTGTCTCCTAACCGCTTGTTGACACAGACTTGCGCGTTATTGAACAAGTTGCAACCGCTTCGACGAGTGTACTGTAAAGTTACTGTAAATACATATCGGTATTAATAAAGATAGTTGGGACGTAACTAGTTGCATGTTTGGTCAATGGAATAGCGGTAATAAGGCCGAGAAATTAAATCGGCTAGTTATTATTTGCTTAAGATTTGATAAGGCAATTTAAATTGGTATATTATGTGATTCAAACACACGATACACTGTCTTATAATAATAACAAAAAAATAATGGGTCTACTCAAATTATTTTTTGATCCCCCTTTCCAGAGATTTTTAACAACAGAACACATTTTTGGACAACTGTATTCTGGCCTTCATTTTGTTCATGTTTTTTGTTTAATTCAAAATTGTATATTTTAAAACTGTGTACCAATATTTATATTACAATACATTTTTGATGGATTTGCCATCAAAAACAATCGCGAAAATAGTTATACTTAACCGAGTCGTTTCAACTTCGTCCCCCTAAGGCCGCAAACTAAACGCATATGTGACTAAATACAGATGTGAGTCTAATGCTATTTGAAATTGATTACAGATAGTGATGGTCAACTCGTGATACTTACTCGAGTTTGGCTTAACTCGAGTTAAAGTCCTTCTAACTCAATCGAGTTTTTGTGTAGACTGATACTTTGGTTTGTGATAATTAGTAAAAATATTTTACGAAAAAATAATCCTTATTTGCTTAAATTCTACTCTTTACATAATTAAATATGATTGACCCAATACATGTTTATGATAAATCTGTTCTGCTTTTTTATAGTTTTACGAAATAAGATTATGAAAATGGTGAAAACGATACGAAAGATATACTTAGGATTCATGTATATAACTCGAGTTCAACTCGAGTTAACTTGCGTCGTGTTTTCCCGAGTTAGCACATCACTAATTAAAGATACTGCCATCAAATAGCATATTTACAGTAAGTAAGGTCTCGACGGTTTGAAGAAAAACGCGTTAAAATTTTGGTATGAAAATCTTCCATAAATCCTTTGTAATCGGATCATAGTGATTGTAGCTTTAAATGAAAGAGGACCTATGACTTAGATGGTGGTATAGATGTCATACTGTAGTTTGGTCGAGAGGCTTTAAAAACCTTTTGCAGTAAGTGTAGCCACTGTTATTATGCTTGGTGAAGTTACAAAAACGCTCGACATACTGCAAAATGTAAATTGCTAAATTTAGATTTAAAGACGATATAAAATGAATGTTTTAGATGAAAATTGTAGATCTCGTAATCTTGATCATGGCTATATATGTAACTTAGTTTTGTGAAAAATACGACTTACTGCAACTTTATTGAAGGCAGCATAGGTGGCAGAGCCCGGAAGGACGGCGGTATGTGTGGTCGCATACCGCCGTAAAGACTAGACGGAGCGGTGGGCAACGCGCTCGGAGGATTCCGGTTGAAGTCGTTTCGAGATCCCGGAGTCCTCCTTTTCAGCGCCGAGGACGGCCACCGGGGGGGTTTTAGTGCGGTAAAAATCCCACATAACCCTGCGTCGCTCCCACGGCGTCGGGTACCTTTTGAAGGTTTCCCCCTCGAAAACAAAAAAAAAAGGTGCCAGAGCCCACTTACCATCAGACCGCCATGCTCAGTTAGTAAGTCAATCTTAAAAGACAATAACATATGGCGACATTTACAAAACATTAATAATTTCCTAGAGGAAACTTCATAATGGACTTATTTAATTTACTAATCACCTGAAAAACAAAGCAAGGACGTTATAAACGGCAATTTGCCGGTTTTCCGAACCTCAATACACAAACAATGTAATTATCAACTTTAGTGAAATTAGCACACTATTTTCTATGATCAATCCAAAACAACTAAAGATATTTTCAAATCATTGTAAATACGACTTTATATAGCGTAAAGAAACACTTTTATTAAATTTCCTTAAACATCACTTATGACGTTTTACTACAGGTTATAGATTTTGAAAAAATATACTCCTACAAAGTAGATAGAACTATACTTCGGAAGCATAAAGTCGTATTACTAACGATGAAAGTGGCACATACGCCTTTCTGCTTCGGAAAATTCGATAACAGTTCCGCTACAGTACTAGTATCTACAGTATTCTAACTTCTTACAAACGCAGGAAACGCAAGTTGTACCTACGCGCCACGATTTCGGTATGCACTCGGTACCCAAGAGCTAGCGAATGTGCCGTAGTGGCGAGCGGGCGATGTGACGTTTTTTAAGCAGTGGATCTTTTTATTTAAATGATAATGTAGCGAAGAGCAGTTGTAAACTACAATCGGCTGTTTTTGATTGCTTTAATTGTGCATAAACACGTCCAGTGTTAATAATTTTTATTTTGGTTGGTAAAATATTATTCAGTGTGAAATTTATACCTATTATTTGTGTACGATTTATTAATTAGTCTCTTAAATATTAAAAGAACGCGTTGTTTTTACCTTAATCTACTGAATAAAATACACAATAAGTAAGAAAGAAAGTCAAGTATACAGATGTATTAAAATACTTAGGCTTGTAGCCCTAACGCAAACTCTCGTCCAGCGCGTCTGTAGGTATAAAATTAAAGGACACGGCAGAGTTAGACTGCTGTATGATATTAATACCGTGGTTCCGCCCAATATTTGGTTAACGACCGATAAAGGTATATAATGACAGAAATTAATAACTATGAAAGAATGGCATGTGTAGTAACAATTAGCGAGGCCCAGTGTGACACGGGGTAATTTGATTTAACGATCGAATTTCGGTTAAATATGTTGTTTAACGTATGTATAATCAAATAGTCGTTTCGTAGCCATGTCGTTTGTGAACAAAGTATTTAAGTATTCGTTTAAGGAAAATAATTTGTTAGTTATTTGTACTTGGTTAAAGTATTTACATTATGGTGATTAAAAGTATAACGCTTTCTACACTCATAGCCCCAGTCTAGGGTTTTCTCCTGTGTCGTGGGTACAATGGACACACACAAGACGAATACACAAACACCCATACCTTTTTTTTTTGTTTTCGAGGGGGAAACTTTCAAAAAGTACCCGACGTCGTGGGAGCGACGCGGACCCATACCCAGAACAGGAATCTAAACTCATCATTCTGATACCTGTCTAGCAAGGCCCCTGGCATTCAAAAAATGAGGACAGAAAAATCGTTTGACTGTTTCACACGATTTTTGTGACTGTTTGCAGTCTTGCGCATTTATCTAGTCACCCGTCATAACGGTCAAAATTTAACCGTAATTTAAATGTAATCTATACTAATATTATAAAGCTGAAGAGTTTGCTTGTTTGTTTGAACGCGCTAATCTCAGGAATTGAAAAGTTCTTTTTCTATATATATATATATATATATATATATATATATATATGTTTAAACGCGAGTGAAACCGCGGGAACTGCTAGTGTAAATTAAAAACTAATCTTCATATTGTACAAAGTAGCACAAATATTTCTCTAATTCAAATAAATTGTTATAATTTTCAAGTCAAGTCATTAACGTACGTTCTACCACATTTTCGTCAACCCATTATTGACCCATTGCTGGATCTTCTCTCGGAATGAAAGACTTTATGTCATAGTCCACCGCGCTGGCCAATTGCTAATTGGACTTCGCAAACCTCCGAGAACTTTTTTTTAAGAACTCACGGGTGTGTAGGTTTCCTCATGATGATTTTCTTCACCTTCAGGTGAAGGAAAAAATCAGCAGTGATAATAAATTTCTTATATTCATTTATTCGATCATTGAATACGCACATAATCTTAGAAAAATCAGTGTTGCAGGGTTTGAACCTCTTACCTCACAGTCAAGAGAGCAAATTTCAGACATTAGGTTATCATTGCTCTGTTTCAACCGTTAGGATATCACTGCATGTACCACCTTGCAATTTGGACCTACCACCACCTACCACCTTGCAAACCTTGCAAATATTATACAATTCAATTATTCTATAAAATCTGATAGCTTGATATAAATGAGCATTTAAATACGACAATACATCATCCACAGCCATATAAAA
The DNA here is from genome assembly GCA_949699795.1 of Spicauda simplicius. Classification (NCBI taxonomy): domain Eukaryota; kingdom Metazoa; phylum Arthropoda; class Insecta; order Lepidoptera; family Hesperiidae; genus Spicauda; species Spicauda simplicius. Next base: position 2,259,728 of record OX453077.1, read on the forward strand.
CATTTCATATATTAACACATACATTAGAGGTCGTACATTTAAATCTATTAGTAAATTAAAAATCACCCCACAACATGACGTGCGATGTTATCAGATTGTGGCATATTATGAATATCCGTTCCGGCACACCTTTAGTGATTTTAATTTTGACACTGCTCATACTAAAGCTGACTCCAATCCATTACCGAATCTGCACGAATTTTCTATTCATTGAGGATTTAGAGCAGTTTATCACTCCAACAAGTTAAGGCAAAATTTATAATTGAGAGGGCAACGTATCTGTGAAACATCTCAATGACTCTGATCTCACCTAGATCAGATCGATCGATCAGATCACCTAGATCCTTGCCCCTGTAGTTCCCGGATTAGAATAGGGCTACGGTATCCCCTGCCTGTCGTAAGAGGCGACTAAAAGGGGCTGCCAGGGTTGCGGGCGGCTAGAGTGGGAGGTCGGACCGTCCAGCCAAACGACCCCGACCCGGGTAGGACGATGGCATGTGTGGTCGCCTGCCGTCGTAAATAGCAGATGGTACAGTGACCTCAAATGGTGCTCACCGGGAAGAGCCCGAAAGGGGCTTCGCGCTCGGCGGACTGGTTGTGTGTGTTCCGTTGGAAATTCCGGGGTTCTCCTCGCAGCGTTGAGGACTCCGGCGTCTCCAAAGGAACGCAACCGGTGTCCTCTGAACGCGTTGCCTCATCGAGCTCCTACCAGGTAAGCGGCTGCGCCCACTGCTCCGATCTTTACGACGGTATGCGATCACGCATACTGCCGTCCTTCTTGGAATATTGGGGATAAGTTTATTTACCTAGCTTTCTGCACACCAGACAACAAACGCGCTGCGTTATTAGACAGAAAATTAATGGATTTGGCTGATGTGCTTCCAAAATCAAACTACAAATGCTTCTATCACCTTCAGAATTAATCTTATCTATACTTACCAATAATTATATAGAAATGAGATGGTGTGTTTCTGTTTGCTACTTAAACACGCAAGAATCACTGGTCCCATTTAAATGACGTTTTGCATCGATGTTGCTTAATTAACGGGTCAGTATATAGGCTACCTGTGATTTCGATATTTTGAAATATTTAAATATGGTGACTATTTCTCTGAGATTTATGTTTCGTAGTTAACAGGTAATTCAGCTAGTTTGTAATAAATTCATAAGTAAAAGATATATTATATACATTTTAACAAACATTAAGTACGTGAAATTCGTAGACGAGTTTACGGCGCCAAGCTTGATTATAATAATTTTATGTATATCTACTAGTTGACCCGGCGAACTTTGTTCCGCCTAAAAGTCAAAAATCTAAAATTATCAGTGTTCCTCTACTATATTATGCATGTATTAAACATAGAAACCTTCCTTTTAAATCTCTCTATCTATTGGAAAAACTGCATTAACATGCGTAGTGTAGTTTTAAAGATCTAAGCATACAAAGGGACAGACAGCGGGAAGCGACTTTGTTTTTTACTATGTAGTGATATCAAATATGTTTGTACATCACAAAATGACTTTACCTTTTTACTTTATTTACTTTATTGACTGCACCAGAGTGATTCAACTCTCCAATTAGAGCCATGACGACGCATTTGGTAACCATTAGTCTGTGTTTTGTAGGATTTTAGTTGATTAAAAGGGTTAATTTGGTTTATCTTTGATAACGAATACAATTCTTACTTAGTAATCAAAATGTTGATACACCTTTAAATTAAGAAGTATTTTTAAATACATATAGCTTTTACAAGGTGGTTGAACGAGTATGGTTCGACCGGGTGATACTACTGCCATGCCGTTTTTAAGCTATTGCATAACTTTTATCGCGGACTTTGAGCGCGGCAACCGATTAAAAAAGTTCCGTAACGAAAAAACCTAACACCCCCCACTCCGCCTACCATGTAGCACGGCCGAGCGTTCGCTTAACGTGTATGTATATTGTACGACAGTACATAGCTCGCACGGATCGAGATGAGCTGCTCGGAATCGGACGTATCAAAGAAAAAGACTTGAATGAATATCAAGGAAAAAATACTTCATAAATAATTATAATTGCATAAGTTGATAAAAAAATGCTATGGAAGCTTTACCGCGGCAGTATCCGAGTGTCGCGTGTTTTTTTTTATATTTGTACCTAACGATAAGGCAGACGGCCACCTGATGGAAAATGGTTACCGTCGCCTATGGACATTTGCAACACCAGAGGAGTTACCAATGCATCGCCGGCTTTGGAAGAGAGCTCTTTTTGCACCTTTTGTGAAGAGCCCCTTGTCATAGCGCTCCAGGAATACTTCAGGAGGAAGCTCATACCACATCTTGCACATTCGTAAATATCTGTTTCTGGCGTCAAAAAAGTTCTGGTATTTTCTGTGAAGGATGTGGTTTATTTATGCGATTGAAGTAGCAAACGAGCATGATACCACCTGACGGTAAGTGGTTACTTTCGCCCATAGACATCTATGAGCAATTTCATATTGAACACAGGGGTCCTGAATTCAATCAGATATACTTTATCACTTCCGAGGACTAACGTGTTCGCCTGATATGAAAGTGAGCTGTCAACCACACACTTGCACCGAAATAGAAACCCTTTCACACTAGAAATATGTAAGTATTGCGGTGGTTATCCTTATAGTCCCGGGACCAGAATAGGGCTATGGTATCCCCTGCCTGTCGTAAGGGAAGACTAAAAAGAGCTTTCGGGGTTGCGGGCGGCTAGAGTGGGAGCTCGAATCGTGCAGCCAAGCGAACCCGGGAAGGCCGGTGGAATTTGTAGTCGCACACCACCGTAAATCACAGGTGCGGTGAGCGTATTCGCTCACCAGGAACGAGCCAAAAATAGGCATCGCTGTCGGAGGACTCCGGTTGTGTTCGATTGGAGAACCCGGAGTTCCCCACGCTACGCTGTGGACGGCCACCTAGGAGATTTTAGTGCGGTATAAATCCCATAGCCCGCGTCGCTCCCACGGCGTCGGGTACCTTTAGAAGGTTTACACCTCGTACAAAAGAAAAACTTTTTTATGAGGATGACAATTATGTTAGACCACCATGTTGAACGTCGCAATGAGCAACGATGTGTCAGACTTCAGATAGATATGTGTGTGTGTGTCAAGTTTTTTTACAAATGTCAATGGGCGCCAATGACCACCTGGCTTTAGATGGACCGCATGCTCATTTGCTACTTATTCGTCGTCAGTCCGTAGTACCTACTTACCAGACAATTTTGATTCAAAGCACATAAAAGGCAAGTCTTGATACCCCCAGCATTAAGCATTTAGACCCTATTATAAGTCAAAGCGAATGACATGCGGAGAAAAAATCACTTGACGTCTGCCTCTGAATTTTTCATGTTTCATTAAGGTTAATACAACTTTGTACTTTACGAGTAATTTGTGTTATAATAAACCTTAATATCAAAGGAATAAAGTTAATAGAACTGTAAATGTAAGCTTGTAAGTCCATATACGACTTTTGGCAGAGATTACCGTTTTCAATACTGAGACATTTTTTCATATGTAGAATTTGTTTGTGCGTAAACGTTTGGTTTCTTTGGGATTTTGTTTATAGACATTGACTTAAAGTAAGGTGGTATCAGTTTCTTATTAATTAACGGGAAACGATCATGCAATGTATCCGTGAGTAGCCACGGTCATTGTTGGCAACCGCTAGAACTATAAAATAAATGAAAAATAATAGTATGCGTTTTCGCTTACCAAATGTGTTCACGATGCCTACTTGTGTCCCTGGACCTCCGGGATCAGAATAGGACTAAGGTATCCCCTACCTGTCGTAAGAGGAGACTAAAAGGGGCTTCCGGGGTTGCGGGCGGCTAAACTGGGACCTTAAACCGTCCAGTCAAGGACGGCGGTATGTGTGGTCGCATACCGTCGTAAAGACAAGACAGAGCGGTGGGCCCAACCGCCCATCTGGGGGCAGCCCGATGGGGCAATGCGCTCAGAGGATTCCGGTTGCGTTCCTTTGGGCATCCCGAAGTCCTTTTTGTAGCGCCGAGGACGGCCACCGGGACATTTTAGTGCGGTAAAAATCCCACATAACTCTGCGTCGCTCCAACAGCGTCGGGTACCTACCTTTTGAAGGTTTCCCCCTGGAAAACAAAAAAATACGTACTTGTAATACTTGAAAACGTATTTTGGTAAATGACGTTTGTTTTATGCAATTTTTGAATGGCTTTTGAATAACTTAAGGCAAATTAAATGTTTTGGTGTAAATATTTCAGACTAGTGGACGAGTATAAACTCGTGAAAAAAATAAAAATTAATTTCAATTCATGCACTTTGATAGGATTTGATTTTATTGAAAAATAAACAAAACTTTATCTCAACGGTCTATGGTCTCTATATATATTCCACATTATATAAATTAAACTCAGTCGTTTTGGATTGGTGGGATTGGTAGGAATAAAAAAAATAATAAAAAAATATAAAAAAATCTACTATTTTTTTACAAATATATGAGATGTACAATAAAGAAGCTCGTAGAACATTTATTTTTATTATATGCATAAATTGGTCGGCGGACAATCCTCTATAAGTTACAATGAAGATCAACAAATATACCCGAATTGCCTTCAGCATGTTCACATGTGCTCCATAGCGCCGGCTAGCTTATTCTCCATTAAAATAAACATATATTTCTGAACCGCTTTCGAAAAACTCATCGACAAATGCCAGTTGGAGCAACTCCGGTGAAGGCGTACTGCAGCAGCTCCGCACTTTGTTCGGAACACAAAACATCTGCCCATACAGTCGTTTTATTTTGGCGTAGTCTGAAAGTTTTTTAAGCTATGCCCCGCGTTCGTATTATCTCTTTTCACCGTACCGATCCAGCAGCAGAGTTCATTGAAAAATAATCCAAACCATACACGGGTTAAAAATACGAGTCCTCAGGCGCTCACATCTCAACATCGGTCGTTCATTTTTGATGAGGAATCTTTTGATATCTGCCCCCTCGCTCCCTCTGACTCAGATAATGCGCGCGGCACACTGCTTGGAAGAATGTGCAGTTAAGGGAAAATCTCTCTCGTATCATGTAACTAGCTTGTAGAACGGTCATCGGTCGGACACAAAAGAGGTTGCAGGTTCAATTCTCGGTCAGGTTTTTAATCGATGTTAGATTGTTGCTGTGGTTTTCAGTGTTTCTATTTATACAAATCGAATGATTATAATGTACAAATATTTGAAGAGATGCAGAAAGCGTTTTATTTATTTTTAAAGAATTTTAGTAAATGAAGAAAGGTAAAAGGTAAAATAGTACCTATTTCGATTTTCGTTTTTATGATTAAAACTGCACTGTAAACACGTTGTTTCGTTGTGGGAAGAATGTTCAATGGGCTCAAGGCCTCCTTTCTCCCCATAGAACTGCCTACAATTATAGGACTAGGACCCCCAAAATCTAAAAAGCAACCTTCCTATCGTAAACCTTTCGCCGTCAAACTATTTAAAAGTCAACCTTTCCAAACATTCTTGATTGGCCAGAGCACGCCATTTCAAACCGCAGTGTGTCACATAAACCCCCACTCGGTGGTCGGTTGGTATTGAAATTTTTGAATATGCCAACACTCGAGGATCCAGCTCTCGAGTGTATCCGAAATTTTGGCGTAATTATGCGGTCGAGAGCATCTCGATTTTAGTTCGAGCACGTTGTACACGAATTCGGCTTTTCATGGATTTACTCAATGGTTTTTCGATTTGATTTTAGGCAAGTTTTGTGGGATCTATTCATATGTAGAGCCTGGTTGTCTTTTGTCTGCCATTGGTGGCCACTGATTTTTTTCATACCTATGGTAACATGAATATTGCGTTCAAATGCCGATTGCTAGAGGATTTGCGGAATTGTAACCTATGATAGCCATCAAGATGTGACGTTTGATATTCAAGGATAGGACCACACCTATTTCTAGCGTGAAGCATGTCTTGTGTTGCGATGGAAGGGTGTGGTTGCCGGCACACTTTCACTTGAGGCGACCATCATAGTAGCTGTGGTGTGGTAGAAAGAAAAACTGGGGGGCTATGAGTGTAGAAAGCGTATTTTTATACATTGCTCTATGCATATCTTTATTTTTATTTTATTTTTATTTATTTGACATGCCAACAGCATAACATACAGACATTTTACAAATCACATAATGTGTTAGAATAAAGTACACTGGTATGTAAGCCAATTAATGGCATGTATTTACAATAAGGAAGACGTGAATTAAATAAGCAATAAGTTACACAAGTTAATAAAATTTAAACTAAGTAAACTAGCTCTATACAATAAATTTTCTTAGAGTTCAGTCTTAGGAAGCAAAACTATTGAGGAAGGTAGACAGTCACCGTCAGTTCTTACAATATTTTTACTGGAGTGAAATGAAATGAAATGAAATGTCTTTATTTTGTATAGGCCTGCGGGGGCACTTACAAATTGTCAGTTACATTTTTTTTCTTACACTACCACCGGATCGGAATAATACCTCAACTGAGAAGATCCGGCAAGAAACTCAGCGGGTTTGTCTTTTTTCTTATTTATATCCATTTTTTTTTATATAATTACAATCATGTTTTTTTACATGGTAATGAAAGTTAGCTCCAATATCTTGCCTTACAGTTCAGTAAAAGAGAACACTGAAAAAGAACCCTGAGAGTGTTTGAAATAAATAATAGTTAAAAAAAACTAAAAAACACGCTTTTTATAGAAAACCGAACTAAAAAAATAGAAAATAAATTTAAATGAATTTAAATTAAGAAAATAGTGTTAAAAATTTCAATGAATATAAATTAATAATAGTGTGAATAAAAAAAATATATATTTAAAAAAAAGCGTGGGGTGCATGGTGTCAATGGTTATAGATATTTTATTGACAGATATGAGTCATTTCGCTAATATCTTAAAAGGCACCCCACGCTTAAGCTATTAAAAAGCTAATAAAAAAGCGTGTACTTAATTTTAATTTAGCCACTTCCACTTTACTTAATACTTAGTGTTACTATAGAAAATATTCATTTTCAATAATAACACTGATTATTAAGTATCGTAAATAATAACGGTAGTTTTATTAATAAATTTAAAGCAACCTGTTATCAAATCAATCCGGGCAAATTAAAATAAGTGCTTGGTAAAAATAAAAGTAATATGCGTTTACATTACAAACAATAGATAATTAATGCGAGCACGTCAGACGGAATCCACAGATTAAAAACACTAAGTAAAACTGATGATGATATTTTTCCATTGTCTCTAGTTTCTTGGCGTGCATTTTCTTCCGTAGTCTTTTTTGATTTTTTTCTTGTCGTTTGCTATTATAAGATTAGCCGTCGTTCAGAAATCTTTAGAAGGCTTAGGTTGAATTATGCTAGACAGCGAGACTTCTGCGCAAGGTCCCTTTGAAGAGTACTATTTTATAGAATAGTTCATATTTAGCGGCCTTATGTAAATTTTTAATGAAAAAAATATGTTATGACACCATCCTTTCATCCATCAGCCTTTTGAGATCGCCAAAGTAGTTTATAATTTGAAAATAAAAAGCAGAATTGATTAAAAACAGTACATATTTCATACTATTACAATACACAAATGTTTATTATTTTTAAAAGTTCACGAGAACTCCAAAATATAAAAACTTATAACACGCTTTCTCCACTCATAGCCCCCCACTAGGATTTCCTCCTGTGTCGTGGGTACCATGGACACACAAGACGAATACACTAACACCTAGACCAAGAACATGAATCTAAACTCATCATTCAGAAACCTGTCTGGCCGGGAATCGAATCCGGGACCCATTGCGCATCAGACTGGTATGGTAACCGCTCCATCACGCATCAAATATCAAAACCTTCGTATTACAAAAATCCCATAAACCAACCCTTCGACATTCATAGAATAAAAACAGGATGTTAAATCCCTTAAGAGCAATGTTGTTACACGGTAAGGTCACCCCACCCTTGTCCATTTTACACCCAAATCTATTCAACGGGATAACATTAAGGGCCAGGTCTATTGAAGAAGGGCAGTTCGTCAGAAACATATGTTTTGACTTGTAGAGTTTTCTTTTGAGTGTTTATGGGAGTGAATGTCAATAGAGCTTTCAAAATGGTGATAAAAATTCGGGGTGGAAGAATTTATGGATTTTTTTTGCGTCATCCATCAGCCTTTGAAAGTCCACTGCTAGACATAGGCCTCCCCTAATCTGCGCCACTTCGACCGGTCCTGAGCCATCTGAATCCAGCGGTTACCCGCCGTCTTCTTCAGGTCATCAGTCCACCGGGTCGGGGGGCGGCCTGCACCCCTTTTGCGAAGAGTCCTCGAATGGAGACCACGTCTCCATTCGAGGACTCTTCGCAACTCTTCTACCCCGTCGGTTATCTGTCCTACGAACAATGTCGCCTGCCCATTTTTTGCGTATCGGTGTAATATTTAATTTTTCGTCTCACGACAAATAGAGCATTAATACTGTAAGATGCGTTCTTCCTCTCGTGGACTGAGATGGCGCTTATAACTAAAGTGAGCCGGCAATGACACTCTTCCACCGTAACGCTAGAACTGCTTCACGCTTAAAAGTCGTGTAGCGCTGGTAACTCTCCAATCGAACCATATTTAACGAAGTAATAGCGTGACGTTAGGATAGTCGAGGGTCTTCATTACTGTTCATTCTGAAAGATCTTCTTCGATTCAGGAGTTATTCTTCTTCGATTTATTCACAGTTGAGGAGGTCCGATCGCTTTGACGGTTAAACAAGAATCTTTTCCTATCGGCAGGCGCTCACCTTTTTATAATAAAGTTTGGTGAGGTGACAATAACAAATTTATGGAGGGTAAACTAAATTAACATTTTTAGAACACACTTAATATTGCTAATTTAATAAACAAACAATTTTTGATCTTTAAAATAACTTAAATAATTATTTTCGTCAACGTGCTTTCATAAATACGAGTCCCGCCGACATATATGATACACAATCTTCTTTAAATAATAAAATTTTAGCACATAAGTAAGTGGTGCATAGCATACTGTTTCTAAATTTAATAAATAATCAGTGTTATATAGCATAAATGTTGTTCATGCCTATAATTGGCACTTATACTTGTGTTTGTAAATGTGTCATTATTAAATGTGTTGTGTGTCCATTGGCATGTAATAAAATATAAGTAAATAAAATAAATAAATGTTCTAGCACTTAGAAAACACACACACACACACAAAAAAACAAACACAACGAGGATACAATGTAGTAACTCATGCCATGACGTAAAAAGGGCAACCAAAAGGTGGTAGAACCAGTGTAGTTCGACCGGGGAAGTACCACCGCCACACCTATTTCTAGCGCGAAGCATTTCTTGCGTGTCGACAGAAGCACGGTATAAATATCTTATTAATACTGTGACAGAAGGGTGAAGATTGCCGGCACACTTTTATATGAGGCGACCATCATAGTCCTCAGGAATAGCAACGCATCTGTGATTGACTTCAGATAGAACCCGTGTTCTATATGAAGTTGCTTACAGATGTCCATGGGCGGCTCTGACCACTTACCATCAGATGGACTGCATTCGTTTGCTACTTCAATCAGATAAAAAAACACCAAAGCAACCCGATCGCGTAGGAAACTCGCCATGCCAAATATCCAGCAAGCAAACGCGATTTGTAAACAGCAACCAGCTGAAAACGAATTAGAGGACAGAATGCAATTTCCTCGTGCGAGCCCCCAATATGTCTCCGGTTGTGGCAAATGGAAAAAAATCAACCACTCTCGTAGTTTTATCCAGCTAACTCAGAGAAATGCACTGGACTGAGTGTGCTATTTGTCACGCTCGGCAAATTAATTATTGAAATTGACTTTGGCGTTACTTGTACGATTTTGAAGGAGATACTGATATTAACAAATTAAATAAGGAATAAGTACTCGTTTTTTATAAGATTATAGTAGCAAGCGAGCATTCAGCCCACCTGATTATAAATGGTCACTGCCGTCCTTAGACATCTGGAAGTAAGCTTTCATAGAATATGGGTTTTATCTAAAGTCAACCAGAGATGCGTCCCTGCTGCGAAAACGAAATATGGTCACCTCTCATAAAAGAGTGCCGGCAACCACACCCTTCCATCGAAACACAATGAAGAATTGCCTGTGCAGTCTGGCGGTGGTAGCTTCCCTGTCTACACAGGTGCTACCTGTTTTTCCGAATTGATTTGACACACGTGGTAGGTTCGTTTTAACTAGTCACCCGTCACATCGGTCGAAATTCGACCGTAATTTAAATTAAAAAACTAAACTTCATATTGTCCAAAATAGTACGAATATTCTCAAATTCAAATAAAATGTATTAATTTTCAAGTAAATTTGAACGCACTCGTGAAATATCAAAAAGGAGTAATTAGCTAAACCGCATTTAAAAGCAATAGCGGGTATTTTGACAAACACATCTGACATTTTTGACGTTATGTGTTTTCATAGTAAGACATTAAATGTTCTATTTTAGTTTATTATGTATGTGTTTGTGTCAAATGCAAGTTAGTGAGTGTAATGTGTTTTTAGTTGATATTATGTATGTTTTATGCATTATTTAAAAAAAATATTAGCCTTGCGCAATCCTTCTCTACATTAACTATAACCGTGCGTAATTTCATACTCCTCTGCGGCAAGCATCATAAGAACGAATCAAAAGTTTTTGCTTCACGTATTAGTATATAGATAGGTAGGTAGATACCATTTCTTTTAAGTATGACAATTTATTTCAACATACATACATACACACACTCAAAATATCACCCTCTTTCTGACATAGTGGGGTGAAAGCTTCTATACGAAAAAAACCTTAGATACCTATATCAAGTTTCATATATCATATTTTTAATCAACATTAATATTAAAACAAATACAAAGTAATATAGTTAATACGTAAATACTAAATGTAAAAGGCCATAAACCTACAATACCTACGAAGGGATCCATTAGGGACAATTGATTCATTTAAAAGGTCCACTTTCATCTTCAGACAGCGTCGCATCATTCAAACTCATCTCAATAGTCCATACACTACGAGATACGTATAGGCCAGGGATCGTCAACTTACGCTAACACCTTTTTAATTACATTTTTCATTTAAAACATTTTTTATCTTTAAATATTTTTTCCAAATTTAAATATGACGCATCGCATGTTATCGTCGATAATATGTTTTGAAGCTGATTTTATTTTGATGATTTAATTAAATAATTTTATTTTTTGTTCGACTTGGTATTATCATACCATCTACACACCTATCTATAATTCTTTGAAAGTCCACTGCTGGACATAGGCCTCCCCTAATCTGCACCACTTCGACCGGCCCTGAGCTATATTAATCCAGCGATTACACGCCATCTTCCTCAGATCATCAGTCTACCTGGTCGGGTGGCGGTCTACACTCCTTTTACCCATCCATACAAGTATAATAAAATACAAATATAATAAAATTTAAAAATGATTTCAAAGAAGATTTTTTTAGTGACTGGACGAAACAAAAAAAATATAAAAACTTATTCGTTTAAGTATTCTGACCATCTGTCTGTTCCGAGTTGATAAAATTTGATTCCTCTTTTGATTGAAAAATTGAACACCTCAAGATATTTTTTTAAGTAACCAGTGTTATACCTTAGTACTGGTTACCTGAGTCTTAAAATCTATGCATCAACCTAACTTAACATGAAACTAACATAAATAATATGTAATTTATAAATCACAATTATTTTTTCTTACACATATTGCTACACGAGTTGAATATAACACCAAAAAAAGCTAATTTATTCTTACAAATTAGTGTTTTTTGTTTAGCCAGGTAAAACTTATAATTTTTTTGTTCAACTATTTAATAAACGTAGTTAATATAATAAAAATATAAAGACCCGCTAAAGCAACAAGATTTCAATTCTTAGTTTTTTTTGATAAAACTATAGTTTTATTATAACTATGTTTTTATTAGAATATAATAAATTTAACTTAAAACTATTAAACTTTACATTGTGTGGTTTTTATGCAACGCAACAACATCATACATATTAATTTATTTTATGACTAAAATAATTATTTTCCGGCTAAAAAACAGTGTGGTCATTAATGCAAGGCAGCGAGATAATTTGTTTCGACTTATTTTCCAAAAACGTTGCCTACTCCTGATATAGACAAGCATAAAACACGTCAGCACAAGTGACTATTGTCGCACGTAGCAACACCCTTCGTGTTTAAATAAATGCAGCAGCACAAAACCTACGTTTAAGTGGTTGAATGACAGATTAAAAAAGGGTAAGAGTATGCCAGAAATGTTTTAATGCGTAGTTCCACGCTGCGTTACTTCAGTTCTCCGGTTTCAAATTTTAATTGTTATTTTGTAATTTAAACCGAATTTGGAACTTATCACCGTTTTTTTAACGTTGCTTTATGGATTTTAAAGTCAACTATTTGAACTTAACATACCTTTAATTATCTGTACATTTAAACTCTTATGTTATCTCAGTATGCTACAAATATATTCAAATTTATATCAAGAATAAAGACATATTGTTTTAATAAATATTTATAGTACCTACTATATGCTGAATACTTCAAAGTTTTTAATACAGACGAGATAAAAATACCTTGAACTCTATTTTGTACGTGTGAAACACCAATTTGATAGCAAGAGATACTGGCTGAATACAAACACGCTCCCTATCTCTGAATATATTATGAGGAAATATTATCAACTGTCAAATACGAGTTCCCGCCAATTTCGCCTTCACATGATAGGAATTTACAAACTCTACTGTCTATGGTGCATTTAAAATTCAAAGAAACAATATCGAGTGTGCATATTCTATCGTATCCGCACATCTGGATTGTTTATGAGCGCGCGGGGAAATACGACAGCGTTTCTTTTTTTAAAATGGAACACAAAAAGTATCGCCGAGAATTTATTATACGTCGTCGGGCGCCATGTTTTAATCACGCGTAAGTGTTGCCAACTGAAATAATAGGTAATTTTTAGTTACTAATTTGCGTTTCATGATTTTTGATTTTTTTATTAATACTCTAGAATTGGAAATTAAACGAGAGAACAAAAACAATATTTTGTGTAAAATGTCTGTATAAATTACTTTCTATGATTTTTTCGTCTGTGCGAGTGCATTAGAAATTAATTATCGTTGCTTTTCGGTGCAGAACATCGTAAGGAAACCGACACATCCGAGAGTTCTTAAAAAAAGTTTCCGGAGGTGTGTGAAGTCCACCAATTCGCACTTGTCCCGCGCGGTGGACTATGGCCTAAAACTCTCTCATTCTGAGAGAATACCCGCACCCAGCAGTGGGACAATAATGGCTGTACGCAACTGCAAAGCGCTGCTGTGTTCAGATTTTAGGAAACACATATTTTTCGAAGTGATCAAACTTAGTCGTCAGACTAAAACGCATCTATGGCCAAAATTTAATCTTAGTAAAATTTATCATATCTAGGATTGATTATATGTGTCCATATGTATTCATGAATACCAAGACCTAGATACCTATAGTTAGTGTACTGTACTCTATAAAACAAATTGTCCGCCAATTCGCACTTGGCCACCGCGGTGGACTACGGCCTAAAACTCTCTCATTCCGAGAGAAGACCCGTGCCCAGCAATGGGACAATAATGGATTGACGACTATATACCAAGTAAAACGCAACAAATAGATAACCCACTCGATTAATAATACATATTAAATAAAACATATTTTCCCACAAATTCATTTTTATCATAATAATTAATTATAAATTAAACTAAATATAAACAAATCAGCTGGTGCTGACGGTATTCGTTGCATAGATTTGAAATCATTATCTAAAAAAATTACCAATGCAATAGTTAAGTTAATAAACACCAGTGTAAAAACAGGAATATACCCTATAGAGCTAAAAAGAGGAATAGTTAGGCCCATCTATAAAAAAGGCTCACATTGTGCCTACGAGAACTATAGACCAATCACTATCCTCCCAGTAATAGATAAAATAATTGAAAAATTCATTTGCCACCAGATACAAAACTTCTATACGTCCTATAATGTCTTATCTAATGCACAGTACGGATTTCAAAGGAATAAATCAACTTGCTCTTTGCTAACAAAATTTACTAATGAAATTAATAACTGCCTAGAAAATAAACAGCATGTAATTCTACTTTTTATAGACTTTAGCAAGGCCTTCGAAACACTAAGACATGATACACTAATACAGAAGTTGGATGACTCAGGAATCCGGGGGCCTCTATTAAAATGGTGTGAAGATTATTTAAGAGAAAGAGAATATCAGGTTAGGATAGCAGATGAATTGAGTGATAAGATGCCAGTCAATACTGGAACAGCTCAGGGATCAGTGCTGGGTCCAATGCATTATCTGGTATACGTCAATGACATGAACAATTTAGTTGAAAATAGTACAATGTATCAATATGCTGATGATACTTGCCTCTTAGTAGCAAATAAAAATTTAGAACTAGCTGAAAAAATGATAGCACATGATTTTACTAACCTTTGCAAATGGTCACACGACACAGGACTCGTATTAAATGCAAATAAGACCAAGATCCTACATGTTTGTTCGAGTCATTTAGTGAATGACCATCAGCCACTATCAATAGTCGCACATAATCACGATTGCCTACATAATTATACATCAATAGGCAATACTTGTAAATGTGACCGCATAGAGCAAGTCTCACAATATACTTACTTAGGCCTAATCGTTGATGAGAGATTTAACTGGAGCCGCCATATTGAGTTTGTTTGCATTAAATTAAGGGCTATGCTTGCTAAATTTGCAATCCTAAAATATAAAGTGCCTTTTTCCGTTTTAATTAATTTGTACAACGCACTTGCTGAATCTATTATTTCATATGGGCTTACAAGTTATGGAAGAACTTTCAAATCTTATTTAGATAATATTTATAATTTACAGTTACGAATACTTAAAATAATAATACCTACAAAAGTTAAACTAAGGCTACAACAAAATAATGACATTATAGGAATTTTCAAACATTGTAAGGTACTACCAGTTCATATTAAAATAAAAATGTTAATATTAATTGAACATTTTTTGGATAAAGATGTACAAATAAAAATAGAGCATTCAAAATTTACAAGAAAAATAGCACAGGAAAAACTTTTTATCCCCAGGACATATAATTATTACGGAAAACGCACAAACAAATATCTAGTACCTACTCTTATGAATGAAATTCCATTAAAAATATTATCTGAAATAAACGACGAAAACTATAAGCTCAAATATAAAAAATACTTCTATGACTTGCTTCAAAATTCTTAATAATAATGTTGTACCATCTATGTCTATGTATATTTATATATAAATTAATACAAGGCAAAAAATTCAAATAATGCATCAACCTGTAGATTGTTCTTTACCGTGAGTCAAAACCGGTTTCATATCTGTGAGCCAAGACGCGATGAATTTGTTCGGTATTTTTGCATGATGCTACTATTAGTTGTTATTAAGATTGTAATGGAAGTAAATATTTTTTCTTTTTTTTTGTAATTTGGTATTCTTACATAATATAATCTGTATAACATCTTTTTTATTGTATCAGAGGTTAACTAGCTTGCGGACAAACCGATACGGTTTATGCAAAGCTTTATGATTTAAGTTTCTGTTAATTTGTTTGTATTAAATAAATGGAAAAAAAAAAAAAAATTACGTAAAAAGGAAATAGTATTTTTCAAAAACCTCCATCTTATTATTTTTGACAACAATACATGTTTTTAATCCAACATCATCCAAAACTAGGGAATATTATAAAATAATTCGAAAATCATGACATTTTCTAAAAATCAGATTGTAAATCTTGCGCTTGCCAATAAGATAGCGGGACATAGGTGACATAGTATTATAAATAGAGCATAGAAGCCAGGCTTACAAATGTCCTTCTGTTTGTCTGTCTTAAAGAGAGAGAGAAAGAAGACTAGGACAACTTCTTTAAGTCACTCTTCTTGCGCAATTGCGAAAGAGATAAATAATAGTAATAATAATAATAGCTTTATTTATTCCTTACAGTTTTACATTGTTAGTATATTTTTTGTATCTTATTTTGTTAGTATTCATTTCATTTGTATTAAAGCGTATAATAGTAATTATAAATTTAGTTTGCTGTAAGGACCACTCTGGCGGTGAAAGCCTCCTCCATTTCCCCCCACTTTTCTCTATGTCTTGCCAGTCTATTCCAGGTTTTTCCAGCCGTGGCAACTATATCGTCACTCCATCTTTTGAAAGGCCTCCCTTTGCGTCTTTTCTTATAGATAGGATACCAGTTTGTGACAATTTTCGACCATTTGTCCCCGGGTGATCTTTGTATATGTCCAGCCTGAATTGCGAAAGAGACAAATAGGGCACCGCAATTCTTATTTCTCTTTCTAATCGTCGGACGTTTCCGCTTACAGGAACCCGTATTCCTCCCCTACTTTATTTATATCTATATGGTCCATGGACCATCCCGCACCAGTCTAGTTAATCGGCAAAAATAATATCTAACGCAACTGGCTGAAGGACGCTCTCCATTCGAGTTTCCAGTTTGACTGGATTCAAAATGAGAAAAGTTTCAAACGGAGCGTTGACGAGTCAATATTAACTATAAACCTGCAATATTAGAGATGCGTCTGTATATCTTTAAAACGCGGGATAGTAGACCATAATGTGATGCAATAAGGGTGAGGAATTAGTTTGGGAATTGACGCGTAAGTTGGTCGCGTTACCGCTTTTCCGATGAAGTTTTTTCTAATAAGGTTGCTGGAACGGTCTGCGAGCAATGTTTTGTTGTATGTTTGTTGCGAACAAAAAATAAACGTATTTGCTCTGTAACATATATTGTGGATTGTAACTGTAACTTATATTCCATCGTATATCATCATCAATACATTACCTATATTTTTGAATTTGACGACCCGCGTGGCGCAGCGGTTACCATACATAAGAAAGGTGCGAAAAGAGCTCTCCTTCACAGCCGGCGATGCATTGGCGACTCCTCTGGTGTTGCGAATGTCCATAGGCGATGGTGACTACTTTCCATCAGGTAGCCCGTCTGCCTTATCGTTAGGTTCAATTTATAAAAAAAAAACCGTCTGACGCGCATTGGGTCCCGGGTTCGATTCCCGGCCAGACACAAATATCTGAATGATGAGTTTAGATTCCTGTTCTGGGTCTGGGTGTTTGTGTATTCGTCTTATGTGTGTCCATGGTATCCACGACACAGGAGAAAATCCTACTGTGGGGCTATGAGTGTAGAAAGCGTGCGTGGGCGTATACATGTCCCGGGCAAAGTTCATTATGGCCAAGTGCAGATAATTTCATAATAACTACCTAATATGTAAATAGCAAAAGGATTGAGCTGACGGTAAGTGGCTTCTCGTGCTGTCGTCC
This sequence comes from Spicauda simplicius, assembly GCA_949699795.1. Taxonomy (NCBI): domain Eukaryota; kingdom Metazoa; phylum Arthropoda; class Insecta; order Lepidoptera; family Hesperiidae; genus Spicauda; species Spicauda simplicius. The sequence goes on from OX453077.1 coordinate 2,277,148, forward strand.
TAATAGAGACTATTATTGAGTAAATACAAAAGTATTTACAAAAAAACACATTCACACGCTTTCTACACTCATAGCCCCACAGTAGGATTTTCTCCTGTGTCGTGGGCACCATGGACACACACAAGACGAATACACCAACACCCAGACCCAGAACGTGAATCTAAACTCGTCATTCAGATACCTGTCTGGCCGGGAATCGAACCCGGGACCCATTGCGCGTCGGACCGGTATGGTAAACGCTCCGCCACGCGGGTCGTCATTTACGACGTGATAGTTTTAAGATAAACGTATCACAGTGTGTTTTAACTGCTTTTCCTTATTTATATTGCAATAAAAATATATATGGTTTAATAACTAGATAAAAAAAGACGTAAATAACATTTATTGCACTTAATAATGATCGCCTAATACACAAAAAGTACTGCATTTTACATTAAATTTTGACCTTTAAATAAAAAAAAGTAAACTTTTCTTATTATACCTACAAAACCGTGATTTCTAAATAACTCAAATTTTCAAAAATTACGGTTAGGTACGTTATTTCTTACAAGGTCAGCCTAAACGTATTGCCGCCTATGGAAATCTATAAATAATCAACCCAAATATATGTATATATCGCGCATGTGGTGCGGCGATAGGTACGGCTGAATCTTCTAAGCGGCGCAAATATGCAGCTCTTGGGGAGGGTTACATAATTGTGCGGTTTGCGGTTAAGACACTCCAAGGACCTCAGGCAAGGACCTCCTTGAGGGCCAGAAGCGCGACGATTTTCCAAAGAACTGTCTACGCGCCTGGATGACGTTTCAGGAGACCCAAGGACTGGTGCGTATTTTGGCTAACGCATCAGTTTGGCGATACAACGTGGTAATGCCGCAAGCATTCTTGGGACTCTCACAAAAGGCAGCGGTATGGACTCTTTGTTTTATTTATAATATGTTTGTCTTTTAGATTTAATATAAAGGAATATTTTTTTATTTTTAATAATTTATGTTGTATATAAAATATAGAAATGTTTGTTTTATCTTTAAAGTGTGTAAATAAAGTATTATTTTGTGTACCCCAAATAACATTAAAGTATTTCTTGAATTTGCTTACTGGTGCGTCGTTAATCCTAAAAACCATGAATAAGTCGGTATACAGTTATGTATGTTTTAGACGTGGCAACTATTCTCTTTGTACAATTCATTACTTTTTTCACTCACAAACTTTCGCATTTATATAATTAGTATGATGTATACCATCATCTTTTGTCGAATAGCGGAAGGACTACATAATTATGTTTCCATTTATTAATGTCTTATCATCAAACCCCTTTTACCCCTCCGGTCCCCCCGGTCACTCCAGTCCCTCCGGCCCTTCCAGTCCCTCCGGTAACTCCGGTCACACGGTCCCTCCGGTCACTTCTGTCCCTCCGGGCACTCCAATCCCTTTGGTCACTCTGGTCCCTCCAGACCCTCCGGTCCCTCCAGTCCCTCCGGCCCCTCCGGTCCCTCCGGTCCCTCCGGTCCCTCCGGTCCCTCCAGTCCTTCCGGTCCCTCCAGCCCCTCCGGTCCCTCCGGTCCCTCCAGTCACTCCGGTCCTATCGGTCTCTCTGGTCCCTCCGGTCCCTCCGGCCGGTCACTCTGGTCCATGGGTATTACGGGTAAGAACGTAAAAAGTAATCGTTTTTGTTATTTGTATGAATATTTATTTGTATTATACTTTCCCTAATGATTATTTCCTTCGACGTAACGCGATGCATAAAAATATACATTTCGAAAAATCTGAAATGGAATCATCACATCCATCGACTTTCACGACTTTCACGACCCGTGTGGCGGTGCGGTTACCATACCGGTCTGAAACGCAGTGGGTTCCGGGTTCGATTCTCGGCCAGACAAGTATCGGAATGATGATTTTAGATTCTTGTTCTGGGTCTGGGTGTTTGTGTATTTGTCTTGTATGTGTTTATGGTACCCACGACACAGGAGAAAATCCTAGTGTGGGGCTATGTGTACCCAAACGTAGTAAACTCGTTCTAAGGGTATTGATTGACTTTGAAACAATTTTTATTTGACAATGTTTAGTTATGTTATATTTTGGCAAAAAATAAGACTAAGTTGACTAAACTTTACACTTTTTTATAAGATTGGAGCAGCAAATGAGCATTCAATTCATGATGGTGGCAACTGCCGCCCATGACCAACAAATGACTTCATACAAAACAAATATTCAATATAAAGTCGCTATTCTCGAAGACTAAGATGAGTGCCTCATGCAAAGTGAGCAACCACACTCCACCACGGAATCGCAAGAATTGCTTCACGCTAGAAATAGATGTGGCGGTTGGTAACTGCCTCTGGTAAAAAATCCTCGTTATTACTTTACTTTTGTTGACGACCCGCGTGGTGCAGCGGTTACCATACCGGTCTGACGCACAATGGGTCTCGCGTTCGATTCCTGGCCAGACAAGTATCTGAATGATGAGTTTAGATTCTGTTCTGGGTCTGGATGTTTGTGTATTCGTCTTGTGTGTGCCCATGGTACCCACGTCACAGAAGAAAATCCTACTGTGGGGCTTTGTATGTAGAAAGCGTGTAAGCGTGTTATGTTATTATTACTTAACTTTACTTTGGCTAAAAATTTAAAGAGTAACTTGACTATTTACTCGTAACATACGACGTCACGAGCCAAAACTAGTGCAAGTCACATACTATTCACAAATTTCACACAATGCGTCATAAAGGTTAGATAAAGCGGTTTACGAACGCCTTAGCTAATTCTAATCCATTGAATGCCCATTTCGTGGAGGATATCACCCTTTGTCCTGGGATCAGGCAGGAACAATAACCGCCGTTTACGTCATTGTTCGCGTTACCCTGACCGACAGCATACATTATGCGAAAATGAATAACGCTACGAATATATTGGGACACACGGCCGTTGCCATTCACAAGCGAATTGTTGGAGAACTTTCTGATTTGTAGGTCTGACATGAACTATGTAGATAGCAGCAGAAAAATAGTAGTTACTTAGGCATTCAAAATCCTCTCAATGATTTCTGATGAAATTTATGTTTATGCATTCTTACGGCGAAGGAAATGATCATCAGGGAAGGTACATACTTAAATATTCAAACATAACAAAAATACCACCGGGATGTTCACATGATATGCAATATATTTGCAAATAAATGCTTAGTGTACTCAGAAGTAATCATTAAAATGTCTATATTTTTTAATTAAAGTGCAGATAACTACGGGACACATGTAGTTTTAAAAAGAAATGCATATATGTGTCTATAAATTCTAACCCAATTCAAAACCAATCCTCACTTGGCCAACGTGAAGTATATAACCTTTCCTTCTTATTTGGAGTTTCGATCCAACATTCTGACGAATTGATGATAAATGCTTTAAAATAATTTTGTCATCCTTCAAAAAAGCCTAGTTTCTTAAGTCGTCTTATATAAGACGTCCGGAGGTTAGTTAGCACTGCCGCCCATAGTCATCTTTAACAAACTCCATATAGATTACTTTTCGGTCTGAAGTCTTGCTACTCTTTAGGACTGAGACCGCCTCATGAGCTGGAAACCGTACTGTTTCATTAAAACTAAAGTAATGCTTTAAGCTATTTATAATTATTATCACTACTTTTCGGTGAAGGAAAACATCGTGAGGAAACCTACACACCCGAGAGTTCTTAAAAAAAGTTCTCGAAGGTGTGTGAAGTCCACAAATTCGCACTTGGCCAGCGCGGTGGACTATGGCTTAACTCTCTCATTCTGAGAGAAGACCCATGCCCAACAGTGGGTCAATAATGGGTTGATGAGAATGCTTTAAGCTAGAAAGTATGGCCTTGGTACTTCCCCGATCGATATCCGTCCTACCTGGCAGTGTGTTGCTTATCCAATTCGACAATTAAGATTCCTCAGCTCATTGTAATTACACCTATGCGGGTTTCTTAATGAAGTTAAGGGGAATTAATTATTTTAGGGGATATAAATTTCATCCCTACCGGCCTTTACTTATGATGGTTAAACCTTAAGTTGATTAAACCTATCTTTGTTTAGGAATCTTAGACCGCTGTTACTAATATTTCGTGGGTTCCGTCGTTAAGTTGACCTCCGCAGGATTAGGTCAGGATGTTATGATGGTTTTGATTAAATTTTGTTACCAACATACGTGCAAAAGTTGTGTTCAGAAATATGTTTTGGTGGATGTGAAATTGTTTATTTACGACCAAATTGGACACAGTAGAATAGTTAATGGTGTAACTACCAAATGTATGTCTACCTAAGTTGCTGTCTTCTGGTATGGTAAGAGGGCATACTTATTTGAGGCTAAACTCACAACTCCTTAAAGGTAACTCATCTGTGGCCAGCCTCAGATAGGATTTTACTCGTATCTGGAGATTTTTCAGCCATGACCACGTACCATAAGATAGCTGGCGTACATGTTTGGGATATGTACGTTTTACACATATTTTATTTCTCAGGCGGTAGAACCAGTATAGGTAGACCGAGGTATCTCCACGGTCGAACTACTGTATCTCTGTATTTCTTATGTACCTTTTTATCCTTTAAAACTTCTCTACGTCTTACATTTTATCTACTATTAGCTGCTGACGTACTTATGTCTCTATATAATATTTTTGTACACCCTACCCTCTCTTTCATGTGTAATATTTTTCTCTTACCTAATGTAAGGTTACCTGGAAGAGATCGCTATTTAAGTGATAAGGCCGCCTATTGTACCATATAAAATATACATTTTATATATTTTTTGGTATACAATAAAGAGTTTTTGTATTGTATTGTATTGTACTGTATTGCATTGTATTGTATTGTATTATTATCGCCACACTTGTTTTTAGCATACTGCTGTTCTTGCGTGAGGTGGAAGGATGTGATGCCGGTTCACTATTAAATTAGGCGACCAGTTTGGTTCTCGGGAGTTGCAACGTATCTATGATTGACTTGAGACGTCCATTGGCGGCAGTAATCACTTACCATCAAGTGAACTAAATGTGTATATGCTATTTTAAGCGGATCAAAAAATCCAAAAAAATGTATGGCTTCCGTGGTGTTCATTTCGAGTGGGCAATTTGCAATATCAAATGACTATGCAGTATTTAGTATGACTATTTATATCTGAAGTACACTTCGATAATGTCAATCTATAAACATGGTTAGTAGCTACGAGTAAACACTTCAAGATAAATTATATACAGAAATAAACATTACGACTTACCGCATACCTCCAATTGCTATATTGATAAAATGGTTTAGTCGAGTTGTGTCTTCGTACTATTGTATGCTATTTTATGATCACAATTTCATCTTCAATCCATTGTTCCCGCTACTGCTGCTACCATGTCACACTGCTGGGCACGGGACTTCTCTCAGAATGAGAGAAGACCAGGCCAGTCTACCGCGCGCCAAACACAAATAGGTAGACTTCACAAACCTCCGAGACCTCTTTTTAAAGATCTCTCGGATGTGTAGATTTCCTAACGATGTTTTCATTCACCGTTAAGCAGTGATAATTAATTTCACAATTTAATCGTAATATGCAAATGGAGTCCGAGAACAGAATGGTGTCCGAGATAATACAAAAGACGAAAAGGGAGATGGGAGTCGAAGATGGGAGGACGATTTTAAAGGCGTAATGCTCTCAACCGCCCACTATGGCAAGTTCTTAGGGAGGCCTATGCTGGAAAGCAAGACAATCTTATCGTACCGGTGGCATGTAGTTAAAGTTAAATGTAATGTAAGATTGTTAAATAAAGGTTATTATTATTATTATTATTATATGCAAATGGTAATTTTGAAAGTCTAGTTTTCTAATTGTTTCTTAGTTTCTCATTTCATTTATTGATCGTTCCTTTGTAAATGCTCATTAGCTATTTCAATATTATATATAACGGAGTGAAAGCGACGACAGGATGGTCGAGGAGTCTTCATTATTATTAATTCTTGAAGATTTCAAGTAAAACACAGGCGTAAACTTCTTCGATTTATTCACACTTGAGGAGGTCCGATCGCTTCGGCGGTTAAACAGAATCTCCTTCTACCGGCAGGCGCTCGCCTTTTTATAACAATGTTTGGTGAGGTGACAATAACAAATTTATCGAGGGTAAACTAAATTACAATTCTAAAAATCACTAAATATTTCTAATTTAATAAACAAACAATTTTCGATCTTTAAACTAACTAAAATAATTATTTTCGGCGACGTGTTTTTCAGAAATACGTGGTGTCGCGCCGACATATATAATACACTATTTTTGACGTTACTGTTAGGTCCGTTGTTCTGCAGTAGTCGTTATCTTAGTGTTAGATTCATTATTATAAGGTACGTTACGGATTTTTTTTTTCGAGGGGGAAACCTTCAAAAGGTACCAAACGCCGTGGGAGCGACGCAGGGTTATGTGGGATTTTTACCGCACTAAAACCCTCCTGGTGGCCGTTGTCGGCGCTATCTATAAACGGATTGCCCAACACATATTTTTTAATTTTTTTTTTGGCTACGGAACCTTAATGCGAGTTTGATTTACACTTGGCCGATTATTCAATAATATCATCAATAAGTATGCGGAAATATATCTAATTAGTCTGAAGTAGTAATTGATAATAGCAATTGTGGATAAATATTGGATATAATGAACACTTATTACCCTTATAATAGATAAATTACAATAAACATAAATGTAGCAGTAAATAAATGAAATTATATTCGATCAGAAATTAAAATTAACAACACTTTAACATCTACATTTTTTATACTTTAACCTAACGATAAGGCAGACGGGCTACCTAATGGAAATGAAATGAAATGTCTTTATTTTTTGTATAGGCCTAGGGGGCCCCTTACAAATTGTCAGATACATTTTTTTTCTTACACTACTACTGGATCGGAATACGACCTCAACTGAGAAGATCCAGCAAGAAACTCAGCGGGTTTTTTTTTCTTTTTTATATCCATTTTTTTTAATGTAATTACAATCTTGTTTTTCTTTTCTACATGGCAATGAAAGTAGTCACCGTCGCCTATGGACATTTGCAATACCAGGGGAGTCGCCAATGCATCGCCGGCTTTGAAGGAGAACTCTTGTAGCACCTTTCTTGAAGATACATAATAAAACTCCCGGTATTTGGCGGAATTTAAGGTGGCGATGAACCTTTCAATATATGGGGCTTTAATATTAGGGTCTAAAAAACAAAATAAAACAGTTCTGTAGGTTATTTTACAGAGTGTGGTTAGTAGTAGGTATTTTGTTTTTGTAGCAACATGATGCAACAATGTTATGAGGCAAGGAAGCCGTCATACCCAACGCTGCTATAGCCGACCTCATGGAGGATTTAAATCCTGTTCAATTTTTTGCCTATACTCGGGGCAAATCCGATATGGAATATTTATTAACAAAGCGTTGCCTAGCGACCACCGACAGGCAGGGGAATTCAACTGTTGTTTTATGATCGGTCTTTTACCTATTATTATCTTTTATCTGTAACATAAAATAGGTTTCAAATCCATGAAATTAAATATGTAACATCATTAATTGTTATACAATGACGATGATGGTATATAAATTTTGTCAAACTGCTTTTAGCATATTATCTTGCAGTTGGTCGTTATTAGTTAATCAACTCCTCTTAATTAAATTACTTCGTAAAAATTTAATGCATACTTTGGTTGAATATAAAATGCATTTGTGTACATATTCGTGCAAGTTGGTGATAACCCTACATAGGATTTTTTATGGTTTGTTTACATTTATTCCAGATCGAATTTGCCCCGAGTATAGATAACCATAGACGGCTATGGCCTATGGCCACTTGCACGCGCACCTAAACTACCAAAATCTGTCGTACATACTCTTTCAGAATTTTATTATGTTCTTTGCTTCTCCCCAATTTATTCTTTATTTTTACTTTTTACTTATCTTTAAGACGTTAATTGCATCCGACCTATACTTTTATTTACTCCCACCCCGCAACCTCAGAAGAACTGGAAGAATTATTTAATAATATGAATAGGTTCTATATATTTTTTCCTTTTTACACTACAAGATATATTTCTATAAGGTTTTTCTTTTGTTTTTTGTAATAAAGTGCTTAGTAAGTAACCTCCAGATGAACTATGTTCGTTTGCTACTTCTATTGCATATTAAATATAATAGGAATACCTACATCAAGTATATAACTATGTCTTACGTGTGAATAATTAACTCGTACAGTGTTACTTCTATTCATTTTACAAATAATTAAGTTTTCATTATTTTACTGCAACGTAATAGTAATTTAAGTACGTACTCTTAGCACACTTTATTACTAGCTAGCTTTTTTACGCGGCTTTGCCTCCGCTAATATACTGAAATTATTATTCTGGGATTAGCCCTATATTGTCGTAAAATCGTTATTTTTTCGACCATCTTTTCACTTAATTTCGTCAATGATGGCTTCATTATTTTTAATATAAAGCGTACATAACATATGGAAGACGTGGTATTTGTTTGTTATTTAAGTGTAGAAAAGACAGACATAAACATCGATTATATTTGTTTTATTAAACATTCTAATACGTACTCGACGATAGCGTTTGATATATACATAAAGAACAAATAAAACGATCACTGTTATTGTATTTCTCAACCAGTGTATACCTCTATTGTTTTAACATGAGTTTTGCTAATAAAGTAGTCCTCATTACGGGTGCCAGCTCCGGTATAGGAGCTGCAACAGCCGTCTCATTCACCAAAGAAGGTGCCAGTGTAGCTATAGTTGGTAGAAATGAAGCTAAGCTGAAGAAAGTTGAGGAGAAATGCACTAAAAGTGGTAAGAAACCGCTCGTTATTAAAGCGGATATATCTAAGGATAACGAAGCTTGCGCCATGGTGAAGAAGACTGTCGATACTTTTGGGAAATTGGACATTTTGGTCAACAACGCAGGTTTAGCTAAATTTGGGACCGTTCTTGAAGGTAATATCATGGAAGCCTACGATACTATTATGGCAGTTAACGTCCGCGCCCAGATTTATATCACAACTTTGGCAGTTCCTCACCTGATCAAGACGAAAGGGAATATTGTAAATATTTCGAGTGTCGCAGCGTCAAGTGTACCAATAATGCCCATCATGATATCGTATTATGTTTCGAAAGCTGCTTTCAACCATTTTTCCCGGGCTGTCGCGTTGGAGCTCGCACCCCATGGTGTCAGGGTGAACACTGTGAGTCCAGGGCCAGTCAAAACTGATTTCTTAGAAAACGCCGAAGCCACTTTTGATTTTGATGATGTGAAAACACCGCTCGGTAGGGCTTCTGAATCGGAAGAAGTTGCAGATGTCATCTTATTCATTGCAAGCGACAAAGCCGTAGCCATCACTGGTTCTGATTATGTCACTGACAATGGTTTCTTACTTAAACATTAAATATTTTTTTTTATATTATATCCTATGTTAAAATATTTTATGATGAAGTAAATTCATATTGGTTTATGATTTTAAATAACGTTACGTTTTATTTACTTTGTACTATACCTACCTTTATAAGAATTTACAAAAATCATTCCATATTGATTTTAAAAATATATGTATATTGTATTATTAACATTAACTCTTAGAGAGTGAGAGTATTCTAGTTGAATGATTTATTAAACACTAGAAGATATATTAAACCATTTTTTTCGAAAGCAAGTAGCAACTTTGCAGAAGTAAGTATTTTTACCATTTTGAAGTAGTAGTATCTGTAAGTAACTTCATATGCTTTCTATAGCTATGCTTTCTGCTATTCTTTCTATAACTACATGTTGTTGTTGTTATAATCATAATCATAATCATAATCGTTTATTTGTCAGTAAGGAATAATTATAGTAGGTGTTCACCATAGTGTGGACGCTTACTGTGCCTAATATTGGCGTACAAATGTCATACATACATTATGGTTAATTAGGTACTCTATTTTAAAATTTATGTCATATTTAAAATTATATTATATATGTCAACATTTTATCATTTATAATCGTCACATTTAAAGATCTTATCATTCATATATTCAATAATTGTGTAATAACATTTTTTTATTTTATTAATTTCAGATTATGTTTAAATTGTTTTGAATTTATATTTTTTAATTTGTCAGGCAAGTGATTAAATAATACAGGTCCCATAACATAAATACTTTTTTGAAAAAGTAGTTTGTTGTTGGAATGAAGCTAGGACCCAAAGTGAGTCTTGATCTCCGACACTAAATGTCTCCATTTCGGACTGTCTTGCGCCATCTCCAGAAAACTACACTTACATCTGTTAATTACATATTAGATAACATTTTCTTTCTTTAAATATGCTTCTGTCTGAAGTGTATGACAGAGACGTTGCCTCTTCCAATAACTAAAATAATCAATATGTATGAAAGAAAGAGTTTTAAAAAAAGTTTATTCAATTACCAGTATTTTTTTAAATAAAACTTATTAGACTTTGCAACCACATCCGAAACGAATGTCAACAGCAACAAAATTACTAACAAAAATTCGGTCCAGATGAGTTTACTATCTCACCGTCTTCAAAGTATCTATAAGCATTTAAAAAGAATACGTTTTAACATGACAAAATTATTTCTTTGATTACTTACTTTTGAATTTGTAAATAAAAATCGGTGCAATTAAACGAGCCCAGCATTATCAGCATCCGTACTATTATTTATGAAAATGCATGCATGTATTTTTACGTAGTTTTTCTTTATAATATAGAAGTAGCTAACGGCTTACAGCTTACCTGTTAGTAAGTGGCCACTTCTTTTAGTGCATTTAAATAAAACATTTTAAATAATAATTATATTTTTAATTATGTTATATTTATAACTAGGCTTTGTACTTTGGTAATGAATATTGTGATAAGCTAGGTCATAAACTAAACACAAATTTCAGCGAAATCCAACCTGCAATTAAAAACGTACACAAAATTTCGTACTTATAATATTAATAACACATTATTGCATTACTTGCATAAAGGCATTTTTTAACATTTTACCTAGCTTTTAGGAGTTTTCGTCAAAATAATAGCCAAAAATTCGTTCGGGCTGTAGTGCGTGCTAAACAAATTGACAAAATCAAATACTAGGTACATATATAAAAGCTAAAAAAAGTTTATTTTCCTACTAACACAGTCGGGTAAAATATATATAATAATCAACACAATGCACTTAAGTTAATGTCATTGCACAAAATAAAACAAGATTTAATATGATTATTTAATAACAATATACAAAGAGATACGTTTACAAAAATAATCCAGTTAGTGAATAAGATATCCGTTATCACAAAGATAGTTTGATCCAGTGATGCCTTTAGCCTTATCACTCGCCAAATATAGAATTAAATCGGCCACCTCTTCTGGCTGTGATATCCTCCCCAAAGCTGTAAAAATTTTCAAATCCTCCATGTCATTATTGATTCCACCAGTTCGAGCTATCTCTGTTTTCACTGGTCCTGGACTTATTGAATTAACCCGCACCCCATGAGGTCCCATCTCCAGCGCAGTTCCACGGGTGAACATATCTAGACCTGCCTTCGAGGTGGCATATGCCGTATAATTCGCTGAACTGACCTTTGTTCCAGCTACACTAGATATATTAACGATATTACCTTTTGTTTTAATTAAATGGGGTGCGGTTAAGCATGTCAAAAACACAACCGATTTTAGATTAGTATTCATTATTTCATCATAGAATTTTATCATTCCCCCGTCTAAGATGGTACCCTCTCGTAAAATTCCAGCATTATTCACGAGGACGTCTATCTTTCCATATTTTTTTATCGTTTCCTCTACAATATTTCTTGCTTCACTTTCATCTGTAACGTCAGCTTTGATAATATGATAGTCTCCGTTTAATTCTTGGCACTTTTCAGATACTTCCTTCAATTTTGTATCATTTCTTCCAACAATAACAACTTTGGCTGATTCTTTAACAAATTTTAGAGCAGTGGTAGCACCTATACCGGCACTAGCTCCAGTCACAATTACTACTTTGTTCTTGAAACTCATTATTGTAATGTCTCTACTTTGACATGCCAATGAATACTAATCGAAGTAAGTAAAAAGTGCAGCTCAATAACACACTGTTATATCACAATTAAAGGTGATAACATAACTAATAGGCCAGTTGTTATCTTTTTATGAAGTTAGATATTGTTAGCAATATCGTTGAAAGGGGCGGGGCCCAGCAGTGTCACAGTAACGTCACATCACGTGACTCTCATGAGCAGAGTGCACTTGCAGTGCGCTCGGAGCGGATCCAGAGACCGATTCTGGCCGTCGTACGCGACGGACGTTCTTAGTACCTAATAAATACTGCGATTAGATTCTTTAATCGGATAGTTGTCGGTTTTATTAAAAATTGTAGTTAGTTCTAAAGTAGCCGTATATTAAAATTTATCTCGTTTTGTAATGTAGTAGAATAGAATTATACGTAAAGAAATATAATTAAGTATTGAATTATTAAAGTTTTCGTTATTTTAAATCGAATTTCATTTCTGATTCCTAACAATATTAATATTTATTGAAACTCAATTGAACAACAAATATAGCTTAGGGTTATATGGAGCAAATTCAAGTACCTACCATAACCAGAATCACGCATTTAACCGAACGCAACTTTTTAGTTATTACTGCTATACATTTTTTTGATTACCATGTGCCATTGGCTCACTTTGAAAGTAATATGTTATATTAAAATCACTTCAGTATCAGTATTGAAGTTAAAAAAATTGGTTGCTTTATTACATTTACCCGGTGTACAGCGGCAAATGTAATAATCTTGTTCTGATACTTAACATTGCATACAGAATCAAATTACAGGTAAATGCAAAAAATGCGTATTTTAAGTTAAATTTTAGTTTTAATTTCACTGAGATAGCGTCGAAAACTTACAAAGAAATGAACTTTTTCTTGCAGACTATCTACATACTAGACAGTTGTTAGTTAGTTAGTTGACAGACTAGACAATTGTTCTCACATCAGTCACTAAAACAAACTACGAAATATTTATATTTATGACCTAAAAATCAAAGTTTATTTCACCGCGCTTGGTCAATTTAGGGTTTGGTAATATTTTAATAATGGAAGTCATTAAACTCATAATATATTCGCAACTAAATAACATCCGTAAGCATTAAGTGACTACCTTTTATAATTTAGTTATGCATACCCCGCATCATCAGGGAGGACTTGAAGATAAAAAAAAATCATCCTGTGTCTTTGCTTAGTATTCTTATTACATTTGTAAGCACCAGATAGCTAACTTCTATGGCTTGGACTTGCAGTATCTTGCATCATCGGGATTGAGGATTTTAAAGGTCAAAATTCTTTATCTCGTGTCTTTGCTTCGTAATTTTATAACATATCCTTAAGCACTATACAGCCAACTCCTATGATTTTGACTTAAAGTACCCCTGCATCAGGGTTGTTGAGTTGAAGATCAAATTTTTCATCTTATACCTTTGCTTAGTAATCTTGTTACATATACGTAATTAGTGATTAACCTCTTGGTGGCCAACATCTATTCTAACAGTACCCTGCATCATCAGCGTTGCTGATACTGTTAGAATAGGAGTTGAAGGGCAACATTTTCATCCTGTGTCTTTGCTTAGAAATTTTATTACGTACCCGAAAACACCAAATGGGCAACTCCTATGGCTTAGGCTTGCAGTACCCTACATCATCAGGGTTGAGGAGTTGAAGGTCGAAATTTTCATCTTGTGTCTTTGCTTAGTAATTTTATTACATACCCGTAAGCACCAAATGGCCAACTCCTATGGCTTAGGCTTGAAGTACCCTTGCATCATCAGGGTTGAGGAGTTGAAGGTAAAATTTTTCATCTTAAAATTTTGCTCAGTAACCACCAGGTGGCCAACTTCTATGGCTTAGGCTTACGGTACACTGCAACATCAGGGTTAAAGAGTTGAATGTCAATTTTTTTAAAGTAAATATCTGCTTAGAAATCTTATTCTTCATTCTACCCAATTGCACTTGAACAGCGTCCAATAGCGCACATCGTTAATGCAAATTTAAGAGTTATGCGCTTTTCTTATGGATGCCATTATCAGAAGTGAACTAAAATAAAATGGGACCCCATGACACGCATTACCTTTCAAATAAAAAAAATCATCCAAATCGGTTCACCCAGTCCAAATATAAAAATATACAGTCGAATTGAGAACCTCCTCCTTTTTGGAAGTCGGTTTTATAGAGGTTTGATTGACTAAGCTGCATTTAAAAACAGTAACGAGTATTTTGACATAGACATCTGACACTTTTGACGTTAAATATTTTATTATTATGTTATTGAATGTTTTATTTAGTTTGTTAAATATGTATTTGTGTGAAATACACGGTAGTGTGCGTAATATGTTTTTGGTTTATTTTATGTATGATTTAGGCATTGCTAAAAAAATATAAACATACCGTACTTCTTCTCTACATAAACTTTAACCACATTTTTACACTACGAAATCTATCTAGAGACTATATTTCACCATGTTTTTTCTTTCGGTTTGTGCAACAAAGTGTTTAAGTATCACCTCCAAGTGAACTATGCTCAATTGCTACTTCTATTGCATATTAAATATGATAAGGATACCTACATAAACATCATAAATATATGTAATGTGTGAATAATTACGTTGTACATTCTTATTTGTATTCATTTTACAATTAATTACGTCTATATTTTACAGCAACATAATAGTGATTTAAGTACGTACTCTAGACACATTTTATTACTAAATAACTTCTTACTCGGCTTTGCCTCCGCTAATGTACTGAAACTATTATTCTGGAACTAGCCCTATGTTATTTTTTCGTCCATTTTTTTAGTTAATTTCAACTTTAATATTTTAAATATAGAGCGTACATAACACAAAGAAGACGTGATATTTGTTTGTTGATTAACTGTAGAAAACACAGACATAATCTTCGATTATACTTCTTTTTATTAAACATTCTAATAAATACTCTAATGTATACTTGAAGAACAAATAAAACAATCATTGTTATTGTTTTTCTCAACCAGTGTATACCTCTATTGTTTTAACATGAGTTTTGCTAATAAAGTAGTACTCATTACGGGTGCCAGCTCAGGTATAGGAGCTGCAACAGCCATCTCATTCACTAAAGAACGTGCCAAAGTAGCTATAGTTGGTAGAAATGAAGCTAAGCTGAAGAAAGTTGAGGAGAAATGCATTAAAAGTGGTAAGAAACCGCTCGTTATAAAAGCGGATATATCTAAGGATAACGAAGCTTGCGCCATGGTGAAGAAGACTGTCGATACTTTTGGGAAACTAGATATTTTGGTCAACAACGCAGGTTTAACCAAATTTGGGACGGTCCTTGAAGGTAGTATCATGGAAGCCTACGATACTATTATGGCAGTTAACGTCCGCGCCCAGATTTATATCACAACTTTAGCGGTTCCTCACCTTATCAAGACGAAAGGAAATATTGTAAATATTTCGAGTGTCGCAGCATCAAGTGTACCAACAATGCCCATCATGACATCGTATTATGTTTCGAAAGCTGCTTTCAACCATTTTTCTCGGGCTGTCGCGTTGGAGCTCGCACCCCATGGTGTCATGGTGAACACTGTGAGTCCAGGACCAGTAAAAACTGATTTACTGGAAAACGCCGAAGCTACTTTTGGTTTTGATCATTTCAAAACACCGCTCGGTAGAGCTTCAGAGTCGGAAGAAGTAACAGAGGTCATCTTATTCTTAGCAAACGACAAAGCAGCAGCCATCACCGGTTCTGATTATGTCACTGACAATGGTTTCTTACTAATGCATTAAACTATTTTTTGGATTTTATCCTACATTGAAGTGTAATGTAGTGATTGAAGTAAAATATATGACGTTTTCTGGTTTTAAATAACGCTGCGTTTAATGTACTGTATGTACATGTGATGAAAAAAAACATTTTATATTGGTTTTCAAATAACTAAAAAATACATTGTATTATTAACATTAACTATTCGAGGATGAGTCTATTTTATGTTATTGATTATAGAAGATATATTAATCAATTTTTTCCGAATGGATGTGGAAACTTTGCAGTTATATTCATTGTCCATTTTGCTGTAGCAAATAAGCTTACAGTCTACCTTAACGTAAGTAGTCAATGCTGTACTTGTTTATCTTTTTTGGTAGGGCTTTTTCATTCTAAAATAAATGACAATTAATGACAACGTTGTCACTTCCAAGAACTTAAAGAACTAATAGATGCCTCATGATCATGAATTAGAGCAGCCAAAAACTTTATTTCATTATCAGTTCTTTTAAATGTTATACATACTTATTACGCCTTCTAAAATATCTGATAAAATATGTAATACAACAAAATTACTAGCAAAATATATATATAGATATAATATATACTATTTCACCGCTTCCAAACTCACTTATTTGAAAATTAACCATGACAAATTGTAATAATTATTGTTCTCTGACTTAGCATATAACTGACTAGTACTAAGTATTGTTCACGTACTTTTAAATTTATTTAAAAATAAATTCATTCAAACGAGTCGAAATGTTTTTATAAGTAATATATCCTCAAAATGCTTAAGAATAAGCATTTTGAGGATATATTACTTATAAAAACACTTGCATGTATTTAACGTAGGTTATTATAATAAAGACGTAGCAAACAAGCTTAGAGCCCACGTCCTAGTATTTGGCCACTACTACACATGGACATCTGTTATCCACTCCAGATAATAATACTCTTACCCTACGTTAGCCACAAACCCCAAAGCTAAGTTGGAACACCTCAGATCCGTCCTTCAGATTAGTGGTTGTGGATCAGTGGTGCTGGAACACATAAGTGGTTAACATAGCTATTTGATAGCGGGAAACCGTTGGATTCAGAGGGCACAGGACCGGTTGGAGTGGCGCCATTTAGGGGAGGCCTATGTTCAGCAGTGGACATCAAAAAGCTGATGGATGATAGCCAATTGGCCAATATATAATTATTTATATATCAAGAGGAAGTTAATACACAGAAGGAATGAATTACACAGCCCGAAAAAGCCTAGCTTTAATATTACATAAAATTATACAGTGCAATATAATGATGAATCTAACTATTACAAAGTAAATTACTTTTTTTTCGTGCATTTAAATAAAACGTTAATTTACCTACAACATCGCTTCAGTAATTTTAGCTAGCGTTTGTTTACGTCAAATAGTAGTACCTACTAGTAGCAGCACAAAATTCGTTTGAGTCGAAGAACGTGTTAAAGAAATTGACATAGGCTATAGGTACTACATACAGAAGCTAGAAAATCGTAATCGTAATCTTTCTATCGCAGTAAAAGTAGACGCACTAGACAACAGAATATATTTAAGATAGGGTTTTTGCATAAAATGAAACAGGATATAATATGATTATTTAATTAGAAAATACAAAAGGAGAAAACATGCAAAAATAATCCAGTTAGTGAATAAGGTATCCGTTGTCACAAACGAAGTTTGATCCAGTGATGCCTTTAGCCTTATCACTCGCCAAATATAGAATTAAATCGGCCACCTCTTCTGGCTGTGATATCCTCCCCAAAGCTGTAAAACGTTTCCAATCCTCAATATCATCATCGATTCCACCAGTTCGAACTAACTCTGTTTTCACTGGTCCTGGACTTATTGAATTAACCCGCACTCCATGAGGTCCCATCTCCAGCGCAGTTCCACGGGTGAACATGTCAAGACCTGCTTTCGAAGTTTCATATGCCGTATAAGTCGGTGAAATGACCTTTGTTCCAGCTACACTTGAAATATTAACGATATTACCTTTTGTTAATATTAGATGGGGCGCGATTAAGCATGTCAAAAGTACAACCGCTCTTAGATTAGTATTCATTGTATCGTCGTAGATTTTCATCATTCCTCCGTCTAGAATGGTGCTCTCTCGTAAAATTCCAGCATTGTTCACAAGCACGTCTACCTTTCCGTATTTTTTTAACGTTTCGTCTTTAATATTTTTTGCTTCACTTTCATTTGTAATGTCAGCTCGAATAATATGATAATCCCCGTTTAATTTTTTGCACTTTCTTGCTACTTCCTTCAATTTTGTGTCATTTCTTCCAACAATAACAACTTTGGCTGATTCCTTGACAAATTTTAAGGCAGTGGCAGCACCTATACCGGCACTACCTCCAGTCACAATTACTACTTTGTTCTTGAAACTCATTATTGTAATTAAATGTATCTACTTTGATATGTCAGAGAATACTAATTAAACCAAATAAAAACTGAAGCTATTTATCGCAATGTTATATCACAAAAAAACATTATAACATTAACAAATATTCCTCGTTATCTTTTTACCGACTGCGCTATTAAGAAGTTAAATATTAATATTTTTTGAAACTCTTTTGAACATTAAATATATGGCGTTATAAAAGACTAGCTGATTCCTGCCACTTTGTACGCGCAGACTCTAATATAAACATTCAAGCGTTTTACTCCATTAGAAGTAACACTTTATAAAACGATTGAATGCGTTTTTCCCGACTGCGTCTAAAAAAGTGTGACGTTTTTAAGCGCATGTATTTATGAATGTGTGTGAGTATCTATATATATAAAAGCGAAAAGTCACTCGCTCACTCATCACCAAATCTCAGAAACTACAAGTGCTAGGAGTTTCAAATTTTGCATGCGGGTTCTTTTAAGAACGTAAGTGCTCACTAAGAAGGGATTCTATGAAATTCAACCCCTAAGGGGGTGAAATGGGAAAAACTTTGTGATAAATTGATTTGAACGCCGGCGGAGCCGCGGGTACAGCTAGTGTTTGTATATTTGTATGCATGTCCATTTATTTGGCTACAGCTCAAACGGCTTCACCGATTGTAACATATGAAATATCATTTGAATTCAAGTCAATTGTAAAAGTGACATAGGCTATATGATCTTAAATACGGCGCCTGCGTTTAAAAAAGAGGAGGGAGGAACTTTTTTTTTGATTATCACAACATTTTGTTTAAAGTAATCTGTTTTTTTTTTATAATTCAACATTGTTATCTGTTAATTATTTCTAACCAAGAACTTAAAAAAACTACACTTGGCTATGGTCATACGGCTAGTGATTATGTAAATAAATAACAATTAGCACTAATATTATTACAATAGAAAATAAAATATATAGCTAATAAAAGTGTTTATTTCTATTTTACGACCACTGTCGAAGGTGTATCATACATTGTTGTACCTTGCACAATTTTTCTATATTTTAAGTGGGCACTGTCATGAGTTTTTTTTTAAATATACACAGTTAATTATTGAATTATGTAGCTGATTAAATGATTTTAATATGCATGTACACTGTACAGACCTATATAGCATCATTATTTTTCTTAAGCAGCAAAACACCCCCAGTACTATAATTATTAAAAAAAAAAACAAACAGAATGAACCAAAAACAATACATAAACATTACTGTTGATAAATAAGAGCTCCATTATCACAAACAATATTAGACCCAGTAATGCCTTTAGCTGTATCACTCGCCAAATACAGAACTAAATCGGCAACCTCTTCGGGCTCAGATATCCGCCCAAGAGTTGTAAAACTCTTCCATTCCTCAATATCTTCATCGATACCACCAGTTTGCACAATTTCAGTTTTCACTGGCCCTGGACTTATTGAATTAACTCGCACACCGTAAGGCCCCAGCTCGAGCGCAGTTCCACTGGTGAACATATTTAGACCTGCCTTCGAAGTGCAATACACCATAAAACGCGGTGTTCTGACCCTTGTTCCAGCTATACTCGAAATATTAACGATGTTACCTTTTGTTTTAATGAGATGGGGCGCTGTTAAGCATGTCAAAAGTACAACCGATTTTAGATTAGTATTCATTATTTCATCGTAGATTTTCGTTATTCTCCCGTCTAAGATGGTGCCCGCTCGTATAATTCCAGCATTATTCACGAGTACGTCTATCTTTCCGTATTTATTTATCGTTTCGTCTATAATTTTTTTTGCTTCACTTTCATCTGTAATATCAGCTTTGATAATATGATAGTCTCCCTTTAATTTTTGGCACTTTTCAGCTACTTCCTTTAATTTTGTGTCATTTCTTCCAACAATAACAACTTTGGCTGATTCTGTAACAAATTTTAAAGCAGTGGTAGCTCCTATACCGGCACTACCTCCAGTCACAATTACTACTTTGTTCTTGAAACTCATTACTATATTTGTAATTAATGTCACCTTGATGTGCCAAGAAATACTAATCTAAATAACTAAAGATTGACGCTTATATAACATTATATTACATCACAAATAAACATGATATCATTTGCAAACAGTATTTTCCTTATCTCCTTAAGATGCAAGACAGTAAATATCATTTATTGAAACTCTATTGAACAGCAAATGTACTCTATTTGTTTATAAGAGTATATCTTTATAGTTTTTAGTTAGTAATCTGTTATTCATAAAAGTAACAAATAATAAACTAAATAAATGTTGGTTTAGTACATTGTCCCAAAGTCAGCGCGCTACATAATATTTATATTTCTCTGGGTCATAAACATCAATATCTGTACGTAAATAATCACATCGAGATTTTCAAAAACCAAACCAAAGCTGAATAAACAAGTTATCTAGTCCATATAAAGATTGAGACGAAAAAAATGCAGTCCGTAGACTAAAAATTAAAACCAAAAAATAAAAAGAAACATGATGTTTTTGTCGAGATAACTCAAAAAAATAATTTAAAAAATTGGTTCTTCTATGTAATCTTATTACCTATATATCCGTTTGAACCAAATGTCTCGCTTCTATGGTTCATCGTCTGCCTCATCAGGGGTAGTTAAAGATCTAATGTTTTGTCATAAATCATAATAATATAAATATTATCTTACATACTCAATGTTCTTTTCAATTTTAAGGAAAATCGGAAGGCAGAAACTATAATACATTCCCTAAAGTTAATTTAATACATGTTTATAGAATTTTAAGGATCATCATAAGATCCTAATTTGGTGAAAATGGAAATAAAATGCTAGTATACTCTACCGAATGAATGAAATTGAAATCGGTGTACAGTTAGCGTTGTAATCGGTACGTACATAAAAAATATATACCAACGGAACTGGTATATATTCTTCAAGGTGGTAGAACCAGTGTAGTTCGACCGGGGAAGTACCACCGCCAGACCTATTTCTAGCGTGAAGCATTTATTGCGTTTCGATAGAGGGGTGTGGTTGCCGGCACACTTTCACATGACGTGACCATCATAGTCCTCGGGAGTAGCAACGCATCTGTGATTGACTTCAGATGGAACCTATGTTCTGTATGAAGTTGATTATAGATGTCCATGGGCGGCAGTGGCCACTTACCATCAGGTGGACTGCATGTTCGTTTGCTACTTCAATCAGATAAAAAAACTGATAACATCTTCCTTTTGTAATCGGTAAAAAGTATTATGTGTGCAAAAATAAGAGCTACCTACAACATTGAACAATTTAGCGTAAAACAAATATTTTACGTTTTTGTATATGTTTCATACGTTTTGGATGTGATTTCCAATAAATCACTTTCAACTGGTATAAGTATGTTGTGTACATAGGTAGGATTTAGGATTTGTACCATATTATTCAGTGCATAAATAAAAAAGATTATCCAAAGCCAAACTCTAGCTTTGCCTATTTATACATGTAAGACTACATAAAAAAAAAAACAAATAGCAAATAAATAAACAAACATCAGTGGTAACACCATCAACGGAGTTACGCCGAATGGTTCATTTGGTCTCCAGACAGTTAAAGTCGTAGGAATAGCATAGGTTTTTAATATAAGATCTTCCAACGTCATTGTCAAGGCCTCACGCAATACAATATCATCATGACTAGCATAATATTAACAACACATTTGATACTTAAATATTTCTATATTATAGCCTACATTGCGATACGAATTTTATCTTAGGAGCCGAGGTAGGTATAAGCTTTATCTATCTTATCGGAATTATTAATGCATATATACTGTTGTTTATTCCACTAGAAGTGAAGTTGTTTGTACTGAACTGCTATTCAATCGTGCATCATGAGTTTCGCTAACAAAGTAGTGCTCGTAATCGGTGCCAGCTCGGGGATAGGTGCATCTGCAGCTATCCAATACACAAAAGAAGGTGCAGACGTAGTTATGGTAGGAAGAAATACAGAAAAACTAAAAAACGTTGCTAACCAGTGTGAAAAACATGGAAAAGCACCTCTTGTTATCAAAGCTGACATCACATCGGACGAAGAAGCCACTAAAGCGGTAGAAGAAACCATAAATAAATTCGGTAAGCTGGATATCTTGGTGAACAATGCTGGTATGGCGGGGTACGGCAGCATTTTAGATGGAAATCTTATAAAAAGTTATGATAAAACTATAGCAACTAATCTAAGGGCGCTGATGCTCATCACTCAGGTGGCTGCGCCTCATCTAGTCAAGACAAAAGGAAACATCGTATTCATATCAAGTATTGGAGGAACTTCCCCACCGATTCTACCAGAGTTCATAACCTATGGAATATCTAAGGCTGGTTTGAATTACTTCACCAGAGCTGCAGCGCTGGAGTTAGCACCAAAAGGTGTACGAGTAAATGCTATAAGTCCTGGCCCAGTTAAAACTGATTTCATAGAAAATTGTGGTTCTGACCCCTTCGAAAAATCTGATGTAAAATTTACAATTCCGCTTAAGAAAATGTCCGAGCCGGAAGAAATTGCAGACGTAATATTGTTTTTATCGAGCGAAAAAGCCAAAAGTATCACGGGAAGTAACTATGTAATAGATAATGGCTGCTCTTTAGTAGGCTAAATGTACACTGAAGTAAGAAGATGTTATTATGTATAAAATAAGACCGTCAGCCAGACAGAATAAAAAAAATAGTACTAAGTGTACCACTTTTTATAATGAAGATTTGAGTTTGTTTGTTTGATGACAAATTGTGTGATCAACATCAATGACTAATCAAAATTTAATCCAATTTTAATTCGAGAGTTTATAAATCCATAAGTTTATTCACGTACAAGTATTACATGTTCATTTTAAAAAAAAAAATCATTTGTTTTGCAAAATAATGTAAAAAATGGTGTTGAGTTCTTTCTTCTTTTACCTATGCAATGCAATTTACACTTTATATTCTACTAAGTCAGTTATTTAGTATATTAGGTACATTACAATTGTGAATTTTCGTCATAATAAAATGTCTAGATAGTTTATAAGAGAATATTTGTTTTAAAATATTAACAACAACTTGCATCAAGAATTGAATTAATTTAACATTTTAGTAAATGTCAGCTAGTATCACGCATATATTCTTCAATGATATAGAAGCGTTTGTGTATAAGATATGTTTTAAATTATGTATTGAAAGAAAAAAAAAAGAAAGAAAGAAAGAAAGAAATATTAAACGTTTTACTTTGGTTCAAATTCTTTGTGGTAATTAACATGCCAAATATACTGCTTTTGAATAGCGCAGCTTTTGATTTTTTGTCTTTCACGTTTTATACATGTTTACAGTTTAAGTCGACCTAAATCTTTTAAGATATGGTAGTTTCCATCATATCAGACCGATTTGCCTAGGGAGCCCCATATCCCAAAGTTAATGTTAACTATTTCCATTTTAAATCACTGTCAATACATATACCAAAGAATTGACCTTAGCTTGTTAAATATTTTCGGCATCAAATTTAATGTTAAGTGGATTTGTAGAGCATTTTCGCCGACTGAAGTTCATAAAAAATTGTCCCTTTAAATTAATTATTATATTAATAGATTGTAGTCAATTAATAATAATGTTTTATTTATTTCATATTCATAGTCATTTATGTCATTATTATCTTTACAACTGCATATAACTGAACTGTCACCTGCAAATAATGTCGTCGTTGGATAGTTAATGCTAATATACGTATATTTTTTTAAAATAACTGTATTAACCTTTTCCATAATTTTTGAAAAGATCGAGAATAATGCAATCGGACGATAACGATAATCGGACGATAAAATTACTTATTGATTTTTAGTACATAAAATTTCGCTTGTTATTGAGAAAATATGTGAAATCAGTCCAGCATCCTTTACTTTTTGTTTCAAAAAAAGCGAATGTTTGAACAATAATCAACGCGGTAGCCTGTGCTCAAATGATGAACAAATGGTCATTATAGATATCGGTAGTAAAGTTCTAACCTACACTACGTGACAATGCCCAATTTCATATCCCTATTGATTCTTTATTTCTTTACAATACACTTTTAAGTACTTGATTTTTTTAAGTAGCAATAAATATTTTACTATTCCATGATTATGTAACAGTAGAATGTACATGTTACAATGTTATCATTGATAAGATATAAAATCAAAGTAACTGAGTATCTTATCATAGATTTCCAAGTTCAACATAGATAGGCAATAACATTTATCTTTAATTAAAATTGTAGTTTGGATTCAGATCGAATTTTTTGACGATTTGTTTCTAAAAAATATTGACGAGACGAAATAAAAATACTTCAGATTCAAAGACGCCAGAAACGTAAACATATCATGGTCTGTTATCACCTCTAAGTTTATGTTCTGTGCATCTGTCCTATCACATTGTCACATCACAAGTCATTGACAGCGCACTTAGTAACAAAGTCACTGAAGTATATTCTTTATTTAAATAAAACATTTAAAAGTTTATGTTACCCCATATGTTAAATAAACTATATAAACGATTAATTTTGGTGATACATAAAAACTATTTCAAAAATTAAAAAAAAAAACACAATTAATTAAGGAATTAAAAATTTAAGCTACAATAAAACCGTTGTCAATTATATAATCAGCACCAGTTATACTTTTCGCCTTTTCACTGGCTAAAAACAATACGATATCAGCAATCTCTTCAGCATCTGAAATCCTTCCGAGTGGTGTTTTAACGGTTTCTAAAGAAAACGTTGAACCAGCATTCTCCATAATATCAGACTTGGCTGGTCCAGGACTGACCGAGTTAATCCTCACGCCGTGCTGAGCCAATTCTACAGCAGTACATTTAGTAAAATGAATCAAAGCTGCCTTAGATATGTGGTATGCTGCTAAAGCAGGGTTCTTTGGTGGAGACGAACCAGCTATACTTGAAATGTTGATAATGTTTCCTTTCGTTTTAATCAGATGTGGTACAGCTTCGGTGGTTACATGCACTTGCGCTCGTACATTTGTCTTCATCACTTCATCGTATGCTTGTAACATTTTGCCTCCCACTAAGTTACCAAATCTTACTAGACCAGCATTATTTACTAACACGTCCAATTTACCAAACTTCTCAATAGTATCTTTTATAAAAGATTCTACTTGATCTTCATTAGTTACGTCAGCTTTAATTATGAGAGGTTTCGGTCCATTTTTTTCACATTCTTCTGCTACTTTCTTCAATTTGATTTCGTTTCTCCCAACCATAACAACGTTAGCCTTTTCTTTGGCAAATGCGACTGCAATGGCGGCTCCTAAACCAGAACTAGCTCCAGTGACAAT
The DNA here is from genome assembly GCA_949699795.1 of Spicauda simplicius. NCBI lineage: Eukaryota > Metazoa > Arthropoda > Insecta > Lepidoptera > Hesperiidae > Spicauda > Spicauda simplicius. Next base: position 2,302,677 of record OX453077.1, read on the forward strand.
AATAACTTTATTAGCGAAACTCATTTTGGCTCTCAATATAAAGGTTGGATGTAAACTGACAAATTTAAAATGTGCTAACTGATTATAAATGCTTATAAATTTTATACGTTAATTATAATGTTTGTAATCTTCACGAAGAAACTCTATCATAATGATAATCGTCACAGATAGATACGTACCTACCTACATACATACATACACGATAGATAAGTACGAGTATGAAGCAAAGATAAGGAAATAATATACCAACTCAAATCATTTTTTCTCTTTCGCTAGACAGCCAGTTTTCTTTATTTTTTATGTCTTATCAAGTTTTCAAAACGAAAATTCAAAAGAAAATCTGTGGTATACGACAATAATAACAAACCAACTCAAACAATAAAATGTATTTTGCTTTTTAAATCCTATAACTTATACAACAGTTTTAATGAACCTACTAGGATAACTGCTACTAGCTCAATATGCATAGATAATATGTTTACAAACTTAAAACCATTAAGTACATCGATTATAAACAAGTTAGACTCAGATTATAGTGGGCAATTAGCAGTATTCCCTAGAAAAATCAATAAGATCGAAAGAAGGAGATTAAGTTTGTTCCTTTATATAATGACCGGCTTGAACTGGCTTAAAAGTAATTTGGCTCAAAAATGCCTTTGTTGCCTATACACAATGACCCTGATACACCATATAATTCGATTTTTAATCTAATGAGTATTGAATTTGGAAAAGTATTTAAGTCAAAAACTGTAATTGATGGACGAACCAAAATTTGTGAATGGGCAACGAGAGGTATTTATATAAGAAGACGCAAATTGTATGATTTATACTATAAAAAATCGTATAACCATGACGATAAATTTAAGAAATATGTTAAAAAATACTCTAAATTTTTAAGCAGGCTTGTTCCTGTGCTAAGTCCCTATATTTAAAAAATAATATTAAAACATCTAATAATAAGATTACATTATTGGCGTTTTTTGGCGGCTAAGTGAAACTAGTATCGTCCCTGTAAATCCGGGTTTAGAATAGGGCTATGGTATTCCCGGTATGTCCAATTACAAGCAAAAGAAACGCCATTTGTTTATGCAGGCAAAAATAAATAAGTTTAAAATATTTACGTTACTTTTTTGTATAACTTGCATCATTGTTTTCAAACCTGCTGAGCCAGAATATATTTATATGTATGTCCATATATTTGCCAAGCGTTAAAGGGCAAACGACTTGGCGGATTGTAACATATGACACTTCATTGGAATCAACTCAATTTGCAGAGTAAAATAGTCTTTATAATTTTTAAATATGGCGTCTGCGATAATAGAAAAGAAGCAACTTTTTATTACCAAAACAATTTGGGTGTCAAATGAAAACTAGTAAATAGACCAGTATAAAAAATACATATTAGAACACTTTTCAGTGTTACTATTTTGGCTCAACCTCGTAAAATAATTAAATTAAATACATTTTAGTTTTTTTTTCCATAACTATTTCTAATTTGTTATAACATTTTATTAAAATGATTTTAAAATTGTATTCATATAAGTCAAAATTTATGGAACCTCAACGAACGTTCAATTATTGTAATTGAAAGAAAAACCATACACCACAAGGTAATTATGATTATATTTATACATTCATTTAACACTAATACATATAACACGGATTAAGATATAAACGTAAAATATACTTATTAACTATATATTAGAAGTTAAATTGTAAAACAAAAAATCATGATAACTGCAAGAAATACTTTAAGTGTTTTATGTAGATTTAACCAATAAAAAACCATTATCGATGACATAATCAGATCCGGTGATGCTTCGGGCCTTGTCACTGGATAAAAATAAAACCAAATCTGCAATTTCTTCGGGATCTAACATTTTCTTGAGGGCAGTAGTATTTTTCAAATCCTCAAGCTTGAAGCTAGAATTTCCTGAGTTGTCCATAAGGTCCGTCTTAACTGGTCCAGGGCTGATCGAGTTAACTCTTACACCATGTGGAGCTAGCTCTAAAGCTACACATCTAGTGAAATGGTTTAAACCAGCTTTCGAAACAGAGTACGCGCTTAAAGATAATACGGGTGGAGTAGACGTAGCTACTACGCTGGAAATGTTCACAATACTCCCTTTGGTCTTAATCAAATGAGGCGCAGCCAAAGAAGTTAGATGTACCAACGCTCGTAGATTAGTATTCATAACATCATCGTAGGCCTGCAAAATATTTCCTTCCATAACGGTTCCCTCGCGAACCATTCCAGCGTTGTTGACTAATATATCCAGTCTCTTAAACTTCTCAACAGTTTTTGCAATGATGGCGATTGCTTCATTATCTTTAGTAATATCGGCTTTGATGACGAGAGGCGTTTTGTATTTACTGCATTGATTAACGACGTTGCTGAGTTTCGCTTCATTTCTTCCTACGATGGCCACATTGGCTCCTTCTTTGCTGAACAGAATGGCCGTCACAGCTCCAATTCCCGAACTCGCACCGACTACGATCACAACTTTGCCCGAAAAACTCATTATAACGCACAATTTAGTGGTCTTGAATTCACCTTTAGCTTAGATTTGATTGCGTAAGATTAATGACTATGCAGCACCTCAATGTGTTTTTATAACATTGACTACATTGACAAAGTAACTAAACAGACTCCTAATAGGTAGATGTTGACAAACAACACTCTACTAGAGCGTCGTAAGTCAACTGTAAATAATAACATTTCAAATGTGTTTTATTAAAACTTTTATAATTGTTTTTTTTATAATGTTGTAAATGGTTTTTACGAACTATGCGTCGCTCCTAATCAAGATGGTTGATTTATGATAAATTTTAATCAATCGGTCATTTTCACTTTTGTATCGAAACACAGGAACTGCTAAACTGTAGTTTATGGGGTTTTCGGTATCTCGAACAATGTTGTACTTTTAGGATTTAAATAGTTTTCTTATCACCTTTTTTGGATGATGCTATACCATTTGTTCGAATGGAATCTCTCTAAGTAGGGAAGTGATGATTTAAAATATATGTTTAATATAGCGTCAAAGTAACGCGATTTAACAATATGGTACTGGAATTTCAATTTACTCGGCGCACCTATGTAATTACACTCGCCATCGTACGTGTCACATGATACAATAGAAAACCAAAAATTTTGATAATACTGCTAAACTACTTGTGAACGGTAATGAACACAAGCTAATATAGATACAATATCATTGTATGTGTTACATCATTATAGGTGTTAAATAAGAGTCTATTTAGTAACTTCATGCATGGCCTTAGATGATTATAATTGATTATACTTACATTGCAGGAGATCAACAAAAAACCATTACCAATGGACTACAGACATCACATTCGCCTCTATTAGACTTGTCACGAATATAAATTTAAAATAAATTGAACGCTGTAAATAATTACTCCTCTATTGCTACCTGTCATTTATCAACGAACTATTATTACCGTATTTCACTCGTGGATTTTATGCGTTAACATCTCTCTCATCAACATTATTGGCCCACTGCTGGGCACGGGTCTTCTCTCAGAATGGAAAAGTTTAGGCCACAGTCTACCGCGCTGGCCAAGCGCGAATTGGTGGACATTTACATCGATCCCTTGTTATTTATTTTGGAACCAACATCATCGCCATTATCAAATAATTATTGCTGAAATCGAATCTCACCTAATATCGACCTAGGTTTAATTGAGGTCCTAATTGAGTCTTAGAAAAAGATTACGAGGAGTACTGTAAATACAGCCTCCCTAATACAAGGATTCCTACTTCTAGATCTCTGTTATATTACTGCTATTTTTCCTCTGTCGTGGGTGCCATGGACACACACAAAGACGAATACACAAATACCCAGACTCAGAACAAGAATCTAAACTCATCATTCAGATACCTGTCTGGCCGGGAATCGAACCCGGGACCCACTGCATGTCAGACCGGTGTGGTAACCGCTGCGCCATGCGGGTCGATATGGACTTATGGTCGACCTATTATCGTCCCAATTTAGGGCACGGATATCCATACAAAATGAGAGGGACTCAGGCCATGATCCACTGCGCTGGCAGAGTGCGAACTGGCAGACTTCAAAAACCTTTATGATTTTTTTAAGAAACTCTAAGATGTATCGTTTCCTCGCAATTTCTGTTACCGTTAGGCCAAGTATTTAAGTATTCTATAATACGTATCAGATCGTGCACTCAATAATATAGATATATTCTAATAAGAGTTTGATGGCAATAACTGTAATAATATACTGTGCAGTAGTCTTCTTGTATAACATTCCTCGCTTTCTGCTTGAGTATGTCTTAGTAGACAGCTAATGAACAAAAGTACAAGAGACAGTAACATCTTCTTGTATAATATACCATCCATTGCGGACATCAATACTATGTGCATACCGGGTGGTGTCTATTGGAAAACTTCTACTTCAAAAGGCTGATGAATGCATATTATTCATGTTATGTTATAAGGTTTGCGATATAATCCGTCTGCTTGATCGTTAAGTACAAAAAAATCTAAAAGTGGTTGTTTAAACAAGCTGAGTTAAAGTTATTTTCATGTCTTAAAATAATGAAATTTATTTTATTTTTGTCTTTCTATAGTTACGTTCATGAAATGTATCTTGATGTCTTACTGATTATGTTAATTATCTTATCTTATTAATATTATAATTGCAAAGCTTGTGAGGATGTATGTATTTGTTACTCTTTAACATAAAAACTACCAGTCGGATTTCGCTGTAATTTAGGATGCATATAGTTTATCACCTACATTAGCATATTAAATAGATAGAATCGGTCGAAGCCACAGGATTGAGCTAGAAAATCATTAAGTACTCTAGTAAAGATATAGATTTAAACATAACATATGAAAAAAATCAATATTCCAGTACTTTCGTACACAACTCTATAGCATTTATGACTCTACTGCCTTGACCTTCACTTTAGTTTTATCTTATGAACGCAAATACACCTAAGATCAAGTCAGCAATCTATAGTACTATGCATAATTGTATGTTTACAGTGAATAGCTCTGTTATACCTGTTTATTATTTTGAACTGGCCAACATAGGTACGTACTAATAAAACGTTTAAGAGTCCAATCAAGATAAGAAATATCGTTCATCCTTAGAGTGAATGATTTTTTAGTCCTTGTTATATGACAACAAGGGTTCTATCTGAAGTCAATCACAGATGCGTTGCTATTCCTGAGAGCTGAGATAGTCGCCTCACAAAGTGAGCCCTTCACAAGTGAGTGTGATATGGCGGTGGTACCTCCGCGGTCGAACCGTACATTCTACCATCTTGCAAAGTATAGATTTACACGATCTTTACAAAATATAGATTTATATTTACGTAACGTGCGTTACGTAAAAAAACGTAATTTTACAATTTAATATGTCTAGTTTCCAAAAAAATATTTTTTAATTTAATGCATAAATCAATATAAAAACCGGTTTATCCTGAAAATCAACACAGATTGTTATCATAAGGGTTAAGCATACTCACACTGGATCCAGAGTTTATGAGGCATATCAATGGGTTTTAGTGGCCGCTTAACATCAGATGGAATGCCTCGTTTACAATTCTAGATTATAATTATAAATTATATATATCGTATAGATTTGGCATACGAAGCCACGGGTAAGCGCTAGGTCACAACGGGCTACACCAACACTCAATAAAGCACTGCTATCTGCGCCTCCCCGCTCTCCTCGTAAACAGGGCTTGTATTGCGCTTACAGTTTAAACATTATTTAATATCGCGCCCGAACTAAACCCTAACGTACTGGCAATTTGTGTCACATAACTTATATAAAATAGCAAGTATGGCGAAATGTATGCGGAAATTACGTAATCGGTCTACTTCTAAATATTATTAACGAAATTAAAGCATCTGCATTCATAACTCCTCATTGGAATTTGACCTGTATTGTGGATGCCATGGGCATGGTGTGATTGCCGATTAACTTTTATATGAGGTAACCATCTTAGTCCTTGGGAATAGCAACGCATCTGTAATTGACTTCATATAGAACCCATGTTCTATATGAAGTTGCTTACAGATGTTCATGTGCGACAGTGACGACATACCATAATTATGGTGGACTGCATGTTCGTGTGCTAACTTCAATCTTGTTCAAAAAATCGAAGGCTCTTGGACTAAATCGTTTCTTAAAAAGACAAAAAAGTTTGTAGAATTTTACTGAAAATGTTAAGTCAAGGTTACACTTTATAATTACTTACCTAACCAATAAAATGTACACATAATTGTTAAAGTTTATTCGTCATTTTGTTTTTTTGTTGTAGAACCCTGAGACTAGGATGACTCGGTAACTGAATGAAATACATCGTACTTGTGTAGCTATGATAACAATTAACATTGTTATATTAGGACAATAAAAAACCAGACTGCATAAAAAATATTACCTCCAGTTCACTTTATTGTTTAAGCAGTCGGGTTTTTTGTTTTATTTTGCGTGAAAAAATACCAACTTAAAAAAAATAGTATATAATTTTTGCCGTAGTGTATTTACTACGTTAATATTTGACAGTCATAGTTTTATAATTATAATAAAATCGTCTTTCCCCTGTTCCTCGTTTTCCTCTGATCGCAGGCGCCATATTTAAAAATTATATAGCCTGTGTAACTCTAACAAATAAGAGTGCGTTCCATTAGACGTTCATAAAGTTCACGACCGCAGTTTTTCCCGTTCCACTAGCTCACAGCGTTACTGACATAATCTCTAGTGGAACGATCACTTTGACCGACCTTATTAGATAGTTCGTCATGAGCTTCGCGTGGGCGTAAGTCATGATGTCATGAGTGACGTATTCGCCGCGATCACGACGACCGCGGTCGTCGTTTTGGGCGTTTGGGGTCGTTGTGAGCGTCTTCTGGAACGTGCCCTGAGTCAAACACAATGTCTTGTGATTATATCACACATTCTATCAAGCCATTCGGGCTGTAGCTCGTGTCAAACAAACAAATATACATACAAACATACCTACTCTCCGATAAGCTGATCAATGGACTCACAATAATCCCGGATCTGCTACGTGAGGTGCAGTTCTTCGTCCCACGCCGATGTACACATAGAGTTCGTAATATGCCATCAATGTTCGCGTGCAGGATTCGACGAACAAAACTTGGTCGATCCTCACCTTTACATCGTATGGTGGTCTTCTACAACTCCATGCACACATCGCATTCTAAAGATCTCGACCTCGTTAAAAAAATTCAAACGCATTCTTTGTTCATTGGATTCATTGTTTGCAAATAACTCATAGTTTTAATCGTATCTTAAAATCTAAAAAAAAAACTCAAAACATTATGACATTTTTTTAGTTTTATTATTTTACAAATTCCAAAGTCGATTACAATGAATTGATATATGTTTATTTTACATTTTTATTATTTAACTTGTATTGAATTGTATTAATTTTAATTTATTTGGTTGAATTTTATTTATTATTCTTCGATTATTTTTATTAATTATTTATTACTGAATTGACATAATTTTATACACCTAATTTTATGAAAAACTTTATTCACTATTGTACCTAATAAACTTAACTGTTTGAAAAGATAAAAATACTATGTTCTATACCTATCTTTATGTTACATCTAGATATTATGTTTGCTTTCCATGTAAGCTGAGCGTTCTTACAAGTGACAATTTTACTCTAGAATATTGCAAATAATAGTTTATTTTATAGTATAAAATTTGTAAAATGTCGTTAGGATGCCTTTTATCCAATAAATAAATAAATACTCTGAAAACATTATCCTTCTAATGCCTTCTAAAAATAAATAAAGTTTAAATTTGGTAACACGGCTCCGTAAGCAACTAAGACTCAGTGACCACTTACCATCAGGTGGACTGCATGCTCGTTTGCTACTTCAGTCAAATAAAAAAAAAAACTCGCACTTGGCTTATAATTCAAAACCATGTATTAGCCACGTAACACGTGTTCCTATATTCACACGAAGTTCCTTCACAGTTTTCTATCGTTACAACTATTAATTAAAAACTGCATTACCTAAGGTTAATGTTTGGAACAACACGCCAACGTCATTATGCAAAATTTGCTCTGGAGAGCCATCCTATTACTTACCTACACGCTTCCCACATCCATATTAAGTATACTGCATCAGTATTGCAAATATTAGCTAGGCGGAAATGGCGAGTTTTCGAGTTTTTAATAAAAATAAAAAAGTTAAGAGGTGTCATGTGACACCCGGATGGACCAAGTTATATTTTAGTATAATAAATAATAATAAATAGAAAATAACAACAATATCATTTTATTATTTGTGATGTACAAAAAACCTGTATAAACTTAACAAAACAATAATAATCGTCGCGTTACTACACTGCTCGAAGCAAAATAGAATCAGGTGAACTCGTCGGCTACTCCCACTACTTTTACCTGACTGAAGTAGCAAACGAGCATGCAGTCCACCTGATGGTAAGTGGTCACTGCCGCCTACAGACATCTGTAAGCAACTTCATACAGAACATGGGTTCCATCTGAAGTCAATTACAGATGTGTTGCTACTCCCGAGGACAATGATGGTCGCCTCATGTGAAAGTGTGCAGGCAACCACACCCTTCCATCGAAACGCAAGAAATGCTTCACGCTGGAAATAGGTGTGGCGGTGGTACTTCCCCGGTCGAACTACACTGCTTCTACCACTAACAAAATATATATATTATTATATCCTTCGCAGTCCTTAATTCCTTCTTTCACACCCAATAATGCGTGCAATAATAGTTTAGGCGCGTTTGTCTCCTGGTTTGAAGAATAAAAGTAGAACTAAAACACTTTAAGTACAGTAAGTTAAAATTATTTACATTCCAGCTAAGTAATCAAAGGTAGGACTGCACTCTTATATACTGCCTTATGTAGAACTCAAACCCTATCTAGTGTTATGACTTTGAGTACCAATCATCATTAAATGGACTCTCGATGAATTAGAGGCCTCACAATTTTGATATTTTAACGAGACATATTTTATCCAGATATACCAAGCATACCAAGGCGTACCAAGGCGAGTGCAGCAACAGAGCGGCGGCCACTGATACCGCGCATAAATATTGCGAAAGGGCTTCATATTATAACACCATACAATGCCTTGCGTTAACGCGTCACCGTCCGAGTTGCGTATACATGGCGATTGCAGGAATAGGCTTTTATTTTATTATTACGGTATAACATAAATTACCAAACGAGTATTATAGTCCACCCGACGGTAACTGGTAACAATCGGCTATAGACATCTGTAAGGAACTTGGTGTAAAACGGGGTTTCCTTCTGAAGCCGATTACATATGCCTTGCAACTATTGGGATTAAGATGGTACCTACCCTATAAAGTTTTTAAGCTGGTATATCATAGACATGGTCCTTTCTATATTGTTAACAAAGAGACTTATTAACAGGACGTCATATAGTAAGTACATAGTCATCTATTATGATCTTTTATAAGGAACAAAGGGCAGGAAAGACTTAAAGTTATTCTTTAAAAACTCAAATGTCGCATAAACTTCGCAAAATCTCCGAAACAATCTATACCTACCTCCTACCCATACTGTTTATATTTATAGGTTCTGGTAAAGATAATATACCTTTACGAGGCATTCTAAAATGGTCTACAGAGTTTGCACTGCATCTTTGAGCTATTTTATGTAAAACCCCAATACTATCTAGCATTATTTCTTTTGGTGGTTGTATAGGTCCATCCATCCATCAGCCCCTGAAAGTCCACTGCTGGACATAGGCCTCCCCTAATCTGCGCCACTTCGACCGGTCCTGAGCCATCTGAATCCAGCGGTTACCCGCCGTCTTCTTCAGGTCATCAGTCCACCGGGTCGGGGGGCGGCCTGCACTCCTTTTGCCGAGGCGTGGTCTCCATTCGAGGACTCTTCTACCCCATCGGTTATCTGTCCTACGAATGATGTATAGGTACAGATATGGTAGTATAGGTACATCACTGTTTTTATAAAATAAATATGGTCATAGCTATTTTGTAAATAAAGAGACCTATTTGAACACGATCTGACTATTCAGATCTTCTAAACCGAAAAAAGCCAGGATTTAAAAGTTACCATCGAAACTTAAAATCTTGCAAACAATCTCATGTAAACTTCGAGTTTCCATTACGGGCATCCAACGTTCCAAGGCGAGTGCAGCAACAGAGCGCCGGCCACTGATACCGCGCATAAATATTGCGAACGGGCTTCATATTAAAACACCATACAATGCCTTGCGTTAACGCGTCACCGTTTGAATTTGGTTTACATAGCGATTTTAGTAATAGGTTTTTATTTCGCTTATGCTAAATAAGTATTTGATTTTTTTTGAAAAGGTATTTAAAAAAATAAAAAAGATAAAAAAAATTCTTTCCGTTAGTAGACGCCGAAACTATTTCGTCCACACATATTACTGACTTCTTTGTTAAGCACTACTGCATTTTTGATTTAAAGAGTCTAGTAAAGATATTACCTCCATAAGACATTCCAATATTGTCTACATTGAATCTTTGAGCTATCATATTTAAAACCTCAATACTATCTAGCATTATATCTTTTAGTGGCGGTATACGTCACATTTTTTTATAAAATACATATGATCATTTCTATTTTGTAAATACGTAGCACGATCAGACTATTCAGAACTTCTAAACCGAAAAAAGCCAGGATTTAAAAATTACCTTCGAACCTCTTAAAATCTTCCAAACAATCTCAAGTAAACTTCGAGTTCCCATTACGGGCATCCAACGTTCCAAGGCGAGTGCAGCAACAGAGCGCCGGCCACTGATACCGCGCATAAATATTGCGAACAGGCTTCATATTAAAACACCATACAATGCCTTGCGTTAACGCGTCACCGTTTGAATTTGGTTTACATGGAGATTTTGCAAATAGGCTTTTATTTTACATAAATTTACTTATATAGTATTCCTTGTATTACTTGCTTATTCCTGTGGCTCTAATCACTTTGCTCACGCTTCACGTGGTAATGAGTAAACCATGGGTTAATCCAAGTCATAAACTACTCGTGTGCCAAAACTCAGTGAAATCAGTTTTGACGTGAAAGAGTGAAATAAAATTAAAAAAAAATAATAGAATATTTTTTTTTATAATGATTAAGTAGCAAACGAGCATGCAGTCCACCTGATGGTTAGTGGTCATTGCAATGTACTTCAAAGTTTTCATTTGCTGCCAAACCGTGGAATGATTATGACTCCCTTACAACTCCCTTCAAACCAAAAAATAGTAGCACTTAACATGCTGTTATACAGCAGAAATAGACATTGCCGTTGCGCCACACTGGGTTCCACCACCTTCCAAACACAAAAACAAACGGAAACAGTTTAAAACAACCTGAAGCAAAGCTCAGGCATGAATCCAGCAAGCCAAGCATATTTGGTTTAATTAAAACATTGATATTTTCAACATACAGGTGCATTGTGAAATTTATTTATCCCTTTTATTTAATTTTATACATATCACACCTATTTTTTTTGTGTCACTAACTTTATAAGGAGATAGTCTTAGAAAACCAGTACCTTAGTCTGTAGTGACAACTCATCTTCGATCGGCCTTAGGTATGATGCCTAAGTCTGTATGGAGTTTGTTACAGACTAGCTGATCCTGCGAACATCGATCCGCCTAAAATTAAAAAATCTAAAATTAACAGTGTTCCTCCACTATATTATGCATGTATTATACATAAAAACCTTTCTTTTGAATCACTCTATCTATTGAAAAACTGCATTAAAATCCGTAGCGTAGTTTTAAAGATCTAATCCTACATAGGGACAGACGGCGGAAAGCGACTTTGTTTTATACTATGTAGTGATGACCATGTACCACTTACCATTTAGTGGACTGCAGTCTCGGAAATCGCATTGACGTCGAAATTAGGTTCATATGAATTCCATGTCAACAACAGATAGTTGATAATACACTGTTATTTTACGTCGAAGTTATATCTGAAATCTATGTCAATAACAGGCAGTTGATAATATACTGTTGTTTTGAAGCTTAACAATAATGACAGTTAAGCATATGCTACTTAGGAGTCATTAATATACTACCAAGTATAACATATGCATCCCTAATAACACATACTGTTTATCATTGTATATTTTCTGTTCAGTAGTCATGAACCAGAGCAGTGATAGCCTAATGGTTGAAACTTGCCTTCTAGATTGGGAGGTTCGAGGTTCAATCCTAGGCTGATTTTTCTAAAATTATGTGCGTATTATAAATTAATTATCACTGCTTTTCGGTGAAGAAAAACATCGTGAGAAAACCTACATACCCAAGAGTTCTTACAAAAAAAAGTTCTCGGAGGTGTGTGAAGTCCACCAATTCGCACTTGGCCAGCGCGGTGGACCATGGCCTATAACTCTCTCATTCTGAAAAAAGACCCCAGCCCAGTAGTGGGACAATAATGGGTTGACGACTAGTCATGAACTACTGTAAAAAAATAACCATTTCTTATGCAAGATCACACAGCTGACCTAATATAATAGTTTAAAATTGTAATCTTCATGTAAACCGCCCATAAACGCGACAAGGTGATACCAAGATACAGCGCTCGGAAGATAGTGCTCGGGGGTCATCGCAAACAAATGAGGGGTGTAAATCCGCCAGCCACCCTCCCCCACAGGTAGCTTAACCCTTTCTTGGCTAACATATGTACGGTGTGCGGTTAAGACACACTTCAAGTGTTTCGGACGTACTCGTGGATTTATAGGCGGACTGTATTGGTTTTGTCTTGGGGTTTAGGGAAATTTAGTAAGGGCGCTTTGGATGCATTGGCTGGAGTTTCTTTTGGCATTTCATTATGGGTGATAAAAACACCTCACAAAAAATCATTATACCTTACAATTTTGGTACAAAAAGTGGAATTAATAGCAACTCAAACGCAAGAAATGCATCACGCTTAAAATAGGTATAGCGGTGTTACTTCCCCGGTCGAGGTACACTGGTTCTACCACCTTCAAAACATACATAAAGACCGGAACCCATGTTCTGTATGAAGTTGATTACAGATGTCCATGAGCGGCAGTGGCCACTTACCATCAGGTGGACTGCATGCTAGTTTGCTACTTCAGTCAGATAAAAAAAATACAACAAAAAACGTCCCTGAAAATGGACCCACCTGCTCCCTCCTCCACGCTATGTAACTGATATTACCTACCTACTTTAATAACTATAGATATTATTTAAAATAAACGTACAGTTATAAAAGTAAGATTTGATCATATATTAGAATAGCATGCCATATAATGATAATAAATACCAGCATAACAAGAAATCTTACAAAATTCATTCAACAACACCTCTGACAGATTATGTCAACGGCAAAATCAATCATCATAATTACGTTATAACTATTTTTTACCCAGCACGTCCCAATTCCCAAGTCATCCCGAAAAGTAATAGATAGGACACGGAGAAACAATTCTAACGGTAATTGGGGTAGACACACGGGACCACCTTGACAGTGTGACATATGACGATATTGTGTAGATTGTATACCTATAATTCTTGTGACGTCCCGCTTCTACCCTCCTGCTTCCGGTGCAGTCATTTCGAAAATTTTGACGGTATATCTTATTAATGTTATAAAGGTGAAGTTGGTGAGAATGTTTGTGTTTATCTCTTTCATGCAAAAGCTACTGATTAGTTTTCGCTGAAGTTAGGCACAAAGACCCGCGTGGCGCTGGCGGTGCGGTTACTGTACCGGTTTGACACGCAGTGGGTCCCGGGTTCGATTCCCGGCCAGAAAGGCATCTGAATGATGAGTTAAGATTCTTTTTCTGGGTCTGGGTGTTTGTGTATTCGTCTTTGTATGTGTCCATGGCACCCACGACACAGGAGAAAATCCTACTGTGGGGCCATGAGTGTAGAGCGTCTTTTTTTAAAGCTAGTTAAAATATAAATGAATAATAATAGGTAATGAGTTAGTAATTTTTAACGGCGACCGAATCAAGAAATTCCGTAACGAAAAAAACCTAACACTGCCCACTCCACCTACCGTGTAGCGCGGCCGAGCGTTCGCTAATTCGCTTAATGTGTATGTACATATATGGTACGACAGTACGAAGCTCGAACAGATCGAGACGAGCTGCTCGAAGATCGGAGCTGTTTGTGAGAAAACATATAGTATCAAAAAAATTTCAATTAATATCAAAGAAAAAAATACTACAATAGCTTTACCGCTGCAATAGTAGAGAAACACTGATAACTTTAGATTTTTGACTTTTAGACGGAACGAAGTTCGTCGGGTCAACTACTGTAGAAATAAGTGCGGCAGTAATACTGTCAAGTCGAAGGGTTCATGAGCCATGAGAGGTCCATTTGGCAGTGACCACATGACAGCAGGTGAGAAATATTGTTTAGCATTTTCACCACACATAAAAAACAAACTCGAATTACGAACTGAGTTTCTGAAATCGATTAAATAAATAGTAAATTATGTTTCTCCTTAATTTTGGCAACGCTCTATGTATATTTGACACATTTTCAATGTTACAAAAATTCCGAAACAAACGCCACATAAGAACAATACGCAACATTACTTAACATTAGATCTATAAGGAATAAATATGGTTGTTGGCATCATAAATAAGGCCGGCGACAGTCGAGGGACACGTGTCACCTTTTGATACATTTCCGCTGTCGTTATTAATGACGAGTCATCGGTGCCGTCCCGACGGGACTGCTTCAGGGTTGCCACTAAAAAAAAACAAAAACATTTAATTTTTTTTGGTACAGACATCAAGCAACAACAACTAAATTGATGGGAAAATACACCTGTTGACAGGTAGTCACTACCGCCCATGGGCATCGGTAAGTACCTAATGATTCTCTCTAAAGTCAATCACCGATGCGTTACTACTCCCAAGAACTAATTGGTCGTCTCATAAAAAAATTAGCCGACAACCGTACCCTTTTATCGAATCGCAAGAAGTTCTTCACATTACAAAAGGTGTGGTGGTTGCACCTCCACAGTCGAAATACTGATTCTACCAATAAATACAATACTCCATCAGCCCTTTGATGTCTACTGCTGGACATAGGCCTCCCCTAAATGGCGCCATTCCAACCGATCCTGTGCCCTCTGAATCCAACGGTTTCCCGCTGTCTTCTTCAGGTCATCGGTCCACCTGGTAGGGGGGGAATACCTTATTGGTATGTAGTACAGCAATACCATACTACATACCATTAATATAAATATGATTATTATAAGGTAATAAAGTAACATGCTTATAAATGGTAAATTTAATTACCATTTATATTAAGAATGTTACAAATATTTCTTGTAGGTATAGGGTTCGTACGTGGGCGGCGGTACGTGTGGTCGCATACCGTCGTAAAGACTAGACGGAGCGGTGGGCCCAGCCGCCCATCTGGGAGGAGCCCGATGGGGCAACGCGCTCGGAGGATTCCGGTTGAAGTCGTTTCGAGATCCCGGAGTCCTCCTTTTTGGCGCCGAGAACGGCCACCGGGGGGGTTTAAGTGCGGTAAAAATCCCACATAACCCTGCGTCGCTCCCACGGCGTCGTGTACCTTTTGAAGGTTTCCCCCTCGACAACAAAAAAAAAAGGTATAGGGTTCGAACTGTTACGCGGCTGCCCCTGATTGACCTTTTAATGAAACACTGACTGTCACTGAACAGAAGTTTATTGGAAAACTTTCACAGAAAACTGTCCCTCACTTTTCTTTTAAAATATGCAATATTTACTTAATCGCGGATAAAATGCAACTGCCGGCCACACGGTTGCAAGGTGTTTATATTAATTAGAAATAATGAGATCGGCGACATATTCCTGAGTAGGTATTGAATATAACAGAACGTCCGTTCTGACTTGATTTATTTACTAAGGACTTTGAGAAACGCGACAGCCCTACGATCCTCATACGTAGCGATCTGCCCAGCATAATAATAGATTCGCGGGGTGGTGGGCCATCGCCACCCCGTAATATCACGTGAGACGCTCGGAAATTTATCAATAACATTATATCGTGAACCGACGATGCCTCCGCGCCTTATATTTTATTCAAGCTACGATGTTTTGACATCCATCTCGGTTGACGCGAGTGCTGGCTGTCTTGCGAGATTAGGTTTGAGTTTACTCTTATTGGATAAATAGCAATTGTTATGCTTGATTGTATTGACTTTGTTATGTAATAATAATGATAATAATAACCTTTTTTTCGCATAAGTTACAACATAAGCTTATAAGATAAAAAAAAACTATACAATATTAAGAGAAATAAATAACCTTATGTAATATAATATGTGCTGCAACCACTGCGTAGGGGACAGACTCAGCTTATGCCTCCCGAGAAGGACGGCGGTATATGTGGTCACATACCGTCGTAAAGACTAGACGGAGCGGTGGGCCCAGCCGCCCATCTGGGAGGAGCCCGATGGGGCAACGCGCTCAGAGGATTCTGGTTGCGGTCGGACCGAGTTCCCGGAGACCTCTTTATAGCGCCGAGGACGGCCACCGGGGGGGTTTTAGTGCGGTAAAAATACCACATAACCCTGCGTCGCTCCCACGGCGTCGGGTACCTTTTGAAGGTTTCCCCCTCGAGAACAAAAAAAAAAAAGACTCAGCTTATGCCATGAGCAGGTTTATTCCGACTCCATGACGCTGATCTTTCTGCCCCACGAGTCGAGGCCACTCGGACGGATTTGAGCAGTGATGGTTGAATCTTGACCTCTCAATCGAGGGTTCGGAGTTCGAATCCCACTACCGATTTCTTTAAAACGATGCGTATTATAAATTAATTGTCTCTGCTTTACAGTAAACGTATACATTAGCAATCCATCACACCTGAAAGTTCATGAAAAATACAGCCGTGAAGATTGTCCATAGAAGTAAAATTAAAAAAAAATATTCGTAGGTATATCTGTGTTCAGCCAAAAAGTGCTCAACGCGCGTAAAGAAGTTATCATTGCAAAAAGTGCTCAAAGGTGTGTGAAGAGTACATCTTACCAATTCGCACTTGGCCAGCACGGTGGACCATGGACTAAAACCACAGTTGTACCTATAGAAGTTGTATGGTGATGTCATATAAAAAATTTGATTGTAATATAAAAGAAAACACATAGTTAAGTGAGCAGGGCGCTGTATCGTCCTGCGAGCGGGTACGTCTAGTTCGTATAAATTCAGAAAAAAAAAAAACAATTTATAAAATTTTTGTTATCCAAAGAGAAAAAAACATTTTAGTGTTCGAAAGTAGCAACGCATCAGTGATTGACTTCAGATGGAACCGATGTTCTTGACATCTCCAAGTTACTTGGAGATGTCCACGGGCAACAGTGACCGCTTACCATTAAGTAGATTTTATGCTTGTTCGTTGCTTCAGTCGCATAAAAAAAAGTTTAATCTTAACTTCATTACCTGATTGTGTCGTAAGGAGGATATTTTTTGCGAGCATGTGACTGTGTATAAATGTCCATTTTTGGGTTTACTCTACAGCCCAGAGCCCAAATGGATTTTTCGTTTGAGATTTAAGATAGTAGTAAGAACGGTATTTTTTTATTCCCCGTGCTACTACTAGCAGCAGCAGTAGTAACAACGGTAATAAAATTCCCCGTCTTACTACTGGTAGTAAGATTGGTAGTAACACGGGGAATGAATCAAACTCTCATTCTGAGAGAAGATCCGTGCCCAGCACTACGACAATAGTAGTACAGTAGTAGTATCATAACGATTACCGTGTTAATAGGTTGGCGACGTATCAATTTGAGACGAGTTTTTGAAGTGTTCATTTATTTAGGCGTTTTAAGTGTTTGTTAATAAGGGTAAACGATATTTGTAGGGTTTGCATCATTGGAGCCCGATGGGGCAACGCGCTCGGAGGATCCCGCTTGAAGTCGTTTCGAGATCCCGGAGGCCTCCTTTTTAGCGCCGAGAACGGCCACCGGGGGGGTTTTAGTGCGGTAAAAATCCCACATAACCCGCGTCGCTCCCACGGCGTCGGGTATCTTTTGAAGGTTTCCCCCTCGACAAAAAAAAGGGTTTGCATCATCACCTGGCTAACGTTTAATTATACTCATAGCTATGAATATATTATTATTGTAAATGTCTCACTAATAATACCACCACTCCACCGAAACGCAAGGACCGCTTCACGCTTGACGTAAGAGTGGCGGTCGTATCTTTCCCTTTCGAACTACACTTGTTCTAATACCTGGTGGTGTTCTTAGTGGTAATATGGTGGAGGCGGTAATTAGGTTGACAATGGTTGTAGTTGATGTTTAGGATGACATAATTTACTTTTAGTATTTTTGCAAAATTTCACTTCTGTCGGCAGTTCTCATAACTGTCTCGGGTTTTATTTTTATTTTTACGAATTGACATAAATTAAATAGGTATAGTATCGTATCAACGCATATCGATACGTTTTTACGGTAGGTACTAACACTCAAATCTTCCGACGAATCTATGTGTTTTTGTTTACTATCTTGCTTACGCGAGTAAAAACAAAATTCTGATAGATATTGTGAAGAACAAAAGTTCCTCCTCCTTTAGGTCCCATGTCGTTATAGTCTCTGGTATATAAGGCGGTATCAAATAAGATCGGTGTGGATAGTGTATATCTGCCACCTTTCCTGGACAACATCAGCGATTGCGACAACGTTCATCGTAGTTTTATTTGTTCATGAATCCCGTCAGGTACAAAGTTGGCAATTTTTTTAATCTATATCAAGAAAAGGAGGTTTTAAATTAGGCATTTTTATTAGACTACTAAGACACCCAATTTTCCACGAAACACCCACACAAACAAAAATAGACATCTAAATTCATCATTAATATGTTTGTCTTGGATTGAACCCGGAACCCATTGAATATCAGATTGGTATGGTCACCTCTCCATCACGTCAAACAAGCGGGTTAACACCTTCTTTCCCTTTACTTCTCATATACTTTACTATATTAATCTACATTCGACGACACATCCGACCGTTCACAATCCGCTAACCTTTAAACAAACATGTATAAATTATACAGAGAGCGTTCGCAAGAATCTTGTGAAAACGAAATTTATCGCTGCCTATATCTTGGTTTATTTATAAGAAAGCACGGCCGTGCTCCGGGAGATGAAATTACGTGATGCCATTTGGAAACTGAGTGAAATACAGCATCGTAGCGAACAATTCGTTTGCAAGCGCGTTATATTTTCATTGGGGCCTACTTAGGCGATTGCTGGAATGTGATAGAGATCATCTGGAAATGCCTTCCAGAGATTTACGGTGCGATGAAAAATGTAACAAAATTATAATGAGTAATAAGGTCTTTATTTGTTTTGGACTTTTAAGTGCGACGAAAGTTTCATATTTAATTCCAATATTCGCTCAGACAAATACCTACCTATCTAACATAAAGATTTACTTAGAGATTACAAATTTAAGAGTAACAAAATCAAGAAGAGATAATCTATCATACCTTCTATGCCATACCGTCGTAATATATTAATCATAGTCAATATCAGTTAGGTAATTAATGTTACGTCGAACGTAAATTATACTTGATCTTATTTCAAGTTTGTTATATTATATCTAAAAAATCACATCAATCAAATATAGTATTTCAATAACAATTATAGATAATTATTATAAATCAATTTATAACATTTTTTTATAATTTCGTTTGTTCTCGACATGCAGAAACGGAACGTTATCAAGTTAGCGCCATAAAAGTCGTTGTCAAAACTTCAAAGTCAACTGTCAATACTGTTTCTGTTTCCAAAACAATTTAATTTTAAACTTTCACGATGGATACCCGATTATATGAGGCTAAATTAGGAGAGCATAAAATGTTTAAAGATCTTAAAGATAGTCTACAAGACAATTCGGATGCTAGACTGCGTAATATAACCGTGCTGAAAGACGATGTGTTTTATGTGTGGAATTCGATAGAAAATTGCGTTTTCAGTGTAAATGTGCAACATTTGGACGACCATAATGAAACTACACCATATCAGGTAAGTGTTTAAGGTGTTATTTGTAGATTTCTTATTAAATAAATATATTTGTCGCGCCGGTCGGTTTAGAGGTTATGTTGACATCCTGTTATAAACATTGACAATCGAACAATGTTATTGGATTTACTTATTTGTTAATAACTGTGATTACTTGACTATAAGTTTCTGATTAACGGGGAGTTCCCAGATTTCATATTGGTAGAACTGTGTAAAAAATATTTGGTTAATTTGCCTACATTTTAGAAAAAATCTCATTTTTTCACCAATACAAAATTTGTATTAACATTAAAGCGAAGATTGAGAAAAATACACAATAACTGACCATATATAAAAACCTAATATTGCTTTCCATGTTAACAAGAGGTTAGTCGGAAACAAAATCAGTTAAGTATCATCATCATCTATGGGATTATACTGCTGTTGCTATTCCAAAAACTTTGGAAACTTCAACAAATTTGGAATTCATTGGTAAAGATCTTGTTAATGTTATAAAAGGAATAACAACAAGTTAACCTTTAACTTTTGTACTTAACAACATTATTATTGGCATTATTTACTGACTTTAATCTAAAAAATAATCTATAGATAATTATGGGTGGTAGAACTAGTGTAGTTCACCTGGGGTAGTACCACCGCCACACCTATTTCTAGCATAAAGCAGTTCTTGTGTATCAATGGAAAGGTGTAGTTGCCGGCACACTTTTATATGAGGCAACCATCATAGTCCTCGGGAGAAGCAAAGTATCTGTAATTGACTTCAGACAGATCCCTGTGTTCTATATGAAGTTGCTTACAGATGCCCATGAGTGAGTGACAACTTACCATCAGATGGACTGCATGCTCGCTTGCTACTTCAATCTTACAAAAAAAAAGACTTTAGTTCAAAGTTAGATTAGTTTTTAGATACAGAAAACACTAAATCAAGTTTAGGCATTCCTATAACCAGTGATTAGTCCATAATATCATATTGCAATGTCAATGAAATAAAATTGTACTACCTATTCTAAATACATGTTTAGTTAAATGGATGTTATAACAAAATGTAAAACTTAAAATATAAAGTAACTTAAAAAGTTAGTAATAAATATGCCATCAGCCCTTTGATGTCTACTGCTGGACGTAGGCCTCCCCTAAATGGCACCACTCCAACCGGTCCTGTGCCCTCTGAATCTATTGGTTTCCCGCTGTCTTCTTCAGGTCATTGGTCCACCTGGTAGGGGGCGACCTGTACTCTTATTTTTGTACCTCATTTTTGAGTCATACATATATATTTTAATACTTTAAAAGAATCTTATTGTATTTTGAAAAATGTAGCTTTACACCAGAGCAGAAAACTATTTAATAAACTTAAAAAATTGATAGTCTACTGCTACTCATATTTTATTTTGTTAGTATGGAATTTTAAACTAAAAACTGCTATATCAATTTTCTTGAGTCCCTTTTGACTTTAGTGTAGTTGATTTTATGTGCTTATATGACTTATATTAATATTTTTTTGAGATACTATATGTTCAGTTCACCTTCCCGCATCAATGGTATTAATCACTTGCCATAATACTATGATATGATGGAGGCAAATATCATACTTAAATGGACTTCTTATTTGAGCTCAAATACTGTTTACATTCCATTCAATATATGAGAACATCTATAGAAGCTAATAATTTGTATTGGATCTTTGGAATCTATTACATGAATCATAAATGTACATATTGTTAGTTTAGCAGTTTTCCTGTGACACCTCTGTAGTCATACAAAAAGGAAATGTAGTAAAAAATAAAGGTAAACACCATATGATTAAACATCACTTATTATCTGAGGACAGTTCAATTTTAACAAAATGAATCTTGTATCCTCTTGAAATGAATTCTTTATATAATTTTTATTCCCCCTTTTTTTTATAAGATTAAAGTAGCAAATGAGCATGCAGTCCACCTGATAGTAAGTGGTCACTGCCACCCATGGACTCTATTTAAAGTCAAGTACAGATGCGGTGCTACTTCCGAGGACTAAAATGGTCGCGCCATGTAAAAGTGTGCCGGCAACCACACCCTTTCATCGAAACGGAAATAACCCTTCGTTGTAAAGTCAGTCAAAATGACTTAAATGGTTTTGTTCGATATTCGAAGGGACAATATAGATATTTACATAGCTAGAATTCAAGAACAACACTTAACCACAGAGAAGAGTGGTTACTACCACCTACCACAGGTTAATAATAAACTTACCAGAGGAGATTCCATGCACTGTTTAATTTACCCATTTGTTAATAAATGATTTTTTGATTTTTGAATAAGACGCTTGATTGGGAAACTTATTAATTGGTTTGTGTAATAATTAATTTAATGTTTGTTTCAGGTAAGTACTTTGAAAAATGATTTGTTAAGCTGAAGAAAAATTTATGAAATATAACTTTCAGTTCATATTTAAAGCTGGTAAGTACTAGCAATATTGATGTTACTGTTTTACGTATAATTTTTAGTTTACGTTTAAGTTATGTGAGATGGGCGTCGAAAGGATTAATATAAAGTCTTTTTAATTTAAACAGAATTTAAAAATAAGTATCTTACAACTTTTTATAAAGAAAATATAAGAAAACAAATCTAAAATTAGTTTAAATGATTTAAAAAAACATGCGTGCGTACAAAGTACACATGTCAGAAGTGAAACTTCTTTGGCGAACTAATTTATAAATCTTGTTTATATTTATACAAATCTAAAACTTTAAATTTCCAAGATTAAGAGGAAGGGAAAAAGGCGTGATACGACGTTCGCTCTGTCTCACTTTTTCTCTCAATCTTTCTCACTCGCTTGCTCCCTACTCTCACTCCACGGCTAGTTGCTCATGCTACGTTCGCCCTGTCTTACTCTCTCTCAATCGGTCTCGATCACTCTCTCTCTCTTTTCCGACACTTCCGTTGCATACCGGCGTGACGTTTCATCTGTAAAAATTTTACCCTCATGCGCCTAAAGAAGTTTCATTTCAATAAGGTGGAATGTAAATGTGAATAAATAAATATATAAATGTACGCGATGGAAGTCAAGACCGCGTGCAATCCGCGATCTCAGCGTACCCGCTTTTTATGCAAAATTCGTAGGACTAACACAAATGCTGCCATCAAGGTAGGGTTGGCGATAGTAAGTTGCAACGTAAGTTAGCTAATTTACTTGCTGTGTACTTCTACATAATACATACTGTGTACTTCTGTGTACATTTGTATTCACGTAGGTGTAGATATTCTCCAAATATAATACTTCTTTAAATGAATAACAATATAACACAAAAACGGTAGCTTACGGGGACAGGCCGGTAAAAATTAAACATTTTTGTTTTTATCATTTTTATTAATGAAGTTAAAATAATTAGCAATTACAGGCTATAAACGACAATGGAGTCAGATCACCATGTTTCTAGTTGTATAATAATGTAAGACCTTGTTTTTAACGTGAAATTGATAAAATCTTTTTTGTGCATTTAAATGCAAAGCAGCAATATATGTTTATTTCCAAAAATAAAATATAATAGTATATACTGTTCTTATAAAATTATAATTAATAGACTCGTATATTTATATCGGAAAATCACCTTCTCACTCTAATCACTAAAAATGCGATCTGCTGAATGAATCACTATTAAACAGTAAACACATATTCGACAAACGTGTATTGTAATACAAATATTACATATGTAACGTTCTACATATTTGTATTGTAATGCCGATACCTACAGCGTTAGAGGTACATTGCGTATATATTATGGTGATACAAAACATTTTGAAACGTAGAACCTATTTCTAGCGTGAAGCATTTCTTGCGTTTCGATGGAAGGGTGTGGTTGCCGGCACACTTTCACATGAGGCGACCATCATCGTCCTCGGGAGTAGCAACGCATCTGTGATTGACTTTAGGTAGAACCCATGTTCTTTATTAAATTGATTACAGATTCCCATGAGCGGCAGTGACCAATTACCATCAGGTGTACTATATGCTCGTTTGCTACTTCAATCAGATAAAAAAACAGCTTCTCACTGTGTATTGAAATATAAAGAACGGTCTAAATAACTTATATGTAATTGAATTTGCAAAGTAAAAAATATAACTCCCTTTTTTCCTAATGAAGTCTAATTGTTGCGAAATTAACTTCCATAATTGCTAGAAAATCTGAATATCTTCCATAAGGTCTCCGTTTTTCCACCAAGGAGCTCTATTTCTAGATCTGGTTTTAGAAAAAAGTAACTTATGTTGGTCGGCGTACTCGTGTGATGTAATGGAACCCAAAAAAATGTGTAAGTTGTATGTATCATAGTATGTAGCATGTACCTTTTAGGGCTTTTGAATGAAAGTTCTTCCGAAATAAGTTTATATCCAACTTTATAAATTTGCTTATAAGCTTAGGAAGATAGTTATAAAATAAAATATGCATTTTAATTATATCTACAAGAACCTATCACTTCACCATCTTATTCTTTATATGTATACAAACCTTTATATGTAAAAAATTACTTTATATTTGTGTTCGAAAAGTCGCAAAGAAGTCGTTTGAGAAGAATTATGTTAAAGTTACACATCTTGCATTTTTATATGTCAGTCATATTTATTTGTTCTTTATCGCAAACTTCTTACGGTAATGAGGCCGGAACTTTAATTTTCTAATAAATTATCTCAAAATAAGCGACGGATGTACATGGCCGTATAATCCTCTTTATCTCTAGTACCTATAAAACACAGTCTCTCCGCTATCTCTGTCTGTCTATACCGCAATCTTCTTCAAATCAAATCAATTTATTTGTGAATAAGGTAATATCACTATAACTCTCGTTATCCCATTATTGTCCCACTGCTAGGCACGGGTCTTCTCTCAGAATGAGAGAGGACCCGTGCCCATGTAGGCCATAATCCACCGCGCTGGCCAAGTGCGAATTGGTGGACTTCACACAACTCCGAGAACATTTTTATTAAGAACTCTCGGGAAATCGTGACGAAACCTACAAAGGTTTTTCTTCCACATAAGTTTAGAAAAATTAGAGGTGCGTGCCTCACCTCACCATCACCTCACCATCGAGAGTGCAAGTTTCACCCATTAGGCTATGACTGCTCTATCACTATTACTGGTTGTCAATAAATTTTTGTTCGATCGCTTATTTGGCCTCTGAGTGGTTCTCAAAGTCTTCTTTTTCTTCTAAACTATGTAACGGATTTTTATACGGTTTACACTAATGGAATGAGTAATAATCAAAAAGATTTTTATGTATAAATCATGTTTATATATATTTTGTTCAAAATGTCTTAACTATATCTTGCGATACACGGACTGATCGTTAGTAAGCCGCTAAAGTTACTTTGAATCCACTATTTTTGGTTCAAAAAACAGAAGCGCCTAGCACCATCAATTACAAGCAAAACAATGAACATGTTACTACCATTGGAAAGAGCTCTCGATTACTAAGACCGCCATTAATCTCACTTGGAACGTTACCGCCGAATTAATTATCCCCTGACCATACGATTTAATGGGTTTCCTGAGGGACTCTGAGGTTCCCGATTAAATCACTACTTCTCATAGGGCGATTTATAGTGACCAGTACCGAACCGGGATGTAGAGTAGGGTAAGCTGGAAGTGGTAAGCAAATTGAGTCGGAAAATATTGGCCAACATTATACACTGGCATTTCCAAAATTTTTTTTTTGGGGCTGACTTATTAAATATATTATGTCTTTGAATAGATGAATACTTTTAGAGGTGGAGGAGGTCTAACAACATCCTCAAAAAATAAACATATAAGTACTGTCGCGGACTTAGAGCTTTTGCTTTTAAAAAATAATAATTAATCCAAACATTTTCATGCAATCTGATTTTATTATTAATTAGCAATACTTTACCTCTTCCTGATGATGTCGTAGGTGAGTAAGAAACAAAAACCAGGGTTTGGATAGTAGTATTTTCCTATTAATCATAAAGATCCACTGCGTTACTGACCCCAAGATGTCAGGACAAGTATGCCAGGCGCTGTGAGTTTTTGCAAACACCTCATTATATACCTATTTTCTTCAGTGTTAATCAAAAAGCCAATAGATAGATTGTTTTCTTGCATCTTTATCCATTGAAGATTAAGATATATATTTCATACATGTCCAAAATCACAAAGTTCACACTCTTTCTTAATAAAATTAGTATAGATAGGGTACCAAAAGCCGAAACCAAGTCTGCTTGACCACGCGTTACTTCCAGTTTTATTTATAGGCTCGCACTTAACCTCTGCCCCGGACTCGCCGGGACGATTGTTAATCTGAACTTAGGTGTACTTTTCACCTTGCCCATTCCTTCTATGGGTCCTGAGCCGATCTTAAATTTGTTCGCAGTCTTGCTACAGGGTGTATTGTTGGACCTCTTTTGTTTGTTACTTTTCTGTGTATATTCATTAATTTACTTCGTGGTGCTTGTTGTACTTACATTATGTATGTATATGAGATTTTTAAATTTTTAAGCATCATATAGTTAGCTACAGAAAGTGTTATTCTTCTGTTTATTTATATCTTAACGATTTCTAAAGCTTACTAGTTTTTATGTAAGAATTGTTTCTCTAAATTTAAATGTAGCTGAGACAATCACATATCCTTGATTCTAATCTGCAATTCAAACGTCAAATTCGGTATCTTTATCCGTACCTCTCTTGAGGTGACATTTAACCCAAATAAGCCCAGTATAATCAGATACGATAGCGAATTTCTCCACTTAAACTTTAACCTGAAACGGCTTGACAATTTACCTTGGCTCCTATAAGAGCCTTAACCAAATATTGTCACAATTACGAGATAGCATCAGCCTGTAAACATGCGGACGAAGAGTGGAGCCCTTCGGCGTATATCTTTAGGGCTACCGGCCTTATTTCGGGATGGGCTCAATTACTAAGATATCAGCAACGTTACTCTTATAATTTACCATTTCTAAGTATATTTGTTTGTCGTGTGGTATTGGTCTTTATATAGCCACCTGCTCTCGTCCTGTAGACGTCGTATGTCGTACTAACGGACAAAATCCATTATAGTCAACGGGTGGTAGAACCAGTGTTGTTCTACCGAAGAGGTACCCCCGGCACACCTTGCGTTTCGGTGAAAGGGTGTAGTTGCCGGCTCACTTTTATATGACGCGACCATCTTAATGATGTATAGCAGTAACTCATCTATGATGACATAAGGTAATACTTTGTACCATATGAAGATGCGTGCAGATATTCATGGGCGTCAGTCACAACTTTTTATCAGGTGTACCAACTGCGTACTCGTTTGCTGTTTCAATTGGATAAAAAAAATGGCGCCAGCGTCTTCCTGTGTAAACTCAACGGTATTTCGAGTTTCTCATAATGTAACACCACTTATCTAAACTTAATAAAATTCTACTTATTCCAACCTACGAACCGAAAGACTTCAAATCGCGTCCCGCTTCTCACATGCACCAAGACGCTGTTCGCCTTAAGATCGCTTTATTGCCAGTCCGGATGGACTTCTGCGATGGATGGCTGCGAATGTAAATTTACTGTACGGGACCGGACGCGAAGAGAACGTGGATTGTTTTGTTTTTGGACTCCCTGAGCGGGGAGTCATGTCTTGGGGGTGTAAGCTTTATCGTGTGAAGAAAGGAGTATTGAATGAATAATGTAATCTTTATACGATAATGTTATAAAGATTAGAAGTGTGAAAGTTTATGAGGATGTGTGTAAATTCGTTACTCCTTTTTTTATCTAACTGAAGTAGCAAACGAGCATGCAGTCCACCTGATGATAAGTGGTCACTGCTGTCCATGGACGTCTGTAACCAATTTCACATAGGACATGGGTTCCTTCTGAAGTCAATCACAGATGCGTTGCTACTTCCGAGGACTATGATGGTCGCCTCATGTGAAAGTGTGATGGCAACCACACCCATCAAAACACAAGAAATGCTTCACGCTAGAATTAGGTGTGGTGGTGGTACTTCCCCGGGCGAACTACACTGGTTCTACCATCTTCAAAAACTATAAGTCCAATTTTGCTAAAATTTGTTACACACTCAATTTGTGACTAACATTAACATAAGTTACTCATTATCGTGGTAGAATTTATCGTGGTAGAATAATATTTAAGCGGTCGAAGCCTTGTAAAGACTAATGATAGGTATATTAAGGTATTGTAAGTGTAAATGAGATTTAGGGATATATTTTGTAGGAAATGTATATTTTTTGAAGTAGAATATTTTTATGTTTATGATCGTCTGACATTTTTGTTAATCTCTAAGCGATCGCATAGTTTTTCTTACATACTCGTACTAACGTTATGTACTCGATAAAGTATCAAAGTGTAAACTTACTTTTTTTCCTGGGTAATTAAAATAAACCTTAGAGCAGTGATAGCCTAATGGTTGAAACTTGCCCTCTCAATCAGGAGGTCCGAGGTTAAAACCCAGGCACGCACCACTGATTTATGTGCGTATAAGAAATTAATTATCACTGCTTTTCGGTGAGTGAAAAACATCGTAAGGAAACCTACACACCCGAGAGTTCTTTAAAAAAAAGTTCTCGGAAGTGTGTGAAGTCCACCAATTCGCACTTGGCCAGCGCGGTGGACTATGGCCTAAAACTTATTCTGAGAGAAGACCCGTGCCCAGCAGCAGTTAATGGGTTGTACCCAATTAAAATAAACCTATATAATCTTTCTTAGAAACAGCCGCCACTCCTATTCGAAATTGCAAGTATCTTAAAAGGAGTAGTTTTGGGGGTGGTTCAATCGCGTGTTGGGAAGCATTCCGGCCTTTGTTTGGACGTGTTAGATCGATGTGCCTAATGTATAGCTTTGGAAACACCGCCGGCTTTAATTTGCCTCGCGTCCATTCGTTCCGATTGCGAACTTATTTATGTGAAGGAGTGAGCGTGTTTCGGAAATTTACTACTGCTTGGGGGGATGAGATGGACTGCTGAAAGATCTTGATTCGAACGAGGATAGTTAGCTTGATGTTCGTGGAGTGGATTTATAATTGCACTATTGGGGTAGAATTGTTATTGGTTGTTGTGTCGGCAGCGCTGAAGTACAGTCACGAGCAATAAGATGTGACTATGGAAGATTGGCAAAAGTATCTGACCCAAGAAGGAGTTCAAAATTATGTGATTTGACATTCATCTACATAATTTTGACGCTACTGCATTATGCTGCCTTTCAATGTCAGATATTTTTGCTGCGTTCGTGTAGTCAGATATTATTGAACTCCTTCTTGGGTCAGATACTTTTGCCAATCTTCCATAGTCACATCTTATTGCTCGGGACTGTACAATATACCATAGCTGTTTTTGTACGGTTGTAGAAAATGAGCGTACAGTCTACCTGTTGGTGAGTGGTGTCTACGCTCATGGGCATTTGTAATTAATTTCATACAGAACAGAGCTTTTATCTCATGTCAATCAGTCTTTTCTTACTCCTAAGGTCTAAGATGGTCATCTTATATGTAAGTCAGCTGGGTAAGTCAGCCACACATGTATATGCGTGATCAAATCTAATGACAAGACACGTTCCAAATTAGTATTCTAGGGTAACTATGTCGTCCCTGTAGTTCCGGGATCAGAATAGGGCTACGGTATCCTCTGCCTGTCGTAAGAGGCGACTAAAAGGGGCTTCCGGGGTTGCGGGCGGCTAGAGTGGGAGCTTGAACCGTCCAGCCAGGCGATCCCGGGAAGGACGGCGGTATGTGTGGTCGCATATCGTCGTATAGACTAGACGGAGCGGTGGGCCCAGCCGCCCATCTGGGAGGAGCCCGATGGGGCAACACGCTTAGAGGATTCCGGTGGTGTTTGTTGGAGATCGCGGAGTCCTCTTTTTAGCGCCGAGGATGGCCACCGGGGGGGTTTTAGTGCGGTAAAAATCCCACATAACCCTTCGTCGCTCCCACGGCGTCGGGTACCTTTTGAAGGTTTCCCCCTCGAAAACCAAAAAAAAAAAAAAAATTTTAAAAATCCATCGAACTCACGATCAAGTTGTTGTAACCCGATGACACCCCTAAGTAGTACCTAGAACCTAGGTAAATAAAATATTATATGTCTAAAAATGTTCCTCCTAAGCTGGATTTTAGTCATACATTGTACTATGCGTACAACCGTAATTCTTACGATATTTTTATTATCTTCTACGATGTTACATCTTCTTTAATATATTAGTTGATATATCTTCTATTTAGAAACAATAAGTTACACTCAATAACGGTTAAGCTTACTTATCATGGTCGACTCCGTCTTCAATAAATGGTCCTTCGCATCCGGATTCCTCCCTCGGAACATTAGCCCGAGGCTGCTCCCTTTGTCTGTCGATGGCTTCGGGACACCGGCTTCCTCAGGATTTTAATTAGTGATGCCTGAATAGTGAGATGAACTCGATGGATTACTGATGTTGAGTTATAGAGGATTCGTTCAAGTTAAACGCGAGCATAGATTGCAACTTAAGCTTCGTTTTTGCATAGACTAGGGTGTGACGCGCAATTTTACTCGCCTTGGAAACCGCCCCAAAAAGTTAAACCGCGGCGGTTTAAATTTTTAGGTGGTTTCATATTAAACTGGAAAAGCGGCTAGACGCGCGGTTAACCGCTAGTGCGTAAGAGCTTACTTTGAAAACACATAAATTAAAAAAAATATCAGATGTCTTTGTCAAAATACCCGCTATTGCTTTAAAATGCAGCTTAGTTAACAAACCTCTTTTTACCTTTAACGGATGCGTTCAAAATAAGTTGAAAATTATTATAATTTTTTTAAATTAGAGAAATATTGGTGCTGCTTTGGACAATATGAAATTTAGTTTTTTTTAATTTAAATTACGGTCAAATTTCGGACGTTGCGACGGGTTAGTAAGTAATTAAACGGGCAACCTAGTTAATCTAAATCATATATCACCGTATCATTAATATCCAACGATGCATCGTTTAGAATGTAGTGAATTTTTCGATAAGTCCGCGTCCAATCCAGACGAATACTGTCGGAGCAACTTAAGCCTTGCTAAGATGGGCGCGCCCGCCGCCCACCGCCCCCACTCAGGTCTTAGCCACATGAGTAAATGTACGTACAGATTGACGTACTGTGCTGAGGATTTGGGTTTTTCTGTTTCACCTCATTGTCATGGAAACTTGTTTTCGCGATTCGTATCAACGATGGAAAACAGTTCTGAATTTTCAAAGTATTTGCTTTGAGAAATATTCATAGTTTTTATAACAAGTAGCGAGTAAATTAATGTGATATCCCGACATATTAAATACGTTAATTATCATTATTATTAATTTCGCGATAACATTAGTTTAAAATCAAGTAGTGATTTTAGACTTATATTTGTTAGATTCACCATGAGACGGCGTAGATTTGCCGTGACCACGATCCATTTAACTGGGTCGAAATTTCAGCAAATATAATTAAAAACCGCATAGGTAGTTACATATTAAAATGTAAATTATAAAAAATAGATATATACAAATTTTGTAATTATGTATACAAATAAATGATACTACCTAATTTTGTATTAATAACTATGCAACTTTGACGTTAGTCTAAGTAGCGGGTAGCAATACACGAGTGTATCTCGTACGGTCTCGTATAAGCCCAGCGGCGTTCATTAACTTGGCATGTTAATCCGATGATCGCAGATGGAGACCTGGACCCGATGAGGAACTGGGATTACGTCTTTGATGGACGTCTTTTTGATGTCCGTCGCCTGTACTATAATTATACACGCAATCGAGACACACATACAACCTCCCATACTTTCCTATTAATAATATAAAAAGAACATAACGCAATACCGACGTTAGTCTAAGTAGCGAGTAGCAATACACGAGTGTATCTCGTACGGGCTCGGTGTAAGCCCAGCGGCGTTCATTAACTCGGCATGTTAAGCCGATGATCGCAGATGGAGACCGCTCGCCGACCTGGACCCGGTGAGGAACTGGGATTACGTCTTTGACGGACGTCTTTTTGATGTCCGTCGCCTGTACTATAATGTTACACGTAATCGAGACTTATCTTAAAAGTCGTGTATGGTAATAATGACGCTCTCTTTGTTCATAGTTTTACACTTTTACCTGTCATGGACGCCATGGACATACACAAAGACGTCCGGAACAAAAATCTAAATTCGTCATTATGATCCCAGGCTTGGCTGCATGGTCATGTGCGGATATTTGGTTAATAATGTGTTAAATTAAATTCAAGTAATGTATGAAACGTAAATACAATAAGGCATAAAATACATCAGATACACTAATTGTCCACCAATTCGCACTTGGCCAGGGCGGTGGACTATGGCCTAAAAATCTATCTAAAAATCTAAAAGTAGATCCGTGCCCAGCAGTGGGACAATAATGGGTTTACGATTACACTGATCTATTTAATCCATCTATACATATTGAAAAGATCAATTAAATTCAGACGTTCGGTAATTTTCGTTTGATCACTTTTTCTATCTTTCAATTTTGCAGCGAAAACATCTTTTAAGTTGTAAAATTAGTATATGGATAAGAAGTTCATATATGTTCTAATGTACACCACGCATGTGATATACTATCCTAAAGATACATTAACGCAATCCAAACACTAGAGAGTAGTAAAATAAAGACACGGTGAAAATCGAAATTGTGTTAGCTAAACAACGCTTTTCATTAACCAAAGTTGCGAAATTTTAATATGAATCACAATAAAGCTAACTAAAACGAAAAATAAACTACACACCAATATGAAAATTTCAAAATATGAACAGTGTTATTCTTC
This sequence comes from Spicauda simplicius, assembly GCA_949699795.1. Taxonomy (NCBI): domain Eukaryota; kingdom Metazoa; phylum Arthropoda; class Insecta; order Lepidoptera; family Hesperiidae; genus Spicauda; species Spicauda simplicius. Next base: position 2,335,470 of record OX453077.1, read on the forward strand.
ATATTCTCGCCTTTGTTTCAAAACTAAGGTAAAAAGTAGTGTTCATTTAGCATATTGCTAGATTCGAATTTTTATTTCTCGGTCGCTTCCGGCAGCCAGTATAAATTTTGCACAATTTTGCATTCCGATTTCGCGTCTGCACTTACACGAACGAATTCAAAATGGCGTCATGTAAAACGTACATCGAATACTTGAGACTCGTTCTTTTCCCGCCTCCGAGTGTCGTTGGCGGCATTAAATCTTAATAAAACCCGTCATGCATCACGATGGAGCCCTTTGATTTCTCACTCGGCAAACCGCGTCTCCGCATATCAAAGAAAATCACAACTCTTTTCATTGCGCGCCGATAGAATGTTCACAAAAGCCACCTTAATTGATCCCCCCTTCCCCCCACCGGTTTTAAAAATCCAACCGGGCGGGTGATGTGAAACGGCACGGGAGGGGCCTCGATACAGTGGACAGTATACCTTCAATTTACTAATACAAATAAGCGAGACTTTGGTCCTTCGCCCCCGGTCTAGCTACTACGCTTTGAAAAGGAGGCGCCCATTGTGTTCTACCCTCAATCGTGGTCTCGATTATCGAAAAGAAAACACTCATCTATATTTTAAATAATGATCAGGCGACGAGAGGTCGGGCGGGGGCGAACAATTGAGTGGAGTGATGGATTGTGTAGGACACCGCCAATAAAAGCTTTGTAATGCTGTCGCCCTTACATTTTTTTAGGATAGGTACAAATAAGAGGACAATATGTTTTCTTTAGACAACGGGCGAAGATCAATTATTTCAAGGGGATCTTTTCCAATTACTAGCGAAAACAATGCTTTTGTGTTTTGATGTTTGGAGCTCTATTATGTTTTTATTATGAAGATGAAGGATCTAATTTACCATGATGTAACCTAGTTTCCCGGCACTAAGTAAGCGTCTATTAATTTCGTTGTATTTTAGTTTAAGTGTACTAAGGCTAAACAGTCTTAATTTTTGTGATCTGCAATCTTCTATTTAAAAATATCCTAAAAAATATTTGTCAAATGATTCGTTTCATTAGCCCAATTTTCGGAGTCATTTCGTTCGGATACGAATTGAAAAGACTTAGTGACAACAAACCGTGTACTAGATGAAAAGCGTAAAAAAAATCAGCGAACAACTTGTCTGATAAGCAAAACGAGCGTCATAATTAGATTTCACTCGAGCAGCGTTTCTTTCAGTGCTTCCACAATATACCTACTAATCAGGGAACATTCAGAGAAAATATTTTTCCAAGAGCGGGGATGAAATTTAAAAAAAGCGCGTCGACAAACAGCATTTAATGAACGCCCCCCTCCCATACATCATTAACTGGTGGGGGTGTCGCACAAACAATCTCGTTCCAGTTTTGCAAGGGACCGGTTGATAGTGCAAGTAGAGTATTCGTTACAGCGAGACCTCGAGTGGTCGCCATTGTGAGTCGAGGACGTCTGCGCCGTTGTGTCCGAGATGTAGATAATTGCCCCCGCTGCCTGTGAAGGGAAAAATGTGCGCCATTGCCAGAGATCATTGTTTGTTGGATTTCGATACGTGTAGTTTTGTTGTTTAGTAAAACAGATAGTTAATGTTTTTGTTTATTCCTATTCTATTCATTTTATAAATGTCAACGTTTGTGAGGATGTATGTGTGCCTATTATTATTTTGCGAAAAACCTATCAATTTTGTTCCACTTTCTTAGAATAAGAGAGTTTTTAAATACGAATTGGTAAACTAAATGCACCTTTGAGGACATTTTTTAAATAACTCTTGAAGAAGTGTGTAGATTTCCTCTTAATGTTTTCCTTCACCGTAAATCAGTGATAATGACTTACTAATACGCACATCATTTTAGAAAAATATGTGGTGCCTCGCTAAGATTTGAACCGCTGACCCACGACTGAGAAACTCTATCACTGCTCTCTCAACCATGGAGCATATTTCTGGTCTCAAAACCAATTACATAGTTATAAACAATGCCTCTGTCATAAAGTGACTATTAACTGAAAGTTACTGATAACCCCAAACCTTCCGAACTTGACGATACTTCCCGAATTACCACTTAAGGACTTAGTCATTATAAAACTTGGTATTACACATGTCCTTACAACTTTAATGTGTCTAAAACTCTTTAAGCCCTTTCCTTGAGGACTTGTCGTATTGTAACTTGTATGCGTCTAACTATATCCTTGCTGTAAAAACAATTTTATATTAACATTTTAAAATCTTCGTAGTTATTTATCTAGGATTGTTTTACGTTTTTCTCTTTTTAGGTTTCTCTACATCATATATATATAATAATTATAATTATATAATTAGTTACTTATAATAATTGATTGAAAACAATATGAAATAATTATGCAGTCCATATTATATTGGCTACTAGCCTAAAGTTCATACTACAGTTATGAGTTCTCTCCTATTTGATTTCTTTTGCTTTAATTTCAAATGCGTCACTTTAACGACCTTACCTTTAATTTCAACACCTCATTTAAATTTATCTGATAAACTACATTATTTAACAAGGTGAAAGAAAATATACGGTTTGACCGGGAAGGTGCCACCAATTTCAGCAAGAATCGGTCAATATGAGGCGACCATCGTAGTTCCCAGAGATAGGAATATATCGTTATTGATTTAAAAACTATAGTGCCTCCTGACCGTCAAATGGACTACAAACTCGTTTGCTTCTTGAACATTTATAAAAATGAATTTCCTCGCTGAACTCTCATCTGCATTGATGTGACAAACATCGCCTTTAATAAACCGGCGCTGATATGTGGGCCAGTTTATATAGATTTAATAGCTTCCCACATTTGCTTATTGTTCCTCAAGATGCTTTAGGGTGCCCCAACAGGTAATGACGTTATTTATTGGCAGTAAAACCAAGGTTCTGGTAGGACAAAGCGGCTAAACCAAACCGACCCTTGATAATGGACTGTGTTTTAATAGACGAGATATTGCGGGCCCCTGTCTTGACGACCTTTTGAGGATGATTTAGATTTTGACGCTAAATATTTTGGTTATGTTAAGTTTGTAAACGGTTCAAAATCTATTAACTATGTGTTACATGACGCCATAATGCCTATCTTGGGCCTGAAGAAAAAATGCGAAACATAGCCTACTAAATGTGTCCGTTTGATAATCGGTTGCGCCCATTCACTAAATTGTTGCTAGTTGCAATTTTATTATCATTTGATGTCCACCGGTAGCAGTGACCGCTTATCTTCAGATGGCCTACTTATGCTATTTAAATTACAGAAAATAAAATGTTAGTGACAATATTTACACAATTGAATCCCAGTATACCTGTATCGAACGCAACAATACTGTCGTGGCGTCTTGCAGTCACAATGCGGCGTCGAGTTGTTCCTCGCGCGTTATTAAAATCTCGTGGAACAATCGAGTCGAAAGCGCACTTCCGCACACTTGCACCGCGCATTGCCGATGTCACAAGGATATTGACTCTGATGCTATACTCTGTGTACTTGCTCCACTATTATTATTTTCTAGTACCCAGATTCGTAAAGTATATTATTCGATTTGGGAGGTACACACCGTCACAAGTATTTCTAGCACAAAGCAGTTCTTACGTTTCAGTGGAATGATGTAGTCGTCGGGTCAATTTTATATGAAACGACAATTTTAATCCTCGGTTGTAGCAACGCATCTCTTATTTAATTAGATACAAACTTTGTTCTGTGCTTACAATTGCTTACATTTATGAGGTGGGCCTTAGTCTCTACTGTGTCTACGGCTGACAGCCGGGTGGTTGCTTATTATTATTGGGACTGCGTATTTGCTACTTTAATTTAAAAAAAAGACAACAAAAGTTCTTAACAATATTTACACAATTGAGTCCCAGTGTACCTGTATCGAACACGCAACAATACAGCCGTGGCGTCTTGTCGCCACAATGCGGCGTCGAGTTGTTCCTCGCGCGTTATTAAAATCTCGTGGAACAATCGAGTCGACAGCGCACTTCCGCACACTTGCACCGCGCGTTGCCGATGTCACAGGAATATTGACTCTGATGCTATACTCGGTGTACTTGCCTCGCTACTATTGTTTTCTAGTACCTGGATTTGGTGGAGGTACCAATGTCATACCTATTTTTAGAGTGAAGCAGTTCCTACGTTTCACGGGACGGTGTGGTCGCAGGCTTACTTTTATATGGAACCGTCATCTGATCTCTCGGGAGTAGCAACGCATCTGTGATTATCTTTAGATTGAACCCGTGTCTTATATAAAGTTGCTATATACACATATAAGACATGTCTATAGTCCGCAAAGGCCACTTAGCATAAAGCGTTCTACACTCTACTGCTACTCTAATAACAAAACAGAAAATGTTAGTGACAATATTTATACCATTGAGTCTCTGTATCAGGTATACTATCGAACGCAACAATACAGTCGTGGCGTCTTGCCGCCACAATGCGGCGTCGAGTTGTTCCTTGCGCGTTATTAAAATCTCGTGGAACAATCGAGTCGACAGCGCACTTCCGCACACTTGCACCGCGCGTTGCCGATGTCACAGGGATATTGACTCTGATGCTATACTCGGTAAACTTGCTCCACTACTATTGTGTTCTAGTACCCAGATTTTGTAAAGTATATGATTTGATTTGGAAGATACTCACCATCACAAGTGTATCTAACGTGAAGCAGTTCCTACGTTTCAGTGGAATGATTTAGTCGTAGCAACGCATCTCTTATTTATTTCAGATACAAACTTTGTTCTGTTGTTGCTTACAATTGCTTACATTTGTAAGGTGGGCCAAGTTTCTCCTGTGTCAACGGGTAACAGTTGCCGATTTTTATTATTGGGACTGCGTGCCTACGCTTGACAGTGGCCGCTTATTATTATTGGGGAAGTCCCAATAATGTATGTGCTACTTCAATTTAAAAAAAGAAAACAAAAGTTCATAAAATTATTTACACAATTGAGTCCCAGTATCAGGTATACCATCGAACACGAAACAATACAGTCGTGGAGTCTTGCCGCCACAATGCGGCGTCGAGTTGTTCCTTGCGCGTTATTAAAATCTCGTGGAACAATCGAGTCGACAGCGCTCTTCCGCACGCTTGCACCGCGCGTTGCCGATGTCACAGGGATATCGACTCTGATGCTATACTCGGTATACTTGCTCCACTACTGTTGTGTTCTAGTACCCAGATTTTGTAAAGTATATGATTCGATTTGGAAGGTACACACCGTCACAAGTATTTCTAGCGCGAAGAAGTTCCTACGTTTCAGTGGAATGATGTAGTCGTTGGCGCAATTTTATATGAAACGACAATTTTAATACTCGGTTGTAGCAACGCATCTGTTATTTATTTCAGATACAAACTTTGTTCTGTGCAAAATTGTGTGTGTGATACAAAATTGCTTACATTTGGAAGGTGGACCCAAGTCTCTCTTGTGTCAACGGGTAACAGTTTCCGGTTTTTATTGTTGGGACTGCGTTTTTGCTACTTTTCAAATTCAAATTCAAATTATTTATTGCAAGAACATAGTATTTTATAAGGATCTTAACATAATTGTGAGTGCATTATGTTCTACCACACTAGGTGTGCAAAATTTATATTACAATAGGTACTTATTACATGATATTACATTACAATCAAAATATAACAAATGGTCCTTCTAAGTATTCAAGTCTTTTTAGGACATATATATTATTTATTTTATACAAATCATCGGTTATTGTTAAAGTCACATATAATTAAATGTCAAATCAAATGAAGTCATTCTAAAATTGTCAAAATACATTATTAAAAAAAATTGCAAATAAATTAGTAATGTCCAGTTTGAATTAATTGTGAATAACGATACATTTTTGAATTACATTTGTTACTCTGTTTTAGTATCAAAGTATTCGTTAAGGCTATAAAAGTTTTTTTCAAGAAGCCACTCTTTTAGCTTCCTCCTAAATGTAAGTATTGGTAATTCTTTTAGGAAGCTTGGTAAATGATTATATACTTTAATAACATTTATATGAGCATTTCTTCTTAACTTTTTTAGCCGGCAGATTGGTACAAATAAATCATGGTCATTTGCTTTACGTCTTAAACGTTGTGGTAATACATCAACGTTAGTTTTAAAATATTTATGCTCTTTTACAAAAACTCCTGCCGTTCTGATGTACATAGAAGCTAAAGTTAAAATTTTAAGTTGCTTAAATAATGGCCTACAGCTAATTGACGGTCCTACGCCACATAGTGCTCTTATAGCTTTTTTTTGGATTCTAAAGGCTTTAATGACCTCCACTGAATTTCCCCACAAGAGAAGACCGTATGATAATGTTGAAGCTACATATCCGTGGTACGCACTGAGCGCTGCTTCATCCGATATTGTTAATTTCAAGCGACTTATGGCATACACAAAACTCGCTAATTTATTACAAACTGTCTGGATGTGATCTTTAATTTTAAACAAAAGTTCCTAACAATATTTACACAATTGAGTAACATTGTACCGGTATCGAACGCAACAATACAGCCGTGGCGTCTTGCCGCCACAATGCGGCGTCGAGTTGTTCCTCGCGCGTTATTAAAATCTCGTGGAACAATCGAGTCGACAGCGCTCTTCCGCACACTTGCACCGCGCGTTGCCGATGTCACAGGGATATTGACTCTGATGCTATACTCTGTATACTTGCTCTACTACTATTGTGTTCTAGTACCCAGATTTTGTAAAGTATATGATTCGATTTGGAAGGTACACACCGTCACAAGTATTTCTAGCGCGAAGAAGTTCCTACGTTTCAGTGGAATGATGTAGTCGTTGGCGCAATTTTTTATGAAACGACAATTTTAATACTCGGTTGTAGCAACGCATCTGTTATTTATTTCAGATACAAACTTTGTTCTGTGCTTAAAATTGCTTACATTTGGAAGGTGGGCCTAAGTCTCTCTTGTGTCAACGGGTAACAGTTGCCGGTTTTTATTGTTGGGACTGCGTTTTTGTTACTTTAATTTAAAAAAAGTTTTTCCAAGAGCCTTGCTAGGTCATATCTTTTAGTCTCATGTTTTGGGCGATCATTTAATATATTAGGTATGTTTTCGATTGTGAGGTCGTCACGGTAGAAGAAAGGGAATGCTTGACGTCTCTTAAGGTACATAAGACGACTCCCTCTGCTTTATACGAATTTGCTTTCAAAAGTTTACGAGTGGCAGTGGTCGCTTATCATCAGGTAGACTGCATGCTCGCTTATTTCTTCAAACTTACGTATAAGGAATCACCGAGATCATATCCATAGTGAAACGGAACCGAACTCTAAATGTTAGCAAATTGAGTTAGTTACGTAACTACTGATAATAACGCAGCAGTGATAGCCGTGATAGCAGTGATAATGATAGAAACTCAACCTTTCAATCGAGGGTTCAAGGTTAATTCCCAAACTAATGATTTTACTAAAATGATATGCGTATTAGAAATTATTTATCAATGTTTTAGGATGACGTTAAGAGTTCTCTAATTAACAGTTTGTGATGATTACCATATAGTATACCTTCACCGAAAAGCAGTGATAATTAATTTCTAATACGCACATAATTTTAGAAAAATCAGTGATGCGTGCCTGGGTTTGAACCTCGGACCTCCCGATCTAGAAAATAAGCTTCAACCATTAGGATGTTACTGCTCTAATATTTACGGTGAAGGAAAACATCGTGAGGAAATCTACACACACCCGAAAGTTAAAAAAAAAGTTCTCGGAGGTGTATGAAGTCCACTAATTCGCACTTGGCCAGCGCGGTGGACTATGGCTTAATAACACATTCTAAGAGAAGACCCGTGCTCAGCAGTGGGACAATAATGGGTTGTACCCATCCAACACAATAGGTACTTGTTTACGTTTTCGCACGTACACAATGTACGTGGCACGTTTACGTTTCGGACATACCTTGCGATGTCAAACTCGAAAAAAAAATTTGTTTTGAGCTAACGTATTAACTCATAATAAGGGCACTATCATATGAATATTATTTGTATAATATTCGTATTTTAGGATGCTGATTAAGTGCGAATTGGTGGACTTCACACACCTCCGAGAACTTTTTTTTAAGAACTCACGGGTATGTAGGTTTATCACGATGTTTTCCTTCACCGAAAAGCAGTGATGATTAAATTCTAATTGTTTTGGATAAATGTAGTTCTTTTGTGCTAAAGGCACTGGTCCGAGTTTTCGTCTCGCCACCATTCACAAGACTGAGTTAGTGTCGAATTTTTTCAAATTTCTATTCAAAATATGTACGTTCACAATGCATGAAAAAATTAATACCGGGGCCACACCGATGGAGGCTTCGAACGAATCATTAAGGGATAATTATACCCCCACTTCACAGGCAACTGAAGGGTTTCCCCACTCGGAAATCTGATTCTTTTTTTTTTTGTTTTTTTCGCGACGGAAGTCGAAAATTTTCGAAACAACCCTCTAGTATCGAAATTGGTGCTTTATAGAATTTCTCTCTTCAGCCTTAACTATTGTTGGGACGTTGCGTTGGTTGGGGTGGCGAATAAATTGACGTGGTTACTTTTGGTTCAAATATTTGCGTTACATTTTTGTATGCCACCGTATAAAACCGTTTAAATATAATATTTGAAATAAAGAAAGAAAGAAATAAATTTGTTTTATTCACGATATAACAAAACATTACACTGATAGTGAGGTAAAAAAAAGATACTTAGTAGTATAGCAAATTATATGTGGTGTAAAAATATATGTGGATAAAACATAAAGAAACAAACTTACCTACTAAAATTATTATTTGGACCTTTAGCAGAATCCACGCGACTTCGCGCAGACTATAATATAATATATCCAACCATTATCGCCTATATTACTCATTAATAATGTAGCATTCTAATTAAATATAAAATAATTATTAAAATTGGTTCAGTAGCTTTGAAGTTAATTCAAAAATACAAAGTTTTCCTCTTTATGATATTAGTATAGATAACACACATACATGATACATCCCGGTGTTAGCATTTATTGTTGCATAAATTCTCTCTCTCGTAACACTTAACTCATGATAGTAAAAATAATTTTACCAATCATTTAGGTTCTTACTAAAATGCCTATTTTCGTTATACTAATAGGTTTTGTATCAGTTTATTAAAACCTTTATGACAAAAATATTTTTAACGAAAATAGGGGTTAATGTTTAATATGTATTTTTCTTAATTTATATCTTGTCGTAGTTTTGTTAGGTAATACATCAACTTCTGCGTGAAGCAGTTCTTGCATTACGGTGGAAGGGTGTAATAGCCCACTGACTTATATATGCGATGCCACCATCCTTGGGAGTAATACAACGCATCTGTGACTGGCTGATAGCGACCACTGACCATCATTTGGACTCTAGTCATTCATCCATCCATCCATCCATCCTTTGATTGGTCTACTGCTGGACATAGCCCTCCCCTAAATGACGCCACTCCAATCGAACCTGTGCCCTCTGAATCCAACGGTTTCCCGCTGTCTTCTTCAGGTCATCGGTTCACCTGGTGGGGGAGCGACTTGAGCTCCATTTGCCTAGACGTGATCGTCACTCGAGGACTTTCCTTCCCCATTATTCTTCCATAGTCATTAGCTACGCCTTAAATAAATGTACTATGTTTTTGGCAAGTGACGCTATGTTATACCATGTGGATTTCAATATAAACGATTTGCGTAAAAATACAACCATTTTAACCTCTTTCTCGGCTTAGAAATTAGCTATTTTGGTGTGTCGCCCACCGCGCCGGCTACTTGGTTAAATAGTGCAACAATAGATGTGGTCGGTGGCTCGCGGTCGTTAATAATGCATCGCTACGCTGGACCTCAGCCTTTTGTGAGCTCCCTGTTTGCTCCTCTACCTCGCGTGTGGATGTGTGGGTTTTTGTACCTTTGTTTTATGCGAAGATTCTCGGATTGCAAGAATGGTTAGTACTTGGTTGAACATATATCAAGTTTTAGCGACACTATCGTTTAGAATTTATTAAGACAGTCACAGTGATAACTTCCATTACTTGGATTGCATACTCATAGGCAATTCTTTTAGTATACAAATATACATTTTTTTAGCAAGCAACGCTATGTAACACCGTGTCGATTTAAAATAAATTATAAAAAAATATAATTATATAAATACTAGGATATTATTTGTACCTTTGTCTTATGCGGATTCTGGGATTGCAAATACTTGGTTGAAGTATGTCGTCTTTTAGTGATACTTGTCTAGAAACTAATATTGAATCGTCAGGAAGGTTGTATTGCTGCGCCTGTTTGCGTCATATGATACCTTCGGGTTTGACGCTACTGTTTATACATTTATTTTTATTGATATAAAAATAGCAAATATTATGCAACCCAACTAATAACATGTAGCTACTGCCGCTCATGGACATCTGTAACCAACCTCAAATATGTTCGAAGTTTAGATAGCGTTGACTTGATGCGTTGACGTATTATATACATCGTTTCCCTGATTAAATCGTTGAAATTAGAATATTGCGTGAACAGAAATAAGCGTTGCTGAGTGGAACCACAAAATGTTCTACTACTTTTATATGTACCACTGTCTAGGTACTTACAAATAGCAATGTTATTCACTGAATTTCTACTATCAGAATTTGAAATAAGATACAGATGACCATATTCTATTATTAACTATTAATTCCGCTACCTGATTTGAATAGCTATTATCTATACTAATATATAAAGCTGCAGAGTTTGTTTGTTTGTTTGAACGCGCTAATCTCAGGAACTACTGGTTCGAATTTAAAAATTCTTTTTGTATTGAATAGAACATTTATCGAGGAAGGCTTTAGGCTATATAACATCACGCTGCAACTATTAGGAGCGAAGAAATAATGGAAAATGTGAAAAAAACGGGGAAAATTATTCATCCTTGAGGGCTTGCGTTGCGTGCCGCGCGGAAGAAGTCGCGGGCACAGCTAGAACCTTATATTTAGGAGGTTCATAAACAGTCTTCCTGTTTATAAAAATTCCCTCTTTTTGCCTATGCTTAGAGGGTTCCGGACTCCTATGCTAAATACGACCATGCATATAACGTCTTGTACCTTTTGCTTCTAGTATATTATAACTGCTATATTAATTTTTTCAATGTTGAAGGTTTATTTAAATATATTACAATTATCATGAAACTTAAAATGTATTCTATATCTATACATATATGTACAAATTATTAACTAAAATGGCCGTATGAGACAACGTTAAAATTTAAATAAAGAATTTCTTATAAATAACAGTGATCTATATAGACTAACCTTTGAATCCACCGAAACGATTTTGTATCCCAGAGTAACGTAATGTATTTATTTGACGAAACATAATCTGTTTACTTACTCATTCGGACGTCATTGCAGGCCTCTAATCCTTTACAATTAGAGTGTATAATGGCCGAAACTACTAATTATATGGTATGGATTACTCTACCCTCCGTTACAGAACAATGTTTGTTCTCAACCAAAACTCTGACCTCTCGCGCGTAAAATTACTATCACCTCCACCTAAGGTAAATATGTCGACAAGAAATTCGCTTTGAACCCTTCCAGCCCTTTGTTGTCCAACTAAAACTATTCTCAGTTAATCCCTGGATAAACACTACTCGTTAATAAATTAACGTGTTATTAATATATGTTGTGACCCGTATGGCTGGCAGGTGTCCCTCCGGGCCGTGTTGTGTATTCTCTTTCATATCCAACAAAGGAAACGGCAAGAAACGCTAATTTTGGTTCAACTGTAAATATTGTAGCAATACCGCTTTTTGTGCCCGCGTTGAATAAATAAGTAACAGTCGGTTGACCGACGGGTCGTTTCTGCTTTAAGGGAATTGAAATTTCTCTCGTTTCTCTTTCATTAACGTTGTTGTATTGTTTGAATATGGCGAGTTGATTCTAATTGCCTTTTCACAGTTGTGCATCTAATTAAGCGGGTTTTCTTTCGCGTTTCATTGTGGCGTGTATGTATGTACTTGTGTCCGAAGGTCTTTACGTGGATCGAGTTCGCTACGTTGTTTAAGTCTTTGTGTGTGTTACAATGGCCTGAGTGGCGGATCGCTCATCATATCACAGTTGTTTTACGCAGCGGGTTCCAGGTTCGATCCTGACCATACAGATAGCTGAATAATGTAATTACAATTGTCTAAGGGTTTCTTTATTTCAACGGTATCCCCTGCTTGTCGTAAGAGGCGACTAAAAGGGGCTTCCGGGGTTGCGGGCGCTTGAACCGTCCAGCCAGGCGATCCCGGGAAAGACGGCGGTATATGTGGTCGCATATCGTCGTACAGACTAGACGGAGCGGTGGGCCCAGCCGCCCATTTGAGAGGAGCCCGATGGGGCAACGCGCTCAGAGGATTCCGGCTGCAGTCCTTTGGAGGTCCCAGAGTCCTCTTCATGGCGCCGAGGACGGCCTCCGGGGGGGTTTTAGTGCGGTAAAAATCCCACATAGCCCTGCGTCGCTCCCACGGCGTCTGGTACCTTTTGAAAGTTACCCCCTCGAAAAAAAAGGGTTTCTTTATTTGTGTGTGTACTTACTGCAAAGGACAAACTTCTAGTATACGTATAAAAACATTAAGAGTCATTGATTGTGTTGCATTAAATTATTGTCACTTTCTTATTACTTACTTCATACAATTTATAGCCATTGCTTTTTGTGTTTGTGCGTGTAAATAATGCTTTATATTGTGTGCAACATGTTATGTTACTGTGAATCATTAGGTCATTCATTCATTGCTGATTTCGCTGACCTTGTGTGATTGATCACACATATTCTCATTCTCAAAAGATAGCCAGTGATTAACTACACAAATTATAAACCCGAAGGCCGAAGCCAAAACGCAGACTAAAAGAACATGATTAACTAAAGACCGCAAGAAGATTATAACAAATGTTGTAACAATGCAATAATTACGTGTATCGATATTTTCTTAAAAATCGTAATTACTACTCGTAGCCTATATTTTGATCATATAATTCTTATCTACACATAAAGTATAATAGCAAGTAACGTAGTTAAATTAATTAAACAAAACATTTGACTGCTTTAATTAATGCGATAAAATACGTCGATTTTAAATAAAATCCTTTTAACACACGTTTCTAACTCCATGTCTCACAAAACCCAGATCATTAAACAAATATTTCGTCTCACCTTTGATCGTTAAATTGATAGCGGCCAAACCGACCAAATAGCGCCCATATCCCCAAGATTATCTACAAATGTAACTTAAGCTAATAAATAGCGGAAAAAGTCGGTCACAGGGTGGTCCGGGGTGGTACTGAGTGCTTTACGTCATATTCGAAATCCCGGTAAAGTGAGTCCGGTAAGCCGGGCGGTGTTCGATGGTAGACGTGGCCGTTGCGATCTCCGTAATAGCAATAGCTTTGTATTAAGCCGACGGGAAGACGTCTTGGTGAATGGTCCAAGACATGAAAGGTTGGAGTTTTTTAAGCCTACAGTCATTTAAGATACATACATTATCAATATGTATTGTCCTTGTTTAGAATGTGTTATGTCAATGTCCGATTTTATGGAAGATTGAAGTTTTGTAGGACAAAAAATGTCCTGTTGGGGATCGCTTAGAAATGCGAATGTGCTTACTTTCCGATCTTCATAGACTTGAGGCTTTGATACGTAAATTATTTACCTCCAAGGCATAAAAGGTTGTTTATATAGGGAAAATATCTTGTCCGAGGGATGGATTAGACATACGAATGTACATTCTGATTTGAAAGACTCGAGGTTTTGTAACGTAAATAAATTTCATTGTATTAGAAATCTTAAATACAAGTACGATGTTGACAACGCTTCTCGTCGATATGATATCACTACATAGTATAAAACAAATTCGCTTCGCGCTGTCTGTCCCTATGTATGCTTAGATCTTTAAAACTACGCTACGGATTTTTAAGCAGATTTTTTTTATAGATAAATTGATTCAAGAGGAAGGTTTTTATGTATAATACATGCATACGTAGAGAAACACTGATAATTTTAGATTTTTGATATTTAGGCGGAAAAAAGTTCACCGGGTCGGCTAGTTCGTAATATTTTTAAAATAATATACTTAGGTAGCATAATAATATGTATGAATGCAAGGATTTATTATCTTAATGAATATTATTATGATATCGACACTTAGCTGTGGGGTAATTTGGTTAGCAATTCAAGTTGCATTCCTATAGACAAAGAAGAGTTGCGAACTTTGCGAATTTCTGAACAAATAAATGCCCTTGGTGAAACCTGATTTAAGTCTGATTTTGTCAAATTGACTTTTTGTACTATGTAAAATTGTTAAAAAAAAACGATGATCTTTCGATATCACCGTATTTTAACAAGTGAACTATTGACAGATGTCGTTTTAAAATGCGTATAAAAAACAGAGATTTACAATATATTTATACGCATTTATCGATTATTTATCTGTCAATTTTAGTACTTAATGTAAAATAATACATAGAATACTTACGACCGTCGTACTTTTGTCCGTCTTCACTAAGAGCCAAGATATCGCTCCGCTCGTAACTCGTACCGACGCGTTATATCGGCGCGGCTTAGCGCTTTTTCATCAATCCCGCTTTATTACGGCGGATCCTTTGTCTCCGTCCGACCGGTCATTCGGCCTGACCGCGCCAGTCTCTATTACACTCGCGACACCATTCGTATCTGTCGTCAACTCCCGGATAACTTCGAACGTCATCGCCTACTTTTGTAAATGGACAATATCGTTCCACAGAGTGATGGGAAGAAAATTCCTGTCGGTCTCAAAACATTATTCGTCAGAGGCTCAACCATTCGTCCATTAAACGTTGACGTGACTTATGTCCGCGTAATGTCGATGTCACCTAGGTAGACGCTGCTGCCCATCTCCATGACTTTGTCTGTAGTCGCCTCTTATAATATCCACGGAAAGATACAGCAAGTTGGTATTGTATTGGTTGGTATTGTGGTCGTTTTTGCCACGGACGTGCAAGTTGTGGAATGAGCTTCCTCCTGAGGTATTCCCGGAGCGCTATGACATGGGGCTCTTCAAGAAAGGTGCGAAAAGAGCTCTCCTGCAAAGCCGGCGATGCATTGGCGACTCCTCTGACTCCTCTGGTGTTGCGAATGTCCACAGGCGACGGTGACTACTTTCCATCAGGTAGCCTGTCTGCCTTATCGTTAGGTTAAAGTATAAAAAAAAAAATGTAAATCGACACTCCACGGTAAATTAGAGGAACATCATAGGAGTTTTCCAAGTTCTCAAAAGTATACGATATACTGCGACGCATCTTTAGGTGACCTCACATATGTACTGGTATTCTATCTGGTTGATCACACATATCCATCGGTGACCATGGTCGGCAGTGGCAATTACACTGTACTTTTAAATTAAATTTTATTGCAATCGATCAAAACCTTTAGGTTGTACAGCAAGGCAAGGAAATGGACAAACACCATACATACTCTCAAACAAAACATTCCCCGCCTTTTGACATAATCGGGTAAACAACACATATATATATAATCCACTAGTTGACCCGGCGAACTTCGTTCCGCCTAAAGTCAAAAATCTAAAATTATCAGTGTCTCTCCATTATATTATGCATGTATTATACATAAAAAACTTCCTTTTGAATCACTCTATCTCTTAAAAAAAATCATTAAAATCAGTAGCGTACTTTGAAAGATCTAAGCATACATAGGAACAAACAGGGAGATGCGACTTTGTTTTATACTATAGTGATGCCTAAGAATCGATATTTCAGTGGAGAATTCGTCTATTTCCACATTTTTTCCACCGAACTCCTGCACAATCTCGCTTTTTAAGCCACTTGATGTATCGCGGGCCATTGTCCGTTTGTTCTCTGTTTGGCAATTTTTAACGGGATTACAGGAACGCCACGCACTTGATCACGTCTTCGCGTCTACCCTCAACACCCTGTATTTATGACGCCATATTTTACGGCATATTGAGTAAAGTAGCCTTTAATCTCTCCTATTTTATATATCTATATGAAACAGTTCGACGTCCATCCGTATTTTCAACCGACTTCCTAAATTGAAGTGTTTTAAGACCGAAAGCTTATTTTCATTGAACAAGAAAATGCGATGATTTTGGTTTTACATTTTTTGATTTTTAAAAATAGTTATAGAATTGTTTGAAGCAATTTGAACTGGATTCTTAGGCAAGATACGATAACAAATAAAGAGGTATTTATGAACGCTATCGCAGAATGATATTTGTGGTGGCTTGTGGTTACTGAAAACCGCAAATCACAAACTCTGCAATTCCTGCGAAATTGGTCCTCATAATGGCATCTTCATTAACATCTACGTCCACCACTCGTCTGTCTACCTGAAAAGAAATCTAAATGTATAATAATTTCATACTCTTGTACAATAACATACAACTATTTAAGCAAGGAAAGCTGCGCGCAGACACTATACTCCTATCATAATAGAGGGTTTAGTGGTTAATGTCGTCTGGTTCAATTGTGTTCGGTTTCTTATAGCCATGGGGCAGTTCGGTTTGAATGTAAGATTATTGCTGGATCATACGAATTCTTTGGACAATGCACCGTACTTGGCAGCTGTGATTTTCTCAAAGGGAGATAGGCTTTGTATACAGGATTATCATTTTAATGTAATTAGATATTGCTTTCTAATATCACGCTTGAGATAGTACGAATCATAGTTTCATTACCGTTGAAAAATAAGTGTCTCGATTTAGAATTTGTATTGTGACCACATTGACCATAATGCTTGCAAGTGTAGATTCTTAGACAGTGCGTAACTTTGAGAACATTAAAAAAAATCTCAACCGATTTGTGTTTTAGTATAGAAATAGAAAATTAGCGTGCACTCCAACTGGTGGTCAGTGGTCGTTGTCAATCACGAAATAAGATTAGTCTTACCGAAGTTGGTTAAAGATGAATTGCTATCTCTGAGAACTAAGTTGGAACTTCTCGGATACGTATGTTTCCCTTAGCTCACAATCTTAATATAGGTACATTATTGTTTGTTGTAACATTTTTTTTACCGAGCTATGAAGGCTTTGATATTTTCCTCTTTTTTATGCAATTAAAGTAGCAAAACAACATCCACCTGATTGCAATCAACTTCAGCTAAGATCAGAGTATTTTCTAAGGTTAGCCACAGCCCTTATCACATACCCTTCAAAACAGAACACAACAGCGTATAACACTGGTGTTACCAGGCAGAAATAGGTTTAGCTGTGGTTCCGGAACCATAAAGAAATCCTTTAAAAACCCTAATCGTATGCAATCCACAGTTCGAAGCAAGACCAGCTATCATTATAAAATGACCGTTAAAAATACTTCAGCGGTCATTAATTAAAAAGCTCACAATAGTCCACTATGGGAAGACGTGGGGGCAAACAAGGGGACCACGTAGTCTATAATCATTTATCTCGACGAGTTTAATAAAAGGAGGATTATTTATGGCGACGGCGGCTCCGACGCTAATGTCGCATGATTTAATCCCATTACATCGGGAACGGTGCCAGGGATGATATCGGGAAGGATCTTCCGCTGGACGCCTGGGTGACGGTGTGTGCTTTTTTTCTGTTTTCTCGCAATTGGCTGTTTTTGTTCCTCATTTAAAAATTAATTAATTCATAGTTGCAATTCAATTTTTGTCCTTGTAAACGCTAGTGATATTAAAATTAGTTTATTGTTAGTTGGAAATTTTGACCTTGAATACAGAATTGGTCAAGCGTTCGACCCGTTAGTAAACTACGATGAGTCTACTCTAGGTGTAGGAATTTCAGCGTCTACCGAGGCTGCATACCTTGGATTTGAAACACAGAAGAAACCCTCTCATTCAAATATAATTTGCTTATTGGAAATTAATTGCTCTATCGACTTTACGTCCCGCGTGGCGCAGCGGTTACCATACCGTTCTAAGATTTTTTTATAATGTTCTAAAAGTTATGCACTGCCTAAGAACTGCTAGAAACTGCTAAAAATATGTGGATGTTGTGGTGGTACCACAATTACTAATGAACCCTCATTTACCACCATACTACGCTACTTGATCCAAGTAATCATTGTTGTATACGTTTTGCGTATTTTGTTGTCTTATTCATATAATAAATCTGAAAGTTTGTAAGGATGTATATGTGGATTTGTCACTGTTTCAAGCAAAAGTACTGGTCAGATTTCGCTGAAATGTGGCACTCATATACCTTATCGACGACGAAGAAGAAGTGTTAATGTGACCTACATTAACACTTCTTCTTCGTCGTCGTTACGCTATTGGCGGAGCGTTCATGGTCAACATGGTCAGTCCTTCTTTGTATAGCTGATGTAACGTGCCTTAAGTTGTCTCAGCATTTTTCGAGGTTAGCCGCCATCCTGGTTCACTCATTCAATGGGTCACCCGAAACAGATTTGATTTGGCCGGTCCATCGCGTGGTCGACCTGCCCCGTGCTCTAGTGCCCTCTATGCTTCCTTGTACATTAACACAGAAGGAAAGCAGGCAAAACCGCGGGAAAGAGCTGGTGTTGTATATACGTGTTCGATTGTCACTCGTTATAAAAACAACGAGCAACATGATCGAATGTATCGCACCCGTACTCGCAATAATGGTATTAGCTTTATTAATCATTTGTCATTCGCTCCTCGTACGGACAGCGGCTCTCAAAGTCTTGAACGCGGCACACTCGATGACCGTTATGCTGCGATATACGTCTATACTTATATAAAAATGAAATGAATGACCATTACTGTGTTTCACCATTTGTCCGTTTGTTACTCATTCACGTCAGAATCTCTAGTCCGATTTACATAAAATTTTTCGTGGTTGTTTCTTATTTAACTTGTCAGCAAGGCTACGTTTAATTTCGTTATTTTGCACTGTTAAAGATGGCGACTATTTCTGAGGTATTTATGTCCCGTAACGAAGCATGGATAATTCAGCTAGTAACACATATAAACATTGTTACGAAGTGACGAATGAATCAACACAAAAACATAATGGCGCATTAAAAATTAATAACTTCAAAACTCAATTTCTTTCTGTGTTAGTGTTTTATATTCTAAGGTCGTCTTAAAGAGATTGCTCTTTTTGAAGTGTAATCTTTTGTTTCAGTACAAGGTTTTTAAAATGTTTTATTTATAAAATATCATTACTACTTCTTTTAAATTAAAGTTTGCATTAGTTTAAATAACGAGTTCCAATTTATGACATACACAAATGTTTTTGAAAATATATTTTTATTGACATAAAATTACATTGTTTACAACTATTTTAATTACTGTTAGAAATAACTTAAGACTGACGGTGTCGATATACCTGCTAAAGTGTAGATATTTTATGTTCATATTTTTACTAAATGATTTAAAATATGTATTGTATTATGTTATGTGTCACTAACACCGCAGAATATAAGTAAACTAAAAAATATTGATTCATTAATTATTTCAACAATAATTTTATAAGTATTACCAGTACCACAGTCAATATTAGTGAACTAACTTATACTAATGTTTACTTGAAGTTTGAGAAGCGCTCTCCACTGTCGTGTATTGTCAACTCGTGGGCACCGGAAAAGATATTTGATTAGCGACTGTCGGTCACAAGGGGCGTGGGTACTGGACAAGTACGTAGAAATATGTTTGACTAGAAGAGACATCTGCACTTGGAAGTTGCTGTCTCAATTTTATACGGCATAGAACCAGAGTAGTTCGACTGAAAGGTACCATGGCCTTATTTATCTATTTGTGCCGAAAAGCAGTTCTCGCAGTTTGATGGAAGGGTGTGGTTGCCAATTCACTTTTATATGAGGTGACCATCTTAGTTTCCAGGAGTAGCAACACTTCTGTAATTGACCTCAGATCGAACCCCTGTTCTATATGAAGTTGCATACAGATGACTATGGGCGGCAGTAAATACTTACCATCAGTGGGGCTGAACGCACGTTTGCTACTTCAATGTTATGTAAAAAAATATGTACCTACGACTAGTAGTACCCCCGCGGCTTCGTTCGCGAGAACCATAATCCTTCCATTAGACTTTTAAGATCAACAGCCGGACGTCCCTCCCCTCCCGTTTCGTCAACAGACAGACAGTGATATAGATTATTCATTATATCAACCCCGAAAGACAAATACTTGGTTTCATTATGTTAGCATTAAAATCAGCGATCTTTCATACAAACGTGGCCCCCCATTTCTTTCATAGTAGTTTGACAGCGCGTTTATATGTCAGTAATTACGTCAGTCAGATTTAGTTTTCAAGCATGTGTCAATCAAGAAATGTATTTTAACTCAAAAACGTTAAGGAATATTGATGCAAAAATCCCCAAAACAATTTTCTGACCCGTTAGGCGATGAATTTCAATAAAATATGAAACACGTCTTCAACCAATTCAGTTAAAGAATGTTTATGCGAAATTTGAAGTAAGTTGGACCAAATAATCACGTTGTCCTATACAAACTTTGCCCCCGTTTCCACCCCCTTAGGGGTCGAATTTCCAGAAATCCTTTCTTAGTTCTATCTTATTTCAAGTTTCTAGGTACAGTAGTTACGGCTGAGCTTTGATATGTTACGTCTATGTTGGACATTGTATAGGACATTACACCAAAAATGTCTCATCTAGATAGTGTAACTCTACATGACCCCCGCGTTAAGGACGGAACTCCCTTCGTCGTCTGGGGAAATATTTTTAAATAATCCGATAGTGATATCGGTCGACGGGACACGCTTGATACGTGACGTGACGATAAGCTGTCACCTCACGTGACCGATTGTTTGTCACGGGATCGGTTGGTGTCATGTAATATGGGTTGATGTTTGGCATTCTGTTTTTGTTTATTCCTTAAAGGATGTAAGGCCATGAGGCATTGATAATATGGGGAGTAATATCGTGTGAAACAGTAACGCTGAGAATGACGTTTTACCACGTGATCTTACCTTTGGAATCTTTTGCTTTGAAATCGTGTACTTGTATACTGGTATACAGTAAACTTTAGTAATTTGTCTGAGCTAATGTACACGTTTTTAAGAGTTCTTTGCCCAAAGAGTTAAAACGGACCCTATTACAAAAAAATGTTTGTTCTGTACAATGTAACTCCACATGACCTCCGCATTTAGGACGGCATTCCCTTCGTCGTCTGGACAAATATTTTTAAATAATCCAATAGTGATATCGGTCGACGGGACACGCTTGATACGTGACGTGACGATAAGCTGTCACCTCACGTGACCGATTGTTTGTCACGGGATCGGTTGGTGTCATGTAATATGGGTTGATGCTTGGCATTCTGTTTTGTTTACTCCTTAGAAAACGATTAAGGCTCGTGGTACACAAAAACGCTGAAAGTTACTTTTTACTGTGCAGCCTCTCAACCCACCTTTTAGTTTGAAATCATGTATTTGTGTAGTTAATTGTATATAATAACTAGTATATACTGTACTTTGGATGCGTGAAATCTGAACGGGGACTTAACTCGGAAGCACTACGTTTCAGACCGGCATGGTAACAGCTCCGCCACTACGGTTGACATATTAAAACCACGTCCCATTTACAGCTAATAACTGAAGCACTCATAAAAATCTCTTGGGAGCGAACAACGATCGCTCATGGTTATTAAAGGCAATATGTATTAGCTGTTACACGAATGACGATAATGCGATAATTACTTTCCTATTCCCAGGCGATCGTGTGCAATTAGTGTGATGATCGAGCGTATCGTTCAACGATAGGTACTATTGTCGTCAACCCATTATCGTCCCACCGCTGGGCACGGGTCTTCTCTCGGAATGAGAGTTATAGGCCATAGTCCACCGCGCTGGCCAAGTGCGAATTGGTGGACTTCACACACCTCCGAGAACTTTTTTTTTAAGAACTCTCGGGTGTGTAGTTTTCCTCACGATGTTTTCCTTCACCGAAAAGCAGTGATAATTAATTTCTAATACTTCAGAGAAGACCCGTGCCCAGCAATGGGACAATAATGGGTTAGCATCAAAGCTTAATGTTTTTTTTTTAGATAAAATTGAAGTAGCCATCAAGCGTGCGGTCCACTTATAAGCAACTTTTCGCCTATTTCTAAAGTGATACAATTCTTGCATTTCGTTGGAAGTGCATGCTTGCCGAATCACTTTGATATGAGGCGAGCATCTTAATCCTAAGAAGACAGCGGGAGACCGTTGGATTCAAAGGGCACAGGACCGGTTGGAATGGCGCCATTTAGGGAAGGCCTATGTTCAGCAGTGGACATCAAATGGCTGATGGATGGATGGAGCATCTTAATGTTCGCCTCATCTGTACCTACTTTAGATACAACACCTGTTCTGTATGAAATTGCTTACAGATGTTCTTAGGTTGCAGTGATCACTTATTATTAGACGGACTGTTTTCTAAGGCAGGGATCGTACATTAATATAACATACGTATTTTTAAGACTAAGGAGACATATCTTAAGCACCACGCTTTTTAAACCAAGAGATGACTACGCTACGATGCAAACTTAGGTAAGGCGAACTCAGGTAGTCCGCCATCGAAAAATTTTATTTTTAAGGAGGACATAACACGTCTTAAGCACTACGCTTTTTAAACCAAATGATGAGTACGCTACGATGCAAACTCAGGTAAGACGAATAGTCCGCCATTGAAAAATTTACGTAGCAATCTACGCATGTAGCAGCTATAATTTCCCGTAGCATCGTTACGTTGCACGTAGCAAGATCGGATATTCGTAGATAAATCCAATTTATTTCAATATAGTTTTTTAGGAATTATAATTCTTATTTCCGTATTTGGCAAAGAGAGATCTCCTGCCAGGCTAAATGATCATGCCTGGGGAGCGGCCGTGCTCCGACAGTCGTTGTTCGGAACTTGTATATATGCAGGGTATTGAGAATACTTCGATAGCGTGTTTCAGAATAATACTAGCGTCATCTCTAGATGAGTAGCGGGAGGTCGCCACACGTATAAAGGAATGACGATTGCTTTTTTATATGGTACAACTAGCAAACGAAGATAGAGTCCACCTTATGGTAAGTCCTGTCTGATAATTTTACATTCTGAGGTTGTTCATTGAGTTGCTACCTCTGAGGACTTAATTGAAATCTCCTTTACAACGTCACATGTTTTTTCTTGGTCTGTGTTTTTAGGGTTAGATCACATCCTTAAACCATTTTGTCTGTACGTGGTATGGCTTTTTTTAAAAAACGCAGTAATCGTCATTTTAATGAAATTGAGTTGTTGGAGGCTATTGCATCAAAAGAATTAATAATCTTCTGACACTTCTACACGTAAGTCGGTCAAAACTTTATGGAAGATGTACTTGACCTAGATTAGTAAGTAATTCTATTTATAACAATAAAATGCAGCATTTACATCTTTTGTCAAAAAAAATAATATTTCATCAAATATAAATATATATTTCATCTGAATAGATACATCTTACTGCAATATCCGTGAGCTGTAGTAGATATTTTAAGAAAAACAGTGTGGTGGGGCATGCTGGGAGTAGCAGGGATTCAGGGAATCCCTGAGTAAACGAGACACAATATCTCAACATTCAAACGCGTTGATCTCAATAATATAATTTTGCAAATACTGCATTTTCCATGACGACACAAGGCGAGGCTACACATAGTCATTAAAATTCATGAACCGAGAAAAAAATGGCATCACGCCTTCAAAGAGCAATTTCATTATAACGCAATAATTGCCGGGTCGATTAATATCAGCGTTTGACGTTTAGCTAGGCGCGACCGCTGTGACCGGTAATTAGTGGCGCATACTGGTTCATACCGGTATCTATTTTTATATGAACGTAACAAACGAGCACTAATTCACCTGATAGTAGGCAGCCACTCTGCCTATGCCAGATTTTGTTAGTTGATCTATGGGCGTCTTCGATCCTATGGTAGACAATTTGTGAGTGCCCCTATACAAAATGTAAACATTTTATTTCATTTCATTTAATGGAGATCGGTAAGCAGCACCAGATAAGATCAGTCTCAAGGGTGAAGTCAAACTTGAGTAAAATGAGCCGTATCTAAAAGAAATAACCTTTGTCATACTAAAAACTTGATCTTGATTGATATTACAATCAGTCAAGCCACTTGGGATGTATCGCGGCCCAAGAAATGGACATGCATACACGTTAGAAATCGGACGAAAACATTACCCCGCTTCTAACGCAGTCGGGCAAAATCTTTAATGAGTCCACGACCTTAATACAACGCAATCAACAATCAATTTGTATCCAAAGTACAAACACAAACAAAGGTCTTCCTGCCATAAGTCAATTAGTCGTTGATTGAGTGACGTATCACTAATTACTGGCTATCGTTTAGCGACCGTTCAATGGTCACACCCGAAAAACTGTCAAACGCTTCGCAATTACTTAGTACCTTAATTTCCTTACAATCACAAACAATATCTTTATCTTATTAATTACTATGTTGTTCCCGCGGCTTCTAATAAGAATAGACAAGTAAAATATAATGAGTTTAGTCCAGCAGGTACCACCACAACACCATTTTCCAGCATGCTATACGCTGGACAGGCAGCGAGAGCCTAATGTTTGAAATCGCCCTCTCGATTGGGAGGCTCGAGGTTCAAACCCAGGCACCCACCACTGATTTTTCTAAAATTATGTGCGTATTAGAAATTAATTATCACTGCTTTTCGGTGAAGGAAAACATCGTGAGGAAACCTACATACCCGAGAGTTCTTTAAAAAAGTTCTCGGAGGTGTGTGAAGTCCATCAATTCGCACTTGGCCAGCGCGATGGACTATGGCCTATAACTCTCATTCCGAGAGAAGACCCGTGCCCAGCGGTGGGACAATAATGGGTTGAGGACACGCTGGAAATTCGTGTTTATATAAGTAAATGCATTTACTTGGTTGCCGGCTTTCTATCATATGAGGCGACCAATTTAATCTCAGTCAGGTGAACTGCATGCTCATTTGTTACTTTATCCTTGTATAAAAATAAGCGTACTGTTGGTAGTCAGTTTTTTTTTATCTGACTGATGTAGCAAACGAGCTTGCAGTCCACCTGATGGCAATTGCTCACTGGCGCTCATGGACATCCTTAATCAACTTCATACAGAACATGGGTTCTATCTGAAGTCAAACACAGATGCGTTGTTACTCCCATGAACTATGATGGTTGCCTCATATAAAAGTGTGCCGGCAACCACACCCTTCCATCGAAATGCAAGAATGCAGATGTGGCGGTGGTACTTCCTCGTGCACCTTCAAAAATTGGTGTGGCTTTGGTGACCTCAAATCTTAGACCTTTAGTGATGGGTTGATGGAGATGCGAAGTCATTAACACGTAGATTCATCAGTGTTCAGGCATTAATCCACAGATACGAATGGAGTCGTTAAAACTAATTGCAATTACAATATTTTTATTGCAGCGCGCCCCGACCGCGCGATTCCTCTGCATATTAGATTTAATGGCCCATATGGATGTGGTAGTCACAGTGTGCTAACACTCTGTCACACACACATATACGAGGTATCATTCATCTATCATTTAGTGTGCTTCAATCATGGCTAGATTTAGAAAAGTTATCGTCCTACTCAAACAGCTATTACGTGTTTTCTCTTTCATGTCATGTCATGTCATCTCATATTACATATATACATGTATAATAGTATCTTTATTTCATATATAACACAGTTAAATTACACAATATCATTAGGTTTCGGGTAACATTATAGTAACATTGGACATAACGTTTATCATCAGTTGCCTAAACTGGGCGAGAACCTGTAATATGAGCAACTGAAATATATTGTAGAAGAACAAGGTGAACATATATATATTCTAAAATTTAGAAAGGTTAAATCAAAAAGGCAAATAATAGGCAAATATATAGAAAAAAAATGTAACAGTATATTCGATGTAAAGGGTTAACTGTTCAGAGCTGTACCCAATTTTAATTCAGTCTTAACGACTTTCTTACGGTTAGTTTTATCTTCTGACTCTTTTACGTCAGCCTTACTACATTATTCAAACTTGAATTTACACGGTGGTAGAACCAGTGTAGTTCGACCGGTGAGGTACCATCGCCACACCTATTTCTAGCGTGAAGCATCTCATGCGTTTCGATGGGTGTGATTGCCGGCATATTTTTTATATGAGGTGATCATCTCAGTCCTCCAAAGTAGCAACGCATCTGTGATTGACTTCAGATAGAACCTATGTTCTATATGAAGTTGCTTACAGATGTCCATGGGCAGCAGTGACCACTTACCATCAGGTGGACTGCATGCTCGTTTGCTACTTTAATCGTATAAAAAATAAGAAAGAAATGTAGTGAGTTATATTAATAACCCTCATTCGTCCACGTTCAGTCATAACTGCCAAATAACACACAAACACGCTCCACCCTACCTCTATCCGTTCACGAATAAAGATATCTATATTCATTAAAATTTAAAACACGCGGGTTATAAGATTCAAATGAGGGGAGGTTCGCCGTTATCATTCTTTATTGCGTTGTCTCCTATGTGATGTCGGCTATTAGTGTTTTTGTGTACCACCAGAATAATGAATGGCACGCTGTGTGGTATTAATGTCATTCATAGTTGGAAAAATTGCCGGGATTATATTGTATGGTTTTTGTATGTAAGATGTATGAGCGCACAGACAGGTATAGGAGTGTGTGTGCAAGTAAATGGAATGTAAATGTAGTGTTTGTTTCTTTAAAAGATTGCATAAACGATGTCAGGATGTAAGGGTGTAAGAATGACGACGATGTAAGGATGTAAAGATAACGATGTAAGGATGTAAAGATGACATAACGAAAGTACCCTTGAGTTGTAGTGTAATTGACTTAAAATAATGTTTGTTGTATCACAAAACCAATAATAGTTGTTGGTATGACTTTTGTTGATATCAATTTGACATTAGTAATGTCAATTAGAAGGCCATTACTATATATAATACTGTACTATGTGTCATTCGCAGTGAATTATCACCCATCCATCCATTAGTCCTTTGAGGTCCACTGCTGGACATGCCTGCTGGACATGCCATGCCTTTGCCTTCTGAATCCAACGGTCTCCCGCTGTCTTCTTCAGGTCATCGGTCCACTTGGTGAGGGGGCGACCTGTGCTCCTTTTGCCTAAACGTGGTAGTGAATTATACGTCGTCTCTATATGGAGGCGTTGTGGTAGAATTCCGTTGTAGAAGTAACGTAATAAACCTACCTCTCTCTCTCCCTCCTCCAAAGGTATATTACCTAAGCACACTACAAAACAAATTATACTCCTGTGGTTGACTTCAGATATTGTTATTTAAAGGCTCCAATAGATAACTATGGGATATATTATATATGTGTATGTATGAATTTGAAAATACTTGTATAATCGCTACTTTGGTACCTCACAAAATGCTGTGTGACTTTTTTTTTAATTCACTGAAGTAGGAAACGGGCATGCAGTCCCCTTGATGGTAAGTGGTCACTGCCGTCCATGGACATCTGTAATCAACTTCATACAGAATATGGGTTCCATCTGAAGTCAATCACAGATGCGTTGCTACTTCCGAGGAGTATGATGGTCGCCTCATGTAAAAAGTGTGCCGGCAACCACACCCTTCCATCGAAACGCAAGAAATGCTTAGCGCTAGAAATAGGTGTGGCGGTGGTACTTCCCCGGTCGAACTACACTGATTCTACCACCTTGAAAATATCACGAATCAATAGAAAAAATAAAAAAAAACTTTAAAATCAATAACAAACAGAAAATTAATATGATCGCAAAATCCTATATGATCGCAATAACTTATTATCCACACAAAACGCATACCATCGTAGCACTTGCTACGGCGTAGCGCGAGCGTAGATGGTAGCACTCATTGTAAAATAATATAGTGCACATATACCTATATATTTTTAGACTTTTTCACGAGACTAATGAGGTTCTGAATGCGTGCTCAAACGTGTATCGGAATTTCGAAGGCTTAATGAGCAAGAATTATGTTGTCATGCCGAGGATTTTTCTCGTTCGAAACGGAATGGAACACGAAACTCGTTAAATGAAATCAGCAACATTCAAATACTTGAAATTATTTAATGAGAATATTTTTTGATGAAATGAATTTTTAAAAATATATTTTTACCATTCGACGAATGAATATTCTTTTGATGTGAAAACTCGAAATTGATGTATCTCATCACGTTCTGGATTTTAAATGCCAATGCATGAATTCTTCACTTTTATAGAACGGTTCTATTGAACAAGGCCGTTTTATTTTTATACGAGTGGAACTTACTGTTTCATGCTTTCGCGTTACGTATGTTATTAGCTCTTTTATATTATCCATAAGCTTTGAAACTTAAAGGACTTCCCAAGACTCGAGAAATATCAAACACGTATTAAACTAGTTGACCTGGAGAACTTTGTTCCGCCTAAAAGTCAAAAATCCAAAATTATCACTGTTTCTCTGCTATACTATAAATGTATTATATAAAAACCTTCTTCTTAAATCGCTCTATCTATCAAAAAAAAACTGCGTTAAAATCCGTAGTGTAGTTTTAAAGATCTAAGCATACATAGGGATAGACAGCGAGAAGCAACTTTGTTTTATACTATGTAGTGATACGTCAATTGCAACTAAAATTATATATGACAACTTAAGTTAAGCAATTATGTTTTTGTTAAAAACAGTAATGGCTATTAGTTGACAACACTTCCAGACCTAAGAGCTAGACAGATTCGTTAAGCATCATTTGTATAAAAGTGATGTAAAACAAAAAGAAGCTAAGAATAATAACTTTATTTTTTTCTTTACGATACTGAAGGACACGTTTCAGTCTAATAGATTTCTCAGAGCCTAAAATTATAAGTTCGTACGATTGCATTATTTTTTTCTTTTTAAATAAGAAATCCTATAATTATTATTTTAATTGTCTATTTTTATTTTGTAGGCCTCGATACACCTCGCTCCGTCAATCGACCCGTTAGCCTCAAAGAGGCGACAAATAAATATGCAAAGCGCTATCTCCGAACGAACATAATCACCATATTAACGAGCTCCCACAAAACTTCCAAACCGAACGCCATTAATTTTTAACAAACACTAGAGCGGGCAATAACAATTATGATTCAGAATCACGCACCCGTCGTTACGCATCCGTTTTATCTGGAGACGCAGCTTCCAACCCTTTAACGTCTAATCGTGAATTATATGCCGTAATAAAATTCTTTAATCAAAGAAAACAACCGAGCTACCATTAAAGCGTGCACACGTCGCCACCTCGAGTCGTTACAACGAATATTTACATACATGTGTCATTACACCCCACTCTCCCCCCACCATAATTAAGGGTATAAGGGAATCTTAGCGTCTTATTACGCGAACGTAACGGTATCCTTTTAGAAAATTGTAACAACAGTGTCGTTATAACGGTACAACCGTCCCCCGCGTCCCCGCCGGAATGATCACCTCGGAAATTTGGCGCGAAGTTTGCCGGTTAAAATATTCTAAGGAAGCTAAGAGCACACACGAAACTTAAATGTGAAATATCCTCTAATGAATCAGACAATATTTTAAGGCGTGGGTGGCAATAAAATCTCCCTCCGCCCACTAATGTACACCAACACTTTGTCTCTGTTTAAGGAAGGGGTGATTTCGTAAATAAATATCGATGCGGACACGGTAGCGGTCGCACCTTGCCTGCTCTCCTCTGTCGATATTTTGCGGCTTTCAGATTTCATGTTTTTTACGTTAATATTATTGAGGTTCCATTATTGCGGGGAATTATTTTATTTGTCATACCTTCTTTCTGAGGTGCCTTGAGAATGTAATTTTGAACACTAAGTATATGTAGGTCAGTATAGGTTTGATATCATATTTAAATTACCAATTTCGGGATTTGTAAATTCTTCTGTTCGGGTATTACCGGAAGTAGTCATATTTATGGGATTTGAATTTAAACCAAACGCAGTAATATTTAGATTAGTTAACCTAATTATCACTAAACCTTACCAGATTTGAAAATCTGTACAGGTTACGTCTAAAATACTAATGATTTTTGATCACATATCTTGTATGACTTTAATTTTTTTGATATTTACAATTTTAGCGAAATCGATTAGAGATAATAAGACAAAGCTTTCATGTCACAAGAACAGTAAATTCTCCATTAACAAGACAGATTTAAGGCCAAAACGTCAACAACGACCGTCTTCTCAAATGCATTCACATTAAGCCATTATACACAATCTTAAACATTCCGCCATTTAACGCAAACGTGTGATTCAAGTAACAAAAGCGGTTTCCTGTTCAATGAATGTACGACAAATGTCTCGCACATACACAAGGTTTGCAACAAAGCTGTTCTGAGACCAATCCCTTCAAAGCATCGCTGTTCCGAGATGAGAACGGTGTCTCACGAGGACGCTTTGTGGTCAGAAGTCGCGAGCGTAGGCCTACAACTGAAACGCACGAAAGTTTAGATCACTAAAGGAAGCAGGACACACGGATTTGAAGAATGGAAAACTTTTATGAATATTTAAACATTTTCAAAAGTATAGATGCTCTTCAAAGCTTTCAATGTAATAGACTGCTCTGCTGTTGCAAATCATGGTAAAATCAATTACTATAAGAAACGCCTTTCTACCAATTACTGTATTTAAGTGCATTAATTTTTGTGCCTTATGTCAAATCATGCCATCCTACTATTGCCTGCAAACGAGCCCGCAATCTACCTTATGGTGGTACATCTGTAAGCAATTTCACATAGAATATCTGTTCTATCTAAAGTCAAACACAGATGCGTTGCTACTCCTGAGAACTGCTTCACGCTAGATATAAGTGTGTCATGGTCCCGGTCGACTTCATTACACTGGTTCTACCACTTGACAAGGTTACTTCGTGGAATCTAATATTTTATGTATTCAAATATGATGTGATACTTTTTTTTTCCAACGTGACCAGATTTTAAATGTAACTCCACACATAATATTGTCGTTTTATATCGTTACCTTTTATATCGTTTGCCAAACCTTTCGGCGGTGTGTGTTCCACATAAGAAGCACGTACAGTTTGAGATGCGATGATTTATTGATTCCCAACGAGCCCGCCTTGGGACTGCTCCAAGGAGAGGCGATTAGATCCGGAGCCGTTTTAATTATGATCCAACTAATTGTGTTTGGGAATACATATCATGTACTTGTAAGGCTAAGGCGCTGGCAGAGGGTATTTGGCGAAACCCTCTTGTTAAATCAATTGTTAAGACGGTAATATATCTTGGAAGTTTTGCGCCGTATATATCAACGTGAACGTACATGTCATGATAAGGCACTGCTTATTCACATAGGAGTAGATTTCGAGTACTGAGTGCTTCTCGTCATTATCACCTTTTACTGTTTCATTAAGAGGCATAAAGTGTAGATAAAATAGAATAAGGTTTAAGGTTGTTACTAATCTAAACTTAAGAATTGGTAGAACCAGTATAGTACTTATTTCTATTGTAAAGTACTCGTAGTTCTTATACTTCGTTGGACGTGTGTACTTGCAGGCACACTTTTATGTGAGGCGACCATCTTAGTCCTCGACAGTAGCAACATATCTGTGATTCACTTCAGATAGAACTCCCGTTCTGTATGAACTTGCATGCAGATGTGCAGAGATTCACATATCTTCAAGAATATCATGAAGTACGCTCGAGTTTCACGGCACTGCAAGTACCTAATTTCATTATGACTTAAAAATATTATAACACGGAGAACGACCCACATGTCCTACAGTTAGCATGCTGACCTGATCATTGCCTAAGGATTCCATGTGTGCCAAATTCTACGGAATCCGATCGATAGTTTTTGCATGAAGAGTAAAATACATACATTCCCACAAAGTTTCTCATTTATATTATTAATAATATAATAAAATATGCGTCACTGCATATAAGCTACCAGCTACTATCAGAGCTATTTCTATAGCAAAAACTCCTAATTACACCGTCAGGCCGTTCCACCCACCTCACGAGTCAATGATTTAATAATCCCGATTAAGTCCTTACATCGGGTGTAATATCGAACAAGCACGTCACAAAATGCGCTTTAACGCACTTGTCGGATGTAATGAGGCACTGCATAGGGGCGCGACATTTGGCGCAAACTTGTTATAATTTGCCCGGTGGAAACTTGGTTGCGAAAAGGAAATCGCATACAGCAAAGTAAAAAGTAACCATTCTCAAATCTGCCAAAGTTGGAAGGAAATGCCATTAGACGGGATAGTTGTTCTATTGTAACTTTTGATGACATGTGTACAATAAATGAGAAAGTAACAAATACTTTCTGCTATTGTATGATTTCCTCAATGATTATAGTTAGAAGAACTTACAGATCATGTATTTCGCTGATTTTTTGATTACTTACGTCATTTAACAAATGCATATTTATTTTTTAGAATTTAGTGTCGGTTTATATTGATGAAATGTCCTTTGGTAATGAAGTTTCAAAATTTAGAGAATAAATTTGTTATATTCTTGTAACGAATATTTGCCTGCTTTGTCTGAAAAGTTACTATACTCTACGATCAATCAATTTATTTTTATATAATACATATAAACTAGTTAATCAAAATTTCCATTTAACATTACTAACACTAGAACCACGGCTATTTTTGCCATGCAGCAATATTTACACCGTTCAACGTATAAATAGCTAAATTTGTAATTTATTTTTATAACGACACTTTTCAACAGCTATTTGCAAACTCCGCTCATTAGGTTTTTTAAATGATGGCTCTGAAATAATCTTTAAATTGAAGTAACGTAAAATATTATCCATGATCTAATACATCTACTTAACTAAATATATTTTTTAGTTTTGTCATTAGCATTTTCGTCGACATGTTTAGATATTTTTATATCTTGTGCAATACACCGAGAAACATTTAATATCACTGGATATATTATATAGTGGATGTTATTACTGGGTTTATTACTTTACTATTAAAAAAACGAACATTAATTTATCTTCACTTACTGCTGTGGTATCTCACAAGGCACTCTATTACGCCCGATCGGTTATACGCATCCTTTGACCATTTGAAGCGTGAAACGTGCCTGCTCAAAAACGGATCATCGACATCAAACACTTTCGCGACGAGGTTTATCAACTCTGCAGCACTCATCGCGATGTAGCAACTCAAAGCAATTAATATTTTAATTGGGCATTCGTTGTTACAGCTGATACTGCTCGATAAGTTCCGTGTCGCTAATATCGTCCCCCTCGTGTCTCGAGTGCCTGTTTGATGTGGCTGTTTAGGCGCTTTTTGCACTTTGCGCCGTATTAAGTGCTTCTGTGTGTGAAAGAACGCAGTTTTAATGGTTGTTTCGTTAAAACGCTCTTGTGATTGGCCAATTATAAGTTGCTTTATTTCGCGCACACTTTATACTCGTATATTCCACGCACGTGTCTAATATTGATAGGCCGTGTATCACTTTAAATATGACTACTAAATGACGTGTGACTTTATTTACACTCAGAGTTATCTCATATTCCTCTGTTAAATTTGACATAACCTTTAAAATATGTATAAGACCACGTTCTATATCTCATTAGTATATTTGACTACAATTCTCTCGTGTACCTTAGCGATCAGTTCTTTTTTGTTCAAACAATCGTGATCCCCAAGTAATCTTATCTTGGTCCTTTCTGAAAATCCGCTCAAGCCTTCCCCCGCATTTTTGTACAAACAGAAAGCCCAATTAAGGTGGTGCACAAGTCAACCGCGTTCGAATTCGACTAACAAAGGAAATCGTTAAGCAAATATATCGGCGGCGTGCCCCTCGCGGCACTAAATATTAAGTGTTAATAATGTCGCCGACACCCCTTGCGCTGGAGATCAAAAATTCAACGGCTCGTTCTACCACCGACACCGAAGGGATGCCACGATACTGAAACTCGTTACCCATTCATCGGATATCGGGCGATGATAACTTTTGAGTTTGAGTTCCAGACTCTTGTTTGATGTAGGTATCAGGGAATCTCCAGGGTTCCATAATGTTAATGGTAATTTATTGTACTTTCAGTTTTTGATGGTGTGCGGAATGATAGAATCTACCTTTATATTTGCCACTTTCATCATTCTTGAGATATTTTTGAAATAGCAATAAATTCACCGAACTTTTCAAATTTGGATATTCCAATCTAAAAGTAGGATTGTTTTCAGGTCTAAGATTGTTATAATTATCTTCAGTGTCTGTCTACACTTTCTTGTTAATCCGTTCATACATTTCGATGAGATAAATTGATGCTGTCTGTCGCCCCTTATTAATAATATTCAATCTTTTCAAATTTTGCCCATCAAAATTTTAAATCAAAGTTAAAAATTTTAGTAAGCAAACAATTTATATATTTATTATCGCTATGTTTGACTTATTTAAATGATTTTGTGAATTTGTTGTGATTAAAGGTTTTTTATCTTCATGATCATTTTCATTCTTTTTGTGTACATATTCCGTGTACGATCACCGTAAATAGTAAATTACTTTTATATTAAAAAATCATCCCAAAACTTATCCCTGTATCGGCAATAGAAAGAAATGATTCGTTCCACCCCTTCAACGTTTGTTCCGACAATTTTCGAACTCGTTAACCATTCATCGGGTATCGGGTGATAATAAATTAACTTCTCTCAGAGTTTGAGGTGACTTTGGCAAACTTTAAGGTCGGATTATTGGCTTTAATTTGTTTGCTTATGTCCTTTTTGGGTGGCGGTTATTAGAAATATCAATAGTGTTTGATATGATTAAACTTTGGCTGTTTGCGAAATGAATGGATTATATTTGTAGAATCGAGGTTGTTTTCGGTTCTAAGACTAATGTAGCGCTTTTAAGTTCCTTAGTACACTTATTCAACACACTGATGCTTAGTACCGTAGACACCAGAGCATATATGTTCTGTTTACTTCCTGAATTCAAGTCGTATTTTATTTAAATTTTCTAGAAATTCAAGTATGAATGATTTCGTAAGCAGATGACTATACCATAGGTTTTAATGTCAATTACTCTTCCTATTCTGTATTCGTCTTGTGTGTGTCCATGGTACCCACGACACGGGAGAAAATCTTAGTGTGGGGCTACGAGTGTAGAAAGCGTGTATTCTTAGCATCGCTATACATATATACAGAACTTCAGATATTCTAATTTAAAAATAATTGATAGAATTCTCTGTAGTTCGTGCTACTGTATCTTTTTTAAGAAAATCCATTACTTTGCTTATAGAGACACACGGTACTTTTAAAACAAACGCTTCGTTATCCTTTTTTCCAATTAGCAAAACGTTAATATCAAAAGTCGCATGCACAAAAAGTATATCCAATGAAGTACACGTCTCCGTCATAATTATCATCTCTGTATTGTACTCTGTATGCTCAGTGGATCGTCAAAAACATTACCGTTTGGTAATCTAGAATATCATGCGAACTCCATATTTTATCCTGCGATATCATGTCTGTGCATTGCAGACTTGTGTGGCTACGAAATGGGCGGTTTTGATCCTTACCTGTTTAAAGCAGCTGCTGATAAATGTAAAGTTGGTAAAATCATTTATAAAAATATGTTAAATTGTTAATTAGTTATGAGTCACAAAGTCAATGTTGAAGAAGTAATGATATATTTTTTTAGAAGTTCACCAAAAAATATTTATTAATAACATCAGCGGCAGCGGTTTAATATTACTAAGAAAACATTATTTTCCACCTACAACTAATACACAAATATCTAAAAAGTGATATTAATACTCAACTTTTACCATAAAAGCTACACGTATTTTTGTTTAATAACTTCAGTGTTAAACGCTCTCTGGTTTAAAAGATAAGATGATAAGACTGTGTGATAAGAGACATTTTTACAACTCAATTCATCGTAGCCCTCGGGGTACCTACGCATTAGTAGCTAGTCAAATCTTGAGTTGACCACTGATGCCAATGATCGACTGCGACCTCCAGACTTAATGCACACTGGTGCATGTAGGGACATTTGGCAAACATCTTATCCTTATGATATGCTGCTAAATGTTGGTAATATAGCAAACATCTTTAAAAATATATATTAACCGCACCCGCGTTTCTCGTGGCCCTACTCTGGAGCGCGTCTGCCGCACTCGTGACTGTCTGCTCGCCCGCGGCGACGTTTCAAGAGCGCGCACAGTTGAAAAATTAATATATAACAAGTTTTATATGAGTTACGCCTGTGTGTGTAAATGTACGGATTGCGCGATTTTGTACCGATCTCGACTCATTTATTCGGCTGTCTGCTAATTGGTACTTGATGAATGGGTTTTGAAATGATTTATTGCACGTTTATGTTGAATATGGCATTAAGACTTGTATAGTAGTGCTTGTTGGTTGATAGTACCTACGTTTTTGATGGCAAAAGCGTTTTTTTTTTTTATAATTTTAAAGTAGTAAAGGAGCGTTTAATTTTTCTACACGTGGCCACCGATGTTCATGGTCATCTGTAAATATCTATAGACAAGTTCCAATGCCTACCTAACTTCGGCAACGGAGTTGTTGCTGTCCCTGGGAACTTAGTTGGAACCAAAAGGGTCCATTTCAGTAATATAAGTATAAGTATGGTATTTACCACTTCTTGTCTTAATGTGATTTCACTGCCGTCAAACCATTATTGTCCCACTGCTAAGCACGGGTCTTCTCTCAGAATGAGAGAGATTTAGGCCATAGTCCACCGCGCTGGTCAAGTGCGAATTGATGGACTTCACACACCTCCGAGAACATGGCACGATCAATTTAAATACAATCATTATATAGATTCTTATTGATGTTTATAACTAATGTAGTCATGAGTTTAACAGCAGTGTCCCCAGGCGAGCTACTTGTTGGTTTGTAACACAACGTTATTCAGAAATGAGGTTCTATCTCAAGTTAGTTGCAGACTTGCAGATACGTTGCTATTCGTGAGGACTGAAATAGTTGATTCATATTAAAAGTGAATTCCCCTAAACACAAAAACTGCCTTACGTTAGAAACACAAGGTGGTGGTACTTCCCCGGTCGAACAACACCAGTGTAGTTCGACCGGGGAAGTACCACCGCCACACCTATTTTATCGTGAAGCATTTCTTGCGTTTCGATGCAAGGTTGTGGTTGTCGGCACACTTTTATATGAGGCGATCGTCATAGTCCTCGGGAGTAGAAACGCATCAGTGTAAATGTCATTATCACACAAATCAACAAAACTTAAAAAGTTTTTATTTTTTTTTCAAAAAAATGGTGGGTGTTGATATATAGAAGTCAATATTTTTACTAATTTTTCAACTTTCTCCATTTTTTTCAATATTACAAATTTGAGTATTTTAATTTTTGTTGGTTAGTGTGCGAAAGCGAGATTATTGAAGAGTATTCATGCCAAATATCAAGTGAATCGGCTAAACAAAGGCAATGTTTCAAATATAAAGCGCATGAGATGTAATTTTTATTTTAACTACATAGTTTATTTGAATGATTGCTTGTTACTAATGATTAAGAGTAGTACCTATTCTAAATATTGAGTTTTCGACACCTTTTCTTGGTATCTTTCTCTTCAACAATATCTATATTTACCATTGTATTGCACTCGACATTCAATGAAGTCTAATAAAATATACCTATTCTACATTACAAATAATTGGTCCTCGTAAAGCCGTATATAAACGCTAGCTTCATCAGTCTAATCTTCTCAGGGTTACACCGGGTTTGTTCAAGGATAACTATTAGCTCCCCATAAATCGCCCGCGGCGACCGATACCGTGTTATCGGCCTGTTAATGGCAATATCGGGCATGTAATTGTGTTTCGGGTATAGTTAACGGTTCATCTAGTGTAGATTTAATTTGGCAACTGTATGTTATTCTTGTTTTCTCCAGACGACCCGCGTGGCGGAGCGGTTACCGTACCCGTCCCGGGTTCGATTCCCGGAGAGACAGGTATCTGAATGGTGAGTTTAGATTCGTGTTCTGGGGGTGAGTGTGTATTCGTCTTGTGTGTATCCATGGTGCCCACGACACCGGAGAAAATCCTACTGTGGGGCTATGAGTGTAGAAAGCGTGTTTCTCGTGCGTATTTTAAAACCAGGCTATGTCGTTTCTTGTTAAGTTCTCTGCCTTCGAGTGATAATTAATATTAATTTGCCGTTTAGCAAGAAAAAATGAAACACATATATTTTAGTTCAGTAAAGCATAGTCAAAATCAAAGAAAAAAGCTAATTAAATTAAAGATCAAGGAATACACACGTTTCTAATGAACATCATGAAATTTTCTGCACAATGTAAAAATGTTATTGCTTAAATATTAATAATAATTAAGATTACTACTGCTGCTACATACAATTTTTGGGTACAACATCAATAATATTTTTACATTTTTATTATTATTTTTTAACTTATGTAGACAATTTTAAATCTTTTTCATTAAATAACTGTTACACATACTTTGCAAGATTTCAATTACTTTCTCCTTTTGTTATTTGTTGTAATTAAACTTTACGTCGACAAATCGTTAAATGTAAATGATATACAGCATTAGTAACCGACGTATGAACGTAGCAACTTTTTACGAGGAACCATCAAACCGCCCGAACAATACGAACGGACCGACCCATTCAATATGGAGCATAGTTGGACGAACCCTTAAAACCCTTATCCAAACTCATCGCCATCCGTGACCAATAAACTTGAAACAGAATTTAATTCACACCACGCAAACGTACACAAATACATACATATTTTCGTCGAAATAATACGACAGTAGTAATTGAATCGGCCTCGG
Source organism: Spicauda simplicius (assembly GCA_949699795.1). Lineage (NCBI taxonomy): Eukaryota > Metazoa > Arthropoda > Insecta > Lepidoptera > Hesperiidae > Spicauda > Spicauda simplicius. The sequence continues at coordinate 2,374,248 of OX453077.1, forward strand.
GCGAACTCGGGGTATGTCGTTAACGTTCCTGAGGGTTCTTGCTATAGCTCCTACCCTAGATATGCACTAGAATGCTCCTACAAAACAAACCGAGGAAGACGGAGATACGTGCAAGACAATGCGTGCGAAAGGAACGGTTGTAATAGAAAGTGTTTATAATAAACAAAGGAGTAGTCTTATTGGTACTGCCGCTTTAATAGACTATTGGAGGCCCGTCGGCAGAATTTCACCTTTGGAAGACACAAATTGTTGGGGTCGAGCTATGCCAATGTTTAGTCGGTGGCGATTTCGCTCTGAGCGCATTAAGACGTCCTTTGATGTTTTGCGGTCCGAACGTTGGGTTTGACCGGTTAATTAAATGTAGATCCTATCTATAGACGTGTGCCTCGATCGTTTTGTGGGATTAAACGCTAATATTACGTACTGTTTGTGACGTGTTGTTTCTTCGGGTAAATTACGTTGCTAGGGATGTGGGGAATCAAATAAATTTACAGGTCCAACTGAAATTAAATGATACCGAATTTACTCTAAAAAAATGAGAAGAAAATACATTGCGGCCGAAGGCGTATGTGGGCGGAAAGAAATACAACATTCATAAGAACATGAATATAATTAGCAGAATAAGACGTACATGTGACACAAAACATAAATCACAGATACAAGTAAGAAATACATAAAAATAAATGTTATAATGAGTTCTTGTAATATATACTTTAATAAACAAAATAACATATTGAAAGAATTGATGTTAGAAGCAGGACAAAGCAAAATAAAATTAGTAATAAAAACAAATGTGGTCTTTCATTGCTCGTTGCGATCATCATTTAGAAAGTAGATGAATTTAATTATTCTTGCTGTAATCGATGCGTCTTCCCTTCGCTATGCATTCATTTGTTTAACGCTTCATAGACATCATTTTTCTCCTTAACAATTCCCGTTACATGATGCAGAAAATATGTTACCGAGATGAAAAATTGTAGCAATATCAATAATCCACCCAACACCTAATAGAGTTTTGACGTGAAGAAATAATGGGCAAATGGCAAGAAAGGTCCCGTCGAACGATTGTCGACGATTGAGCGATGGCGGTGCCAAAAGCCCATCGGGTCGACGTCCGATCCATCATAGTAGCTATTTCGTAATCCCGACACCGTTTCACCAAGAACTACCACCCCCTTTCCAACGCAGACGATCCAGAACTCTCCGGAGTGGACGCAGGCAATGGGGCGGGTCAAGCTATACTGGACGTGTTGCACTGCAAATTATTTTCAGTACTAGTCCAACCTGACGTTTCGATCTGTTTCCAGATGGATTAATTTGATTAGAGACCAACAGATGTTTCGAAGCAGCGTTGGACGTGGGAAATTGGTTTAGGCTATGCTAGAGAGTTTATTAAATGATGGAGAGTAAACGGTTTTGGTATGAGTTTTTCATATTTTTATTCATGTGTAAACCAAAAAATGCAGATAGAAACGGATGAAAGTCATTATTGTTAAAATATTTTGGATATTATCTATGTTCGTGTGCTTTACGAGCATAATATTCACGTGGTGGTAAGTGGTCACTTTCGCTCATGGACATGATGTCCATAAGCCAATGTGATCATAATCATACAGTCTGTCTGACTTGAGTATGTCCTCCTTACCATACTTTTCACGATTAGAACTCATTAGCGCATAATTTATATTATTTAACAAAATATAGTGTGAACCTAATAGTCAGGTACGACTCAGACTCTTATAAAACAAAACTTTTACTATTTTACTGTGTAATAATTTAATTATTAAATAATCAAATAATCTAACAGAAGCACACAACGGTACCGTTCGAGAATTCGCAAACAACAATGTAATCCCATTAAAATCAAATCCGGGAACATTGAATAGTTGCACAATTCCCAAGGTGGGTCCGGTGGGTGCAGCGCAATCAAACGCATCGCGCGGTCTGCGAGCCAAATTGAGATGCCCACCATAGACCAATGATTATTGTATTCACTCCGAATTTACCTAAGGGAATTAGTTTCATGGAGGCAGCTTAGGTTAGGTTAGGTTGGAATAGCGATTTTATGCTATGCAAGTAACAAACGAGCTTGCGGTCCATCTGATGGTGAATAGTCATTGCCGTCCGTGGACAGCTGTAATCAACTCTAGGTTGGATCCAAATTGGATCAAAAGTCAACCACAGACCCATGAGGTCTATCAGCTAGAAATAGGTGTAGCGATGGTATCTCCCCGGAGGAACCATATACATTCGGCCACCTTGCTAAGGGTCTGACTTTATTTTAAAAATAGAGATAAAATGTGTAATTATTTAATTATTAGGTATTAACAAACAGTCAATTTCGAACTTGCCTCAATTAATCGTACTGCATCAACCAGAGTCAGAAGCATACAACGGAACCGTTCGAGAATCCGCAAACAACAATGTAATCCCATTAAAATCAAATCCGGGAACATTGAATAGTTGCACAATTCCCAAGGTGGGTCCGGTGGGTGCAGCGCAATCAAACGCATCGCGCGGTCTGCGAGCCAAATTGAGATGCCCACCATAGACCAATGATTATTGTATTCACTCCGAATTTACCTAAGGGAATTAGTTTCATGGAGGCAGCTTAGGTTAGGTTAGGTTGGAAAAGCGATTTTATGCTATGCAAGTAGCAAACCAGCTTACGGTCCATCTGATGGTGAATAGTCATTGCCGTCCGTGGATATTTGTAATCAAATCTATATTGAATCCAAATCGGATCAGAAGTCAACTACAGACCCATGAGGTCTATCAGCTATCAGCTAGCCAAATTGAGATGCCCACCATAGACCAATGATTATTGTATTCACTCCGAATTTACCTAAGGGAAGTTTCATGGATGCAAAATACTTTTTTCTTTTTGTATTCGAGGGGTAAACCTTCATAAGGTACCCGACGCCGTAAGAGTGACGCAGGGTTATGTGGGATTTTTACCGCACTAAAACCCCGGTGCACGTCCTCAGCGCTACACAGCGGACTCCGAGATCTTCAAAGGAACGCAACCGGAGTCCTCTGAGCGAAATGCGCCCATCGGGCTCCTCCCAGGTAAGCGGCTGAGCTCACCGCTCATCTAGTCTTTACGACGATATGCGACCACGCATACCGTCGTCCTACTTATTAAATAGTTTCATGGAAGCTAAAAACTTAGGTAAGGTTAGGTTGGAAAAGCGATTCTATTACACAAGTAAGTATTATACAAGTAACAAACGAGCATTCATTCCGACTGGTGGTGAGGAGTGACCGCCGCCCAGGGACATCTGTAACCAACTGTAAGCCTGAAGCCAGCGACTGATACTACAACTACTACAATTCTACTTCTTATGGGCAGAAATAGATGTGATAGTAGTACCTCCGAAATCGAACGACGCAGATTATTAACACCTTTAAAAACCGTGTCCATGCTCAAAAGGATTCTCCTTTATATTCTAACTTATAGATACAAGGCCAGATAGTGTGTAAGTCTATCTTTAGTCTAGTAGTCTACCTTTTTAAATTTGTGCACTGCAATATAAAGCTCTAATGCACAATCATAGCACGGTATATTTGCCACTAGTGGTGACCCATCCAACCTCAACCACGTCTGGCGTTGCTTAATTTTGCAGACCAATTATACGTTTTTCTATTTTAGACCCTGTTATTATAGTATAAATACCCGTAACTGAAAAGCTTTGGCAGGCGAGCGAAGAAAAGTCTACATTGAATCTTTATATGGACTGTAAATAAATAAGTATGCAATTAAATCAATTAATTGCATTCTGAACACGGCCCAGACGGTTTGGAAATTTAACAGTCGCCCAAAGGAACTTGGATTGGACGAATTTAATTATTGTATTCGGAAATGGGCTAGAAAATTGAATGTTCGGGAGTTCCCACACTTCTTCGCACGGGAAGTTTCTTGAGAAAGTCGGATGAACGAGTATCCATACGTAAAAACGACGTGTAATAATGGATATTATATCCCTTTGATTGTTGTAAGACAAGCGCCATACTTATGCCAAATAATACCAGCATCAAACGCAGCTGTGTTCTAGTTAATTGGGCATAGTTACTAAAGATCATACGGGCCCTTTAAACTAATTAGAGCAGTAACACATTTTAAGGTCGGTCCTCAGGGACCTCATATTCCTTCTCTTTAGGTACTTTCATCTATAGAGATTTGATTATTAATATCCAAAGACAATGATGACAACTAACATGACGTAATCTGTATTTTATTTAGTAACTACTAATCCTGTTTTATACCAAAATCATATACCAAAAAACAAAAATGAACCAAAAAACATCTGAGAATATCTCGGATCCATCACTGATGCATTTTTATACTCAAAAACTTACTTACTTACTTAACTTTTACTTTTTATACTTAAAAACTTACGTACTTTAGGTCTTCAATTTAAAGACCTAGAGTACATCGCCTCGTGAGATATCTATTAGACCGAGGAGCCAACCCGGAGCTCTGACTTTTCGTCGTTATTAAAGGACATAGCAACGTGCTTACTATATAAACGACCATATCCAGTACCGATTGTGGCCGAATGAATATGGGGACTCCCATTACAGACCGTAGTGGATGCGACCCGTAAAACCTAATTGATTTAGGGAAGAATGTGCGGTGTTCTGTAGCGCCTATAACATTTGGAGTTAATTTATCATTATTGCTCTAGGAGCTTCCGAAGTTATTAAGAGGTTTTGAGAGTTATTTATGGCTATCTTTTTTGGTTATTGTGGTCGATCGGTGTTCGCTTTTAGTGACAGTTGTGTTCTGTAAATTTGCTTCGAAAATACGGGTTTGGAAACCGGGTTTACTAAAACGACCAAATCAATTGTAGTTTGTGGTAAGTCAATTTTATCTGTTAATGTGCTTTCAACTAAAAAAATATATAATCTTTGTATTTGCTATGATGAGAGCCAAAGATATAAAACAATAAACTACTATTTCAAGTTTTAGAAAGTTAATGGTTCCCTGCGTTTAATAAAATTGACTAGTTTACTAAGTTGTAATCAAAATAAGTCATACATAATTATAAGAAAGATGTCGTACATATTTATAATGACATGCATTAATAGCCTAATAACTGATTATATCGATAAGAGGATAGAGGGTACGGTTATTATATTAAAGGAAAGACTATAAAGAATTTAATTTTAATCCTTATTCTATCAAGTTCGCGACATGAAATCATCGTTGTTTATTGTCACTCATTACAATCTCAAATGTTTATTCACTATGCGGGCGAGTATTGTTCGTTTAAATTTACTAGACACACGTCGTAATGGTCGAAAATCGACCGTATTTCAGCTCAAAAACTAAACTTGATATTGTCCAAAGTATTTCCCAAATTCAATTTTTATAAATTTTCAAGCTATTCTAATACACCCGAAATGTAAAAAGAGGTTTAAATGACAAAGCTGCATTTAAAATCAATAACGAGTAATTTGACAAAGACATCTGATATTTTTGACGTTCTGTGTTTTCATATGTTGAATGTTTTCTTTCGTTTATTATTAATGTGTTTGTGACAAATTTACGGTAGTGTGTATGATGTGTTTTTAGTTGATTTTATGTATGTTAAATGCATTATTTGAAAAAAATATTAACAATCTGTATGTCAACTATAACCGTGCAAAATTTAATATTCCTCCATTCGCGGCAAGTTACTTAAAAATGCACCACAAGTTATTGCTTCACGTATTAATATATAGAAGATAAGATCCGAAAATGGCGCTAAACATTACCCATCTTAGAATTATTCGGTATGCAAAGTCCCAGTCGAGAATAAACTTTTATTGCGATCCCTTTGAGTAATAAAACTTTTTTTGATATCGAAATATGCCCTGTGTCTCGAGGAAGTCGTCAGCCCCTCGTTGCCCCCGTAGAGAGTAAACAATAAATCACAAACATGCAAATCCCGCTAATAACTTGCACAAAACCGAAAACCATTTCACGGGCGCCGAAGCCGTCTTCGCGTTAAATGGGATGTTTAGATCACGCGACTTGGACGACACGATTTTGTAGTATGACGACTGTGACGCGGTTATAAGTAATGATTTGTTGTACTTATTGACGTTTGTACTCCAATTTTATGAATAAATTGATTTACAACGAACAAAGTCATTAGTTTTGAATGATTTTATGTTATGTGTCATAATTTGAGTCAATATTATGTTGCTTTGGTATTTTAGATCTTTTACAGAAAAAAAGATTTTGTACAAAAATATAATTTATTGTACCTACTGGGCAATAGTAGGTACTGGAAAATTATGGCAACATCAATAAACTGCTTCTATATGCATGTTATAATGATGTGGAATATATGAATATTTGATTTATCAACTTGTTACTATCACACTGCTAGTTTAGAGTCTCTTCTCATCGCTCTCATTGAAAGCCGTTAGCCCATGAAGATAGTATTGAAAAATGCTTAGCCCTCTTACGCACTAGCGGTTAACGGAAAAGCGGCTAGCCGCGCGGTCCGCCGCGCCCGCGGTTAACCGCTAGTGCGTAAAAGGGCTTAGGGATGTATGTATCTAGGTGCTAACGATATGACGTAATGGTATCGTTCATTATCGATATTTTTTGAAATGTGACGATGAACAATAGTCGTGTCGTGCGACTAAATACCCTCGATCCAGGAAGGAATATTTAATACAAGTACGCAATATACGAGGGCGGTGGATGCTCGCGGACTCACGGGCGCTATTTCCATGCTGATGTTTAATAATTGATAATGCCCCGAAAAACACGGGGGTGTTGAGATGATAGCGTTGAGGAACTGAGTCGGCTCTGTGGCGTTGAAGTATTGAAAAAGATACGTGAGCTAAACAATTTATATTTAATGCAATCGTCATTAATCCATTATGTCCGAATCGTGGACTCGGGTCTTTTCTCATAATGCGAGAGATTTAGGCCTTAGTCCACCGCGTTGGTTAAGGGCGACTTAGTAGAGTTTTTTTTTTATCTGACTAAAATAGCAAACGAGCATGTGGTCCACCTGATGACAAGTGGCCACTGCCGCCCATGGACATCTGTAGACAACTTCATACATAACATGGGGTCTATCTGAAGGCAATCACAGATGCGTTGCTACTCCCGGGGACTATGATGATTGCCTCATGTAAAAGTGTACCGGCAACCACACCCTTCCATCGAAACGCAAGAAATGCTTCACTCCAGAAATAGGTGTGGCGGTGGTACTTCCCCGGTCGAACTCCACTGGTTCTACCACCGGTCAGTGGTGATGGTATGCAATGGTCTATCAAAATTATGTCAATATTGGATTCATTTAGCTTGAAATGATAATATTGCGAAGAAACGTAATTCCTGAAAATATTCCGTTGTTTCCTCAATGACTGCATACTACCTACTGCATATTACCTACTAATAATTGATAATTATGGTACACCATAGAATATATAAGTGTATAGAAAATATAAGTAATAAGTCACACTACCTTACATTCTAGTTCGAACAGCGAAACAATATCTGTATTCCGATAAAGTGTCTCGTTTTTCCCGTTTAATTATTGATACGAAACCCTATTATTCATGATTCCCAGGGGAATATCGTACCTATCCAGGGGTACAAATAAAAGTAAATAAGGCGGGTCTCGCGTTTTCTTACCGCGGAAAAATAAATTAAGCACCACCTCGATGTGATCCCCGCTTATTGTATCTATAAACATTTCAATCGCGTCCGGATATGCAAAGGGATGCTGATCGCAACGAGATAAAGACGTAGCAAGGGGGAAATTACGTGTATCTGGGTTTTCTTTTTGAAGTGAAACTTCTTTATCGGGGTTGGAAAAAAAGTTAGTGTAACATTTTTTTCGTTACGCGCCATCTTTTTCTGTTACGCGCCATCTTTTTTTTCCGTTACGCGCCATCTTTTTCTTATCCCTACCACGCGTGATATTAGATAGATTATTATAGATTAGATTATTAGATAAAGTTTAATAAAAGCCTTTTATTAAACTTTTAAAATTTTTAAACTTTTAAAATAAAAGCCTTTTATTAAACTTTATCTAATTTAACTTTATTTAACCAATTTCTGTAATGTTGCATATAGTAAATTATTTTTTGAAAAATAACGTCATAAAGAAGTTTCACTTCTTACGAGTGTACGCTAGTACACGCACACATTTTTCTTTTTTTTTTTAATTTTTAGGGTTCCGTATCAAAAGTAAAAACGGGACATTATTACTAAGACTACGCTGTCCATTTGTTTGTCAGCAGGCTGTCTCGTGAAACGTGATAGCGCGACAATTAAAGTTTTCACAAATGATGTGTTACCGCCCCTAGAACAACGAATATTAAAAACAGAATAAAATAAATATGGTGCAGATGGTAGAACCAGAGTAATTCGACCGGGGAAGTACCACCGCCACACCTATTTCCAGCGTGAAGCATTTTTTGTGTTTCGATGGAAGGGTGTAGTTGCCGGCACACTTTTATATGAGGCGACCATCTTAGTCCTCGGGAGTAGCAACGCATCTGTGATTGGCTTCAGATAGAGCCTATGTTCTATTTGAAGTTTGTTACAGATGTCCATGAGCGGCAGTGACCACTTACCATCAGGTGGACTGCTTGCTCGTTTGCTACTTCAATGATATAAAAAAAAAATATTTAAGAGGAACTCCCATTCAAAAAATGTGATTTCTTTGGTTGTTTCTTATAGATAACTAGTTCATCCGGCGATCTTCGTTCCGCCTAAAAGTCAAAAGTCTAAAGTTATCAGTGTTCCTCCACTATATTTGGCATTAATTATACATAAATATCTCCGCTTGAATCACTCCATGTATTAAAAAAACCTGCATTAAAATCCGGAGCGTAGTTTTAAAGATCTAAGCGGACATAGGGACAGACAGCAAAAGGCGACTTTGTTTTATACTATGTAGTGATTACTCTTGAATTACTCTATTTAAAAAAATGCACTAAAATCCATAGTGTCGTTTTCAAGATCTAAGCATACATAGGGAAAGACAGTGGAAAGCGCCGTTGTTTTATACTATGTAGTGATGGTACGGCGCACTCTATACGTAAATCCGACTCGCACTTGGCCGATTTTACGTTATTTTGTAGAAAAACATATACACGAAATTGAATAAAGGTAAATCAAATAATAGGAAATATTAGTAAAGATTTGCTAAATAAGATATACTTATTCGACATTTTCCAACATAGTTTTTAGTGTGTTCACTGTCGCTCATGGATTCTTGGTTCTTTTTTTACTTCCATATTATAAAAGATGAATATAAATACCTTTTTGCTGAATTTGTTCATCGTTCACGATACGCAACGTGTCAAAAACTAAACATCAATTAATCATTCAATTTAAATTTCTATAAACAATGTCAAGGAATAAAAATTTGTACTTTTACAAAATGTTTACGTCTCCTGCCTTTACACGCTGTGTATTTAACAAACCGAATTGTACCTAAGTGTTTCACCTAAAGATAAGGGAGATTTTAGATACCTAGAGTATATTCTACCACGAAAACATTTAGGGTTCCTGCTTCCAAAATAAAAAGAAAACAGCTTTAAGGGTTGCAGGTCGCATCTTAATATTATTATTGCAAAAGTTTGTGATTGTGTGTTTACTATTTTGCGTTAAATTACCGGATTTCTTTTTTTTATATACTTTAACCTAACGATAAGGCAGACGGGCTACCTGATGGAAAGTAGTCACCGTCGCCTGTGAACATTCGCAACACCAGAGGAGTCGCGAATGCATCGCCGGCTTTGTAGGAGAGCTCTTTTCGCACCTTTCTTGAAGAACCCCATGGCATAGCGCTCCGGGAATACCTCAGGAGGAAGCTCATTCCACAACTTGCACGTCCATGGCAAAAACGAGCGTGCAAACCGAATTTCACTGAAACTTGGCACACACACATTGTTTATGACCTAGGTGAACACATAGGATCAGTGTTACCGTCGTAGACGTGACCTTAACCTCTCGTCAACCTTTTATTGTCCCACTGCTGGGCACGGGTCTTCTCTCAGAATGAGAGAGTTTTTGAGCCATAGTCCACCGCGCTGGCCAAGTGCGAATTGGTGGACTTCTAACACCTCCGAAAACTTTTTTTTCAAAGAACTCTCGGATGTGTGTAGGTTTCCTCATGATGTTTTCCTTCACCAAAAAGCAGTGATAATAAATTTCTGATACGCACATAAATCAGGCATGTCTGGGTTTGAACCTCGGACCTCTCGATTGAGAAGGCAAGTTTTGACCATTAGGCTATCACTGCTCTACACTTAACCCTATTCTTCCATAATACGATGCAATGGTGCTACAAATCTTCAGCGCTCCCCCTGCCTCCCTAAACCTTCGTGGAACGCGCACGTCAGGTCTTAAAAAGCATTTAATATTACATTGTCTTTTAACTGGACGGTCCAGTAATGAACCCTTTTGTCTACGTCTAGCGTCTTTGGATTGTCGCACCGTTGACTATAAGATAATAAGATTAACAAGGTAAAAACGTAGGTGGTTCGACCGAGGACGACCAATGCCACACCACACCTATGAGTAGCGTAAAGCAGTTCCAGCATTTTGGTAGTAAGTGTTTGCCGATTCGACAACAACAGTTCTCATATGCGATATGAAATAAAATAAATATAATAAATTACTTCGGTCAACAAATAAGTTTAGCAATTCAGCGAGGTAATGCTGCTAGTCTAGTCTTGGGTGCATTTCCACGGAGCAGCGATTTGGCTCATTTATTCTATTTATAATTGTAAATTTAGTAACTAAAATCGTAAATTTAGATTATATATTATATTTATATTAACTTTAAAGTTAAACTGTGGAAACTTGAACTATTAGAATGTTTTCAATATAAAACAATTTTAAATAAAATAAATTGAAATTAAATTTCATTTTTGTTTAAGCCCATATTATTATTTACACCGAATCGGAACACGACCTCAACTGAGAAGATACAAGACATGATTGGTGAACATAAAATCTTAAGTTTGCATTTAATCCAGCTCATATCAAGCTGCCGAGTCAGCGGTGCCACAAGCGCCTTACCCCGCTTGACCCCGTTCCGTCGGTATAATAAGACGATGTTTTTGTAATGAGTGACGCGTTATTAGTATACCGTTGTTCTGTATCTCCGTTTCGGAGGCTAATGATCGTTTCGGGTTTCTGCAAATGTTGAAGGGCTTATAGTGCTTGAGAACATCAAAGGTTTCTTTGCGATTATGTCTCTAAAAACTGTTTATTTTTTTGGCAAGTTTTGCCAAGTCATGTATTTACCTATAATACTTTTAGAACACTATGATTATACATTGCGATACCACTGAAATTAATATGATAATAATCTTCATAATACCAGTGATTGGGTTAGGTGAGTTTCCATTGAAATACTTGTTTGTTTGAAAGTCGCTTTTTAATCGAATTTATTTTAATTTTATTAATGTGTGTTGCTCATTGAAAACGTTATGTAGCTTCCACGGCTTCAATTACTTCTAAAGCTGTTATATGCACAGTAATATAGATATAATATTTAATTAATACCTCTACGACCGCAGCCACGATCTGGTCTAACACGCAGTCGGTCCGGGGTTCAATTCTGGCCAGACATATAAACGATAACTTTTCTATTTTGGTCTCTGTATCTGTACTTGGCACCCAGGACGTGAGAGAAAGTGTTAATGTGGGGTTATAATTTTATAATGCATTTATCTTCTTCTCGTTTCATCGTAATGCACCAAACGAGGTGAGAAATGATACTCTGTAAAGCAAGCTACTTCTAAAGTTATGGTTCGTAGTCCTACAAATTGTTAAAGAGGTCTTTCCACCGCTGTTTAACCAAAAAAAGGTTACCATTTTAGAATATCCATACTTCAATACTTACTAATATTATAAATGTGAAAGTTTGTTTGTTCCTCTTTGAAGTCGCCACATAGATATATGTGGATAGTTAGGAGTGCAGAGAGTGACGTAGGCTACTTTTTACCGTGCTCTCTCATTCCCATGAGAATATCAATGTTTTATTAGTTGATACACATCTAGTAGTTTCGAACGTTGTTAATGAAGGCGTTAGTAAAATTCATTTGCAAGTTCTGAATCACGCTATCAAATGATAATGTTAATTCACTTTGACCGTGCGGGCGAAGCCGCGGGTAAGATCTAGTTTTAGGTATAAAAACGTTTCTGCATCTAAACAGATGTGACGCCAATACCCACTCAGACGAACCCCCTTTATCCCATCATAACTAAATGCCTGTTTTGTATACCAAAACAAAACAAATTTCACGATATTTTCATCAACAGATCAACATGGAAATGGAGGTAAGGTACCGTTTCTACCGTCAGCAATCGACTAACAGCGAGGAATTTTTTTTATTTATTTATTTATTAGGTTCACCTATGGTTACAACACATACAGTTACATCACAAGACAAGTACGTGTGTACCTTTTAAGGCAAACACAGCATGCATTAAGTAGTTTACAAGTTTAAACTTTTAAACTGAAATAAATATATATTAATCGGTTTTTAAAGCAAGATAATTCTTAAGAGTAAGAAATATAGTTAAAGTATCTGAAATTTTCCACAAGAATCTAAATATTCTTGTGACCTGTAAAAACTTAAAATATTAAAGATCACAACAAATAAGTTTAGCAATTCAGCGAGGTAATGCCGCTAGCGTCTTGGGGACATTTCCACGGGGCAGCGATTTGGCTCATTTATTATAATTGTAATTTAAGTAGATAAAATTGTTAATTTAGGTTAAATGTTGTATTATTAATATTAACTTATATGTTACATTGTTCATTATTATATTGATTGATATTTATCAGATAATAAAACAAGTGAAGTTCATAAACATAGCCATAAACATTCGTAGCGTGAAACAGTTCTTGCGTTTTGTGTTCATCGGCTCACTTTCAGGTGAGACGACTATCTTATTCCTCAGGAGTAGCAATGTATCCGTGATTGACTACAGATACAACATTAACTCTTTGGAACGTTCTTTATGATGTCTATGAACAGAAATACTTACCATCAAGTGGACTTAATGCTCCTTTGTTACTTAAATTGGATAAAAAATAGATAGTTTAATCGCAAGATAGATAGATAGATAGATCACAGCATATACTAACTAATGTTTAATGCATAGTTTAGAAAATTTTAAGACTATATCGGATTTTTACACTGACTCCTAACGATGTGTTTAAAGACGTACATGCCTTCTGAAGTCGAAATCCAAAGTATCCTACCACATTAATAGAGACCAGTTAATCTAATGTTTTAAAATAGATTTATTCGTTCGCGGTGAGGAGAGCGGGCTAAAATGGAACACGCACCCAGTGACGGTGACAGGGCGCGGCGAATCATTTATTTTATTATCTGCGGATATAATAAGAGCGGCTCCCGTTGATTAAGTTTGGTATTCATATTGCTAAAAATTTTGACAACCCTACTGAATACGGATGTATCCTAGTAGTCTATTTCTATTATGCTTCTGATTGGTAAGTTAAACTGATTACTAATGTGAAACATTATTAATTTTATTGACTATTTTTCTAGTCTTTTTTAAGTCAGTTATTGTCAATTACACTTTAGATATTAGTCATCCTGCATTACGCGAGTTTTTTTAATTCGCCGTTAAGATTGTTCCATAAATCTATACGTTGCTCGTACAAACTTTTTTGAAATATGTGTCTAATTTTTTATGTTATTTATTCATTTAAGATTTTTGACTGGCGTAAAAATGTAACATGTAACTATATACTATTTTATTGGTACATAGATACTCATATATATTTATTAATAACTGTAACATTAGTATTAGTAATCGGTAAAACGTTTTATTTCACCAATTCAGTCTTTGTAATTGAATTATAAGGAGCTCATTAATGGAAAACTAACCATTACGCCTTATTTTAAATAGAGGTTATTTTAATATAAATTATATGTACCGGTGTATAAAAGGCCCTCATTATAGTCTTTGCGCGATATGTGCCTGAAACGAGTTGATAGCTAACTAATGAACCTTTGGGGGTTTTCGGGTGAATCGGAACACGTAGACATTAAGATCTCGTGAAATGTAACATCGTATTTATTGTGAATTGTTGTATAAATTTTTTTTTTTTTTTTTTTATCTGACTGAAGTAGCAAACGAGCTGTTTACAGATGTCGCAGGGCGGCAGTGACCACTTACCATCAGGTGGACTACATGCTCGTTTACTACTTCAATAAGATAAAAAGAAATCCAAAAAAAGCGTCTAACACTTACAAAAAAATTGAGTCCCACATTTTGAGGCAATAATTAAAAATATAAAAATTCTAACCACCTTTCAAACGCCGACACGGGGCCTAATTATTATTTTTTCTATTTTCGCCATAACGAGAAGTGTCTGTCGCGACACATAACAGCGAAGTGACGAGTGGCTTTAACCGCCATTTTGAAAACTAAAGGGTTCACGGCGCTTTAAGAATTTTTCTATTTCGCTTTTCTCCTACCCTCTTCAGGTTTGTGCGATGGTGTTCTTCATGCGGTATTTTTTATTTTATTACGGTTAGTTTTCATCTCTGTCATAATTTTGTGGGATCTTCGGGGAGGTTTTGTAAAACGTGGTGCAGGATTTTATTTTAAATTTATATGATTAAAGCACTACCTTTGTTTAAAACTCTTAGGTCTCTTAAGATAGCTCTATCCTTATTTTATGATTCAATTTTCATACATGTACCTTCTTGTGTCGTTTGGGAGGTACGAGTATGGTCGGACCACTGCCATGCCTATTTGTGACATTAATTTTTACGTTTCGGTGGATGTGGTTGCCGGCTCTTTTTCGTAAAATACCATATTAGTCCTCGTAGAAACAACACATCGCATATTTGATTTCTGATAGCGTCCCTCTTCTATATGAAGTTGCTTACAGTGCCTTTACTAGTACAGTACTAGTTTAGTACGTTTCCTCATAGCGATGACCGTTTACGTTTTGCTTTACGTTTCAATTTTGAAAGCATGTTTTCGCCTTCCCCGTACATTGCACGTTTACGTTTTCGCCAATACCAATTTATTTGCTATGATGAACGAAAACGTAAACAATTATTGTTTTTAGGAAACGTATTAAATTCGTACTAGGGGGCTACACCGTAGCGTCACTTGACTTTGTAAAAAAAGTCACCTGTCCAATTAATAAATTTCGTTTCCCGAGTACAACAACTGTCGATATTTTAATGGTACCTCTGGAAACAAGTTGCATTATTAAAACGTACAAGTGGCTTATTAGTCACAAGTATCGCCGGCGACGAAGGTAGTCCACTTAACCTTAAAACGGTAATAATATCACTCTTATGCCATTGAGATATGGAGCATTTTACCGTGAATGTACTACGCGGTACCGACTTGGGTGGTATGGGTACGTCGAACAGAAATCGTTGGGAATATTAAAATTCGCATTACATTCGAGACGTGACGCTCCCATTAGAAGGTAACAAGACACGTCTTATTTTGATGTGTAGACGGGCGGTGATTACGTATGGGAGAGCTGTCTCTATTGCTATCTACCTTGTTCAATAGTCTAAGTACAATGCCATTTAAAGTAACCAATTAAATTAATGGATAGTGTCTAAAAAAAAACAGAAACATGATCATCTCATACAGTAATACATAAGGTTTTGGATTACATCGTCTATTTAATCACATTGATATATCTTGCTATGTTTTACCTATTTTAGGAAAGGTTATGCGGATGCATACGTTAAACACGGTTCTGTTGCCAATGACAATCTGGTATCATCTCCTTAGAACTAAGGACAAATCTGTATGATCGCCTCACTGCAATCAACTAGAACTCTATAAAGTGAGCACTACTACTTACTAAGCTGACTTATAGTAAATTTCGGTGTAACAGTCTTACTTATTCTTATTATCTGTAGATGAAAACATTCATTCAATACAGAGTCAATCATTTCGCTATCGCCCAACCGATCGCCATCACAATACGTAATAAGAGTCACCGTATCGTGTTTTTGCGTAACAAGCATTCTAAATTACGACAATTATTCAATGTTGCCGCGTTATCGGCAGTTATAAAATCGGGAGACACTGGGGGTGTCTCATTAAGGTGCAAGTTTGAGAGCCAGGGGGAGTTTGATGATGTAGTTATGATTTTTTTTTGAGAGCCAACGACCGACCACTGGAATATCGCTAAATTAGTGCGCGTTGATGTTTTTTTTCTTTTGAATGTGAATGAATGGAGCTCGTGATAGATTAACGCGGTATTTAGAATGTTTGCAGGCGTACTCTATGTGGTTTGACTTGTATGTTTGTTTTTTTCACGTAGCAAATGAGCATGCAGTCCACCAGATAGTAAGTGATCACTGTCGGTCATGGATATTTCAAATATCTATCAACGTCATATAAAACAGAGGTTCTATCTAAAATCGATAACAGATGTTTTCTACTCCCGAGCACTAAGAGTATAACAATATGATTTCGGCTGTACCTTGCAATTTGCAATATTAGGCGAAAACGTAAAAAATATTGTTGTATAATATTGCATTACAATATGACCTTTCAGTTTATCCCTATCCATCCTTGCCCATGAGAATAACCACAGTATTGACAGAGAAACGCAGGATTTGCTTCACAGTAGAAATAAGTGTGGCAGTTGTACCTCCCTGGTCGAACCATGTACGCTCTAACACCTTCCAAATTTATTTATTTAATTATGTCGTCAACCCATTATTGTCCCACTGCTGGGCACGGGTCTTCTCTCGAAATGAGAGAGTTATAGGCCATAGTCCACCGCGCTGGCCAAGTACGAATTGGTGGATTTATTTATTTATAGTAAGCTAGAACGGCCATCAAGTCCAATTACACTAACTCAGATATATTACAAATCAAAAGAAAAAATACACAATAGTAAATTGAAAACATCATAGAAATAATTACAACTTAAGACTTGTCAATAAGAAAAATAATTTAGAGTCAATTATATTGAATCAATGATTACAAAAAAAATCCAATCAATAAAAATTAAATGTTGTAATAATTACAATAATAGTTTAATTAAGTGTTGCACATGAGGCGATTAGCTTAGTCCATGGGAGGTGCAACGCTTCTTTAATTCACTTTTATTACACATGCACGCTTTTTATTACACGCTTTCTACACTCATAGCCCCACACTAGGATTTTCTTCTGTGTCGTGGGTAACATGGGCATACACAAGACGAATATACAAACACCCAGACCCAGAACATGAATCTAAACTCATCATTCAGATACCTGTCTGGCCGGGAATCGAGCCCGGGACCCACTGCGCGTCAGATCGGTATGGTAACCGCTCCGCCACGCGGGTCGTCAAACTTTAAAAAGAACTATTGTATTATATGAAGTTGCTTACAGGTGGCAATAAACACTTGCCATCAGGTGAACTATATGCTCCTTTGCTACTTCAATACGATGCTACAAGAATATCAATATATTCAAAAATAAATTAAAAACATATTTATTAGATAAATGTTACTATAGCTTAAACTGAAATGAAATGTCTTTATTTTGTATAGGCCTGCGGGGGCACTTACAAATTGTCAGTTACATTTTTTTCTTACACTACCACCGGATCGGAATACGACCTCAACTGAGAAGATCCGGCAAGAAACTCAGCGGGTTTGTCTTTTTTTCTTATTTATATCCATTTTTTTTTAATATTATTACAATCATGTTTTTCTACATGGTAATTAAACTCTTTTTTAAGTGATAACAGTGATCGCTCAGACTTGTAAACTCGTGTATAAGTTTAAGTGTTGTTTTATTAATCTGTGGACACAATATCAAGTGACATTTATTATTTACTAAGTATTATTTATAATCCATTAAAATTACAACTTTAATTATTTCAATGTATATTTGTAAGCCACTCAGTAGCAGAATAAGCTATTAAACAAAAATGTTTGAATACCAACTGTACCTATGTCACCTTATTCACAAATAAATTGATTTGATTTGATTTTAAAAATTAGAGAGATACATACATCTGCTATGAATTATTTATTGGATATTGCGATACACCTTGAAAACTGAATTTCTAAATCTTTGATCAACGCTACGTCAAAACAAATCAGAAATGAACAAAGGGTTCCAGTGACCATTCCAGACCAAACGTGCTTATTAACCTCTGATCATCCAAACAATAGAAGGATCAGAGTCCACCCATGTGGAATGAATCGCGTAAGACAATTATGAACGGGGCCTTTACGAGTTTCTAACATTTCCTCGAAATGATCACCATTTATGTCTTGCCCTATCTTGTATGGAAAACGTAACGTCTCTTACAACGCAAACCTGACATTTATAACAGCAACGAAGCCTTGCGTTGTATTTATTTTTTTTATTTTTAAAAACACTCTTCCTACACTCATAGCCCCACAGTAGGATTTTCTCCTATGTCGTGGGTACCATGGAAACACAAAAGACGAATACACAATTGTGCAATCAATATTACAATAATATTATAATAATATTATATTAATTGTGCAATATATATTGTGCAATAATTTTAAAGGTGTTAGAACCATTGTAGTTCGCCCGGGGAAGTACCACCGCCACACCTATTTCTAGCGTGAAGCATTACTTGCTTGTTTCGATAGAAGGGTGTGGTTGCCGGCACACTTACACATGAGGCATCTGTGATTGACTTCAGATGGAACCCATATTCTGTATGAAGTTCTGTATTACAGATGTCCAAGACCGGCAATGACCACTTACCATCAAGTGAACTGCAAGCTCGTTTGCTACTTCAGTCAGATAAAAAAAAAACAATTTCTGTTTGTATTCGTTATTTTGGAATTTAATATTAAAAATACCGTACTGTTAAGTGGCGATCATAATCAAGCGATATTATTTTTAATTTTCCACACGGATACCTCATCAATATCGCGTCCATAAAGCGATTAGATACCCCTCGGTATCTGCGTTCAATAACATAATTCCTTTGCCACTATAATTTTTCCAACGCCCCACCTGCCCCCGTGGGCTTAATAAGGCGTCGGTCGTTTGACGCGTTTTTAACTTGGTCCTTCGAGCCGGATGCGCGCCCCCGGGTTTATGGTTTTCATTAATGAAGGCTTTAGGGCTGATCATTCAAGTCTATATCGAGCCTTGATCAAGGGGTGACAGGAGATTGAATAGTCCATGCCATTTTTTTAAGATTCAAGGGTCGTCTTCGTAATTATATCTGGCTCGTAAAGCGTGTCATTTAGATTCGCGATGAGGCTGGTTGTAAATTTTAATGATAATTTACTTGCGATCATTAGTGGTCTGCATTTTACGACAAGTATAGGGAGAGTAGTTTTAATTATGGAGACGGTTTTTTTTGGTTCCTCGCTAGGGGATCTATAATGGTTTCTTAGCTAACGTTACATTTAATAGTTTTGTGTATGTAACTATCTCTGTAAAAAAATATAGGATTTGTATATGTACGTACTCGAATCGAAACACCATTAGCGAATAGTATATGAACATATTAATTAATATAAACGAGAAAATTATATCAAAATTCCCCTTATATCAAAAGAAAATTATATTAGTCTTTAAATTTATTCTAGAAATAAAAGAGGCGTTTTGATAGGAACTAGTCACCCGTAGCAACGGGTGACCGTAATTTAAATAAAAAACTAATCTTCATGTTGTCCAAAGTAGCACGAGTATCTCACAAATTCAAATAAATTATAATAAATTTCAAGTTATTTTGAACGCCGAATGCGTTAAAATTTAAAGGTTTAATTAGCTAAGCCGCATTTAAAAGCAATAGAGGGTATTTTGACAAAGACATCTGAAATTTTTGACGTTATGTGTTTTCATAGTAAGACGTTGAATGTTCTACTTCGTTTGTTATGTATTTGGTAGTGTCAAGTGCAAGGTAGTGTGTGTAATGTGTTTTTAGTTGTTTTTTTTGTATGATTTATGAATTATTTGAAAAATATATTAGCATTCCGTAATCCTTCTCTACATTAAATATAACCGTGCGCAATTTCTTACCTCTCCGTCTGCGGCAACTATCTTAAAAACGTAAGTAAGAAAGATGTACTTATCAGAGGCATTGCAACTTATTTCTTAGAGACAGGAACACATGTGTGGCCAACTATAGGTAAGAATTATCTTATCAGGGATTTATAACAGATGTTTACGATCGGCAATAGCCAGTTATGATCAATTGAAATAAATGGTTGTTTGCTTTTTAATAAAAAAGTAACAGTACATTATTTTTTAAACCTACATGTCATTTTAAATTTGCTACAAGGACTTGGACACAGAAAATCAGAATCCAATCCAATCTTTTGTTTTCGCGAAACACCAAATCCGGACATCGTGGCCAATAATTTTCCATAATCCCGAAGAAAACTCCGCGGAGGTGGCATCAAGAGCGGCAATCAAACCGGCAATTTGGAGGGAGTGCCGAATTTAAATCCGAAAAAAACTGCCTTCCGATTTGTAATTCAAACGTGGCGCGAAAATGGCGAGATGTCCGATTTGAATAAAGAATCGCGGGGACGGACAGTGCGAGGGTAGATGAGGGTAATTGAAATTTGTACGGAGACGTGACACGGTTCCGTATTCGATCCAAGGTCAGGCTATTAATGGTGCGAGAAAGTCATAAGTTAAAAAGGCCTAAGTGGTTTATACATTGTGATCTTTAAAACAACTTTTGAAAAGTTAGAAACCTGAATATCTCGTATGACTAAGGTTTCATTTCATGTTGATACGCCCATTTTTATATGGAGTCTGTCAAAACCATCTTGAAATATTATATTACAAAATCAAGACAGAAGAATTAGAGGCTAAAGTATTCTTGGCGCATGTATGTACAGTATATAAGTATAAGATTTTTTTTTTAAGAACGGCAATCTTAATTTTAATAGAGACTCGGTCAGTAGAAACGGAATTGAAAAACTGGTAAAAAATGCATGAGAAACGAGGAGGGTTACTTTCGTGGATTTTTCTATCGTTTTTTCAATTCATCAAAAGATGGTCCTTCGGGCCGGATGATGAGTTCGGGCGCGATTGTTGTTTCTGTTTGATCTTGATTAATTAGCGATCGCAAACGGAATAGATTATGACGCAGCTGATGGGCGCTAAAGCCGCGTAATTATACGTCAAACCGAGCGAATAATTAGCTGTGTAGCCATCGATTTTGATTGTTCATGCCCGCTTAGCGATGTACTGCGAATGTGGTTCCAATTAGCATAACAGTATTGGTGGGCTTACGAGATTAAATATTCCAAATATCAATGTTGCTGTCAGGTGTTAATAACGTTGAAACGGTGTGCACTGTCAATCGCGGTTGTTAATGTATTCGTGATGCGTGGAAATCGTACGCAACCAATAATATTAGTACGTTTTGGTAAAGACCAATATGATAAGCTTCTCAAAAAGTGTTATTTTCGCACCTCTAATAACTTTTAATCATCTAGACTTCAATTTTATACAATAAGCATATATACCTATTATTAAACGGATCTCTCTTAAAGTACCAATAACATACATTCTCACATCACAATTATTTATTTACTCGAGATTTTTTAGTTTACTTTATTTTTATTTTTTATTTATTACATTTATTTTTTTATATTTTTTTATTATTTATTTTATTTTTATTTTTACTTTATTTTTTATCTTTTCATTATTTTTCGAACGACCGACCATTGACAACCCATGACAACTTATATCTTATTTTTATTGTTTTTATTATTGTGATACTTTAAATAAGTTTTCATATAAAAAATATCGTAAAGGTATATTATATTAATATCGGTATTTTGAGAACGCTAACACTATGGTGTTTTATGTATAGTGATTCTATGAAATTTACAACGGTGATATGTAAGTTTTCTTAATCCAGGTCATAAAGTATCAGTTACAGCTAAATTAGATTAGTAGTTTTTGCATGAAAGACTAACAAACATGAATACATCGCTCAATTTTGTCTTTATAATATTAGTACATATAATATTAGTAAAGTCATTTTGTTCTAAAACTAATTACTGTCAGAGAATGCTACCAAACATTAAGTACATTAGTGGTTGTAATTTTTTATATTATAGAGATGTAAAATAAATAATAACGCTTGCTTAAAAGGGATTACACATAAGACACTTCAGTGAGACTAGAATGGGTTTGTGGAAGTTATGGTTCATGTTTGTGTTGATTTAAGACTATTATTATAGAGTACATTCATACAAAACAGTTAATAAAAAAAATATTATTGAAGTAGCAAATATGCAGACGCGATGGTAAGTGGTCATCGGTGTCATAGCCACACATGGACATGTGTAAGCCACTCCATATAAAGTGATTCTATCTGAGGTCTACTACAGATGCGTTGCTGCTCCTGATAACTAAGATGGTCGCCAGTGAAAGTGAACCGATGAGCCTCATATCAAAATTGGAACATAACATATAACTGAAAATGTGGTCTTAAATTTAAACTAGGATAAAATCACACGATCGTTTAGTCCCAAACACTGTAAAGATACAGTACAGGTAGTCTCTCGCTTTCGTTTTACGATTATCCGCGTTAATTGCTACGGTGAGGACTCCTTAATGGTAACGTCTTAAAATTGACACGTTAAAACAGTCCCATGGCGAGTATTATCGTCTCGAAGACGTCCGCTCGGGGCGGGGGCCGGGGGGTGTGGGGTGGTGTTTTTTTCTCGCAAGCCGTCAGATAGATTGGATGACACTCGATCTCCCCAAGAGGACGAAATTAAAACGGCGGCGATGAGCCAAGCCAAACGGCTCGGGAATTATTTTCCGTTGAGTGATTCCCGGCCATAAAATTTCTGATTGATCAATTCATCCCGTGTTTCTATTCCGTCTTAATGAAGGGCACGGTTCTGGTGGACATTTTTTTTCCGCCTCCCCCGGGTCTATTTTTCCGCCTGTTTTCTCTTTAGTGGGCGCTTTATTAATTCCCACTCTTTCCCCGATTCGTTTCGCGTTCCGATGTGGATGATCAAAAACAGATTTGTGTATTTAAGGGCCCGACGGCGGAAAGTTGGCTTCCTTTTGCGCTTTTTGTAACGCTGTCATTTGAATTATTGATGATTGCCAAGACTGAATTTTAAGTTCTTCGAGTGTTATAATTCGATTATTCAAATTTTTCGTTTTTTCTTCGTTCTATGGACGGCCGTTTTTTGTATTTCGGATGGTATTTAGGTCGGATTTCTTATATTTGTTTAAAGCGACGAGGATTTGTTGTATGTACTTTACTTTTAAACGTTACCTTACCTCAATATTAAAAATATCTAATAATCATTGTATTTACGTGCGTTTTAATAATTAGTTATCACTCTTTTAAGAAAAGAATAGAATATTCAAATGGATATCACGGTCCCCAAACGCCGGGATAATGGTCCCGATTGGCAGTCCGCTTAACATGGACTCAATATCATCGAAAACAAACTATATTAGAACAACTTGGTCCACCACGCTGCTACAACGTGCAACTGGCTGTACTCCAAGCCTTATACATTACCACTCGGAAGAAACTCATTCCCACCATTGAATCAAACATATGTTGGTTAATAAGAATGAAGAATTTCTAAAACCACTGCGCGACTTCTCCAATTCTTCGAACATTAAAAATTATGAAATTTTATACAATGATATTTGACAATAGAATAAAATACATAAATACTTCAATCACTGGTTAAGTAGTGTCCGCACATCACCCCTACACACCGGGATAATGATCCCGATCAGCGGACAATGCGCCGGGCGCGTCTCATCACGGACCACGGTAAAGATAACGTCGTCATTTGCCGGGTATTGGTTGCTACCTTTGCCCTTTTTGACTTGAAATCGCCTACTGACTGTTCTGTCTTCATGTTTTGGATAAACTATTGTGAACCTATCAACTTTTTTTAATACATAAAAAAACACCACTAGTTGGGCACTACACTTGATGGTGACTCAATGTCACCAAAAGAAAATCCACGTTGGAACAATGAGGTCCATCGCGTTGCTCAAACGTACACCAAATTGTACCAACCCTTAAACATTATTTAATGGAAAGGACTTTTTCCCACCTTTAGAACAAACATTGTATCAATGAAAATGATGATTGATTAAAAACCATTGTCGGAATTTTCAAATCTACGGAGTATTTATAAAAAACTAGCTGAAACCCGCAGCATCACCCGCGCTTAAAAATACATAACATATACATAATCATTCAAGAGGAATATTTCTTTCATACATATATTTTTGGTATCTTGAATCGTTTTCGCAGTGCACGCAACGAAAGCCCTCAAAGATGAATAATTTTCCTTGTATTTTTCACATTTTCCATGATTTCTTCGCTCCTGATAGTTGCAGCGTGATGTTATATAGCCTACAGCCTTCCTCGATAAATGGTCTATTCAACATAAAAATATCTTTTCAATTCCAACCAGTAGGTCCTGAGATTAGCGCGTTCAAACAAACAAACAAACTCTTCAGCTTTATAATATTAGTATAGATAAATTGTACACAATGAAATGGAGCAAGGGAATAAAATATTCAAACCCGGCAATCACTCGCTAAGTAGTGTCCGCACATCACGGCCCCCACACGCCGGGATAATGGTCCCGATCAGCGGACAATGCGCCGGCCGCGTCTCATCACGGACCACGATAAAGATAACGTCCTCGTCAGCCGGGTATCGGTTGCTACCTTCGACCTTTTGAATCTGACGTGGCTTGTTTGTTACTTCTGTCAATATTTTTAAGGACAAATAAACATGAATTACTTTCAACTGCTATGTCCCTTTTTTTTTTTTGTTTTCGAGGGGGAAACCTTCCAAAGGTACCCGACGCCGTGGGAGCGACGCAGGGTCGTCCTCAGCGCTGAAAAGGAGGACTCCGGGATCTCGAAACGACTTCAACCGGAATCCTCGAGCGCGCTGCCCCATCGGGCTCCTCCCAGATGGGCGGCTGGGCCCACCGCTCCGTCTAATCTTTACAACGGTATGCGACCACACATACCGCCGTCCATCCCGGGATTGCCTGACCGAATGGTTCGAGCTCCCACTCTAGCCGTCTGCAACCCCGGAAGCCCCTTTTAGTCGCCTCTTACGACAGGCAGGGGATACCGTAGCCCTATTCTGACCCCGAGGCTACAGGGACGAACTGCTATGTCCCTATGGAATAGTTTATTGGCCACGGTCTCAATTTTTCGTGAAGTAGAAAAAAAAAGTACACAGATGGTTGAGCGGTAACTTGACGATGACTCTATTTACCTCTTAGAGTTTTGCAAACACCTTCGAAGTTACGTTTCATGAAGACGAAGGTATTATATTATGTTATATTATTATTCATATAATTTGAATCAGCCGCTTGGATAAGTGGGTCCAAAATGAAATTACGTGCGGTAAACAAAAAAACAGTTTTAATGGTAAATAATCAAAACAAAATAAGTCTCGTGCCTCCTTAGGCTTTCACCGAATTTGATTATAATAACGACGTCACGTATTTAATTACTAAGCCGCCGGACACGAGGAGTGATAGAGAATTGAAAGAAGCGACATTCTACAATGATTCGCCTACAATGGCCTATATGTATAGTGGGTGCCGTGAACACACAAGGAAGCGTGCAAAAACACCCCAATAAACAATAAGCTGACCGCATGCTTTTAATGTTTATTTATTTATTTATTTATTTTGATCACCTACATAGTTTACACCAATTATAATATAAAAATAACACAATTATACAATACGGAAAAGCTAAGTGCAACTACATTTATAGGCGAAGACTGCTTGCAAAAAGGAGCGAGTAACAAGTAAGTCAAATGATAATAACAATAGTAATAAAGAAAAGAAAAGAAACATTTTTTCTGGAATAAAATTAAAATTAAATTAAATTAAAATTAAATTAAATTAAATTAAATTAAATTAAATTTAAATTATGTTAGGCTGTTAACACAGACTGAATCCAAAACTTAACTTACCAGACCGAGTAGACACTATTAAGACTTTTTACATACGCGTATTGTCAATTAGGGGTTAAAAAAAGTTTTCCAAAATAGTACCAGTGTAGTTCGACCGGGGAATTACCACCGCCACACCTATTTCTAGCGTGAAGCGTTTCATGCGTTTCGATAGAAGGGTGTGGTTGCCGGCACACATTCACATGAGGCGACCATCATAGTCCTCGAGAGTAGCAACGCATCTGTGATTGACTTCAAATGAAACCCATGTTCTGTATGTAGTTGATTACAAATGTCCATGGGCGGCAGTGACCACTTACTATCAGGTGTACTGCATGCACCTTTGCTACTTCAGTCAGATAAAAATAATAATAATAATTAAGCGTAACTGTCAGACTCAATAGTTCTTAACAGTAGTATTCTAATAGAATGATGCAGTAAAGACCCGCCACGAGTTTTAAAAGTAGAAGTTAAGTAATTAGAAATTCTAAAAAATCATAGGATTCATATACAGTTCATATGAGACATCACTTTCATATGAGACAACCACCTTTATCTTTGGGAGTAGCAACTCATCTGTGAATGACCTAAGGTAGAGGGCCTTTTCTATAAAAAAAAAAAAAAAAATTTTAATGGGCGGCTTATCACGAGGTGGGCTGCATGCTCGTTTGTAGCTTGATATAAGAACATTTGTACTATTCGTTCATTTACCATCTCCAAGGAACAGCTGATGTCCCTCCGACCTCGCCTCTATAAATATAAGATTCGTTGTTTCCTATACCAACTGTGGACCATTGACCTTTATAGCAAATATTACTATACTTCGAGTCACGTATGCAACTGGTAGGTGTGCTGCATGCTGCATATTCCCTTCACTTTCATATAAAGAAAAGTCTCTGAAGATTACCTCGTGCTAAGTACAAGGCAAACAATCTCCGACCTCTATCCTTGAGGCGCGGGTCAATCGCGGGGGTGATGTTTGAAAAAGAAAACCAATTTCCCTCCGCCGGCTCCCTCGCCACAAAGGAGAGCCATCTAGCGATAAATTATCGGAATTATTGCATTAAAAATTCCATCTAGTAAGTCAAAGCGATTCATAATAGCCACCGTTGCACCCGCCCAAGGGCGAAACGTCGTAAGTGCCGCGCAAATGAGGGTAGTTGAGACCTTTTTGATGTTTGCTTTAAATTTTCCTAAAAGGCTTTGTTGTTGTTTGCAGTGTTTTCGATAATGTTGGTGATCATAATGCTATAATAATTAGTTGTATATTATTTACTCTTATTATACAGTATATACGCCTGTACTGTTGTGAATTTGAACTCGCATAAGATGATATAAAAATTAAGCATACTAAGTGTAGTGTGCTAATAATATATATATGTCTGTCAACCAATTCGCACCAGGCTAGCGCGGCGGACTATGGCCTAAAAACTTTCTAATTCTGAGAGAGGACCTGTGCCCAGCAGTGGAACAATAACGGGTTGACGAGTATAATATATATAAGTTAACTTCACATGCGAAAGGAAGTACGAACTAAATTTATTTGACTTAACAATTCGAGACATTGCGAGCTTTTTATAAACTCGACATAATTATGTGCGAGTCAAATCATGCAACTAAATTTATAAAGGCGAATGTACGCCAAACGTGCATTCGTTTGTTCTATCGCCACTCCAACAAATTCTTTTGTTTTCTATCTTTGTAGAATGTTCTAAGAATCTTAATAACTTATCCCGGAATAATGGCTTATATTGACAAATATTAATCGTTTTGGCCAAAAAGAGCAGAGATTTGGGATTGAGCTACTTTTGTTATAATAACTTTTGTTATAATGCTACTTATGTTATATACCAGGTGGTACTGTGCCACCACTACATTAATTTCTAGCGTAAAGTAGTTCTTGCCTTTCAGTGAAAGGCTGTGTTTGCCGGCTCACGGCTTTATATGAGGCGATCATCTTAGTCTTCGGGAGTAGCAACGCATTTGGGATTGACTTCAGACAGAACCCGTGTTCTGTTTAAAGTTGCTTACCATGAGCGCGAATGGTCACATACCATCTGGTAGCCTGCAAGCTCGGTTGCTACTTTAATCGAATAAAAAAATACTAGCAAATAATCTTTTTTACATTGCTATCACGATGCAGCAACATAAAGCTGTAAGTAGCTGCAATATAGTATCAGTGCTGCTTTCTACGCGAGCCAATTTCCCCGTGCGCCTCATTCCGGCTAATTTTCATATTAACGAACGTGTCCGGACGGCGAACGGGACCGGCTCCGGCTCCGGTAATGTAACACCTGTCCGAATTGTATAATATTTATTGGGTAAGATGGGGGTAAACGGCATCGTATAGTTTCAGTACTGAGTAACTTTACTTAGTACTAAAAAGTAGTAGTAGTTTTTAGTACTAATTAGTACTTTAGTACTAAAATTAGGTTTGTTAAACTTTAGCTACCCAAAAATAACTTAAAACAGTTTTTTACTAACGTAATGTATACCCATGTTGCACAAGGGAACCGTATCCGCTTCGGAAACCAAAGGTTTCCAGGTTCGATTCCTAGCTGAGTGAAAATTACTACTATAACGTCTTTAACTGCTTCGTACACGAATAAAAAGATGAAATTAAACAACAAAGATGATTTGATATCGTAATTAAACAGTCCAAATTGATTATGCAATTTTGTATGCAAAATTATAGGCAGTATAAAAATGTAAAAAATGTAATTATAACCGTCGTAAGATTGCCAAGTGAAACCATTTATTGTATAGAATGATGGTGGTCTACAGATTACCATATTGATTGCAACGTTTCACCTAACTACCGGTTAATGACCTCAACCGAGAACTTCCTTATCAACACGCCGAAGCCAACAGCGAACGCGTCATAAAACACTCAAACGACAGCGCTCGCAAACAATTTAATTTACAAGGCGACCCGCTAACACAGCCTATATTGTACATTCCACCCTCCCTTAATAATTTTCACGGGCCATCGCTACCCGGTACACCTAAGAAAACAAATTAAAGGAGCGAAGCGAAGTCGCAAAAAATCGCACGGTCTACTAATAAACGGGATATACTAATTCATCATTGTTCCTCACTAATAAAAACACGACAAAAACACGTCTTCGTTCACCCCTGCCTCCCCGCGGCTCGTGGGGGAACCGGGGAACATGCGTACAAATTATGATATTGGTTTTTATACAAATATCTTTGAGTAATTGTCTTTTTTGATTTAGTATTTAAGAAACTTTGACATTTCTATAATAAGAATGATAGCTTCTTATATAATAACACGCATGACACAAAATTAGGATTATCTGTGGCGTTTGTGATGTGAGGTGCGAATATACAGACATCCCAGTAGACAGAAACCCAGAACAAAAATCTGAATTCTTGATTAAGATGTCTGAGCGGGGATCGAACCCAAACCCATTGAGTGTCACAGACTGGTATGGTGACCACGATTCACTAATTTATCGATTTTGTTGAACTGTGGCCTAGACCATTCCCACTCCAAAGGGATCAAGATCAGTATCCAGCATTGAGAGATAATAACTTAAATTTCTCATCCACAGCAAAGTACCGCCTTCGATTTTTCTGCACTTCCCAAAGGTTGACTGGTAGAGTATGCTTTTTAGCATTAAGCCCGCCTATTGTGATACAAACTTTGTATTGGTACAATAAAGCATAAATAAATAAATAAAGTACTAGTTCAACTTTTTTCCTGTTTTCACAGATCGAATCTTAAAGTGACGCATAGACGGCGCGAATAATGAAATTATGTGAAGATGGGGAGGTGGGGTGGAATGCGCCAACCTTGTTTCGTATTTTTTAGTGTTCCGTATCTTAAAAGAAAAAGTTAGCAATTATTGAATCCTTTTGCTATCCGCCTGTCTATCAAGACAGTTTTTGAAGTAACAAGTTAAAATATATATTAAATAGTCTAGTATGTGGTCGCTGCTGACAACGAAGAAATCTAACTTTTCCGTCAACACAATCAAAATACAACCGTTTATGACAAATTTCGTAACTTCAAATGACAAACAAAACCTATGGGGTAAGGACTCATTGATCTCAAATCATGAAACTGGAAAAAACTTGTAAGGACATGTAAAGAAACAAATCTGAAAACTGTTTTGTTGAATAATAAAAAAAACGAATATACAACTGTAATGGTACGGAACCCAACCTGTGCGAGTTTGAATCTCACTTGGCCAATTTTATTTTTTGTTTGTCGGATCGTTATTTATCGGGAGATCTCCGATTAACATCAAAGGTACGAAGGAGGACGTTAAAATTAAATAGGGTCTAGTAATGAGATCGCTTTATCGACTCCGGTTTCTGAAGGCTCTAAAGGAACAGTCGGTGTGTAGGTACTTTGACTTTGAAAAATTAAAAGGAAATGATTCGGGGTTCGATAAAGCATAAGAGCTTTGTGATTTTCACCACTGTAAATTGGTTTTACTGTAAGTATAGGGTTAGATAGCTAGATAGAAGACCATCCTAGTCCTCGGGAGTAGCAACGCATCTGTGATTGACTTCAGATGGAACCCATGTTCTGTATGAAGTTGATTATAGATGTCCATGGGCGGCGGTGACCACGAACCATCTGGTGGACTGCATGCTCGTTTGCTACTTCAGTCAGATAAAAAAAAAACTAACTTTACTGTTGCTTTCTTCACATCGTTGTCATCGTCAACCCATTAGTGTCCCAGTACTGGGCACGGGTCTCCTCTCCGCGTAAGATAGTTTCAGGTCCACCGCGTGACCAAATTCAAAACGATAGTTTCCCGTATTCGGATGTAACGTAGCAGCAGACAGACAAAAGGTTATTATTTTCTAGTAAGATATCTTCACAGATACCGGATCATAGAGGCTGCGGGCAGCGTGCCAGCAGCGTATCGGAGGTGCTCGCGCGAAAATCGCATATTTGTAACGGCTTATCTCAGTATTACCATACTAAATGCGAATTTGTTTCATAACTAAGAATCGCGAAACTCCTTATGCTACCTGTTACAATTTTGTTGGTGACATGTAATATACGTTATTTGGTATTGTATTGATTTTTTTTATCTGACTGAAGTTGAAACACACACAGCCGGCACACTTTCACATGACGCGACCATCATAGTCCTCGGGAGTAGCAACGCATCTGTGATTGACTTGAGATGGAACCCATGTTCTGTATGAAGTTGATTACATATGTCCATGGGCGGCAGTGGCCACTTACCATCCGGTGGACTGCATGCTCGTTTGCTACTTCAGTCAGATAAAAAGGAAAAAAAAGCAAAATGGTATCTGATGGTAAGAGGTCACTGCCGCACATAGACATCTGTAAGCAACATCATATACAGGGGTTTATTTTTGACGTCATAGAGACGTTGCTACTCCCGTGGACTAAGACGGTAAAAGTAACCCGGCAACAGCACCCTTCCACCGAAAGTCAAGTACTGTTTCATGCTAGAAATTAATATGACGGTGGTACCTCCCCAACAGAACTACATTGGCTCTACTTTCTGGTAAAGATGGGTGTTGTGCCGAATTGTCAGGTCGAAATGGAAAATTAAATTATGAGTCACGTATTTTCAGCTCATGTGTACTAGGCAAGCATAAATCGGTAAACACATTTTACTTATGCAAGCTCTTAAAACAAGAAAATCGATTATTTTTCCGGCAAATTCTTACAAGCCGCCTATATCAGCTCCTATCCATCAGCTCCTATGTACCAGGCCAGCATAAACAAGTAAGCATGTTTAACACAGGCGTTTACGGCTCCCAAAACATATAAGAAATCGATCACACTTAACATACTTACACCGGGAAGTCAACTTATAATCACCTATATCTCAGTTCCAAGTACCAGGCCAGCATATATGCACGTCTCATACAGGCCTTTACGGCGCCTAAAACAAACACGAAATCGATCAGAATTAACTTAATTCCAGTAAATCGACTTATAAGCCACCTATATTTCAGCTCCTATGTACCAGGCCAGCATAAACCAGTGAGCATTATCTCCAGGTATCAAGCGCTGGCCGCCCGCCAGCCACTCCGTTATCGGCGACCGGCCACTTGCACAAATATTATGGCTTATCCCGCTCGAGCTGGCTTTAATATTATTGGGATTACATTAATTATATACATAGGGATTGCTACTCTCTATTTTATAAGTTTTGAGTATTTACCACACATCGCTTTAAATTACTTTTGTTTTGCTTGCCTTGGGTCCCTTGTAGCCCCCTAGTCTTTCTATTAGCTCAACTTGTGGCCCGGTTTATTGGTGGACTGCATGCCCGTATGCTACATCAATTTACCCGCGTGGCGGAGCGGTTCCTCGCGGTTTCTGACGCGCAATGGGTCCCGGGTTCGATTCCCGGCCAGACATCTGAATGATGAGTTTAGATCCATGTTCTGGGTCTGGGTGTTTGTGTATTCGTCTTGTGTGTGTCCATGGTACCCACGACACAGCAAAAAATCCTAGTGTGGGGCTATGAGTGTAGAAAGCGTAAAGTGTATTTAAAAAAAAAAACACCGCAGTTTCGCCGCGACCAAATTACAAGACATTCGCTCAATAGAATATCAAAAATATCATGAGTACCCGTTACTCATTAAAATAAGTACCAGTGGCAACCAACTACCTACGTTGTCTTGGTTAGTCATTAGCTCTATCTTTGCATAAACAGTTGCTCCACATAGAGATTCGGTGTCAAACGGTGTGGATGCTCCGGGCGAGCCAAGCTCCAACAAAATACCAATTTCCGAAGTATAAAAGGCTTTGACCACACACGATAGTATGAGATTCGTGAAAGTGAATACTAAAGCGTAATTTGGCCTTTTTATTCGCTGATAACCTGGATATTTCAGTGCTAAGTTGAGGCATAGTAAAGTGTACGTTTAATAATACTTCGCTATTCCCGCGAATTTGCCCGCTTTGGTTATGTGTATAACGGTAATCAGTTTATAGACATTTATTCTCAAAGTAATCATAGGTGTGGGCCAAATGTCAACGAAATCCGACCTATAGTTTTTTCATTAAAGAGTAACAAACATTAGTTGACAAACACTTTCGCACAAACTTTTTATTTGTATAAATAATTTTACCGAAAGTGCGTCTGAATTATAGACCAATCAGAACATAATAAACTACAACAGATGGTTTATTTTCTC
Organism: Spicauda simplicius; assembly: GCA_949699795.1. Classification (NCBI taxonomy): domain Eukaryota; kingdom Metazoa; phylum Arthropoda; class Insecta; order Lepidoptera; family Hesperiidae; genus Spicauda; species Spicauda simplicius. Next base: position 2,407,366 of record OX453077.1, read on the forward strand.
TAATAAATATATTCGATATATGGAGAGTTCTTAAAACTATAACATAAACCAGCCTCCATAAGCGACAGCGAATGCTAAAAATTAGATGGAAAGTTATTCTCTGGTGCCGTTGTAAGAAAAATGTTAAAGTCCTTATTTTATTGTTCTCCAATAATTTCCCACAAAAACATTTTTTTCATGTTATTCCAATAATAGCAATCTAACCGAACCCAAAGTACTTTAAGATAACGAACAGCAATCCAATAATTCTTCATAATTTCTCACGGGCATCTCAGGAAGGTGGAACGAGGAATGTTTTATGAGATCAGCCGGCCCCCCGATCCGGCCGATACGACCGAACCCGGCCCGCTAACTGACTCGCTAACTTTTCATTTCATTTTCCAAACTTTTAATCTCAAAGTGCCCGTGAAAGAAAAATGGAGGCGTTAAGGAAATCGCCAGCGCCACCTATTATCAACTCCTGCAACTCGCATAATTTTGCTACCACCTCACTTCTGGGCGGTTGGTTGACGACAGAAACGAACTCTGTCTTGAGGAAGGAGGGTCGAAAGTACGAGAGGGGAGTGAGGTCGCTTATGACGAAATAGCGGAGTAAGAAATTGTTACAGAAGAGTCATAAAAAGTAAGATATTAATGTATCGCGGGAGGCATTAGACGGTTGGCGGATCGATTTCTATGCATAAAAAATGCTAATGGCTCTGAGGAGAGTACGTAGTGCTTTTGCACTTGATTTATGGTCGGAGTTGGACCAACTATTCGCCTCGATGTCGTCCAAGGTGTTTTGTGGACAGGTGTGAGGCCGATGGAGGCGATAATTACGGTTCTTGGTGAGGATAGGCGGTTATCTGGAGGCGAACTTAGCATTTTGCGTTGATTGAAATGTTATTTTGTAGAATTCGTAACGTTTTAAGAACGAGTTTGAAACTATGCGTTAACTTAATGAAAATTTGTGCACTAAATGTTACTTGTAAAAGAATTAATAATATTTGTTTCAGTTAGTCAATTGCCAGATTTTTTAATTGTCTTCTGTTTGATTGAGGAAGCTCGAATGGGCCTCTCTTTTTTTTATCTGACTGAAGTAGCAAACGAGCATGCAGTCCACCTGATGGTAAGTGATCACTGCTGCTCATGGTCATCTGTAACCAACTTCATATAGAACATGGAGTCTATCTTAAGTCAATCACAGATGCGTTGCTACTCCCGAGGGCTATGATATTCGTCTCATATAAAAGTTTGACGGCAACCACATACGGCCATCGAAACGCAAGAACTGATTCACGCTATAAATAGATGTGTCACTCAAAGACTACTGACAGCAAATGTATGTACATTATTGAATCTGATGTAATGCGCTGCAATGAACTATAGCAGTCTAAACGGCCCATAAGCGTCAGTTCAATTGTAAACTAATTAGGTTACAACTAATCGACTCGCGTCAAATCATATACTCAACGAGTCAAAAAATTCTAAAAAACTTAATATTCTGAGAACTAATTCTAGGGTGTAGCAATGGATGGGGGGTACAACCCATTATTGTCCCACTGCTGGGCGCTGGTCTTCTCTAAGAATGAGAGAGTTTTTAGACCATAGTCCACCGCGTTGGCCAAGTGCGAATTGGTGAACCGGTGACAATGGATACTTGCATAAATTTTGCTAGACTTTAAAGACCAATGAAAGTGATTTTAGATCCCACTAGCTTTTGCCCGCGGCTTCGCTCGCGTGGAATTTAGTCGGCCACATAAAGTTTGCAAGGTGGTAGAGCAATGGGTCAACCAGGGAGTTATCACCCCCGCACCTATTTCTACCGTGAAGCAGTTCTTGTGTTTTATTAGAAGGGTGTGGCTGCCGGCTCGCTTTTATATGAGGCGATCATCAAAGTCCTCGAGAGTAGCAACGCATCTGTGATTGACTTCAGATTGAACCCTTGCCCTACTTCCTAAATCTGTGTGTTCAAATTTCAAATCACAGGCACGTATATTAATTTGAATTAGTTTTGTCGGCAACGGATATTAATACTTATTCTGAAATTAAAAGTTTTAAGAAAGGGTCTCAAAACGCGTGACGGTTACCAACGCGCAGTTGGCTAGCGTGGTCAACTACGACCTAAACTACTGCTAATCTGACATATGTGCCGAGTTGTGTAACATTAAAAGGTCGATGACGATTGAATGCCATATCTAACCGTTTCCACTGTTTCATTCTTATTGACCTTTTTTTTTGTCAAGGGGGAAACCTTTAAAAGGTACCATACGCCGTGGGAGTGACGCAGGGTTATGTGGGATTTTTATCGCACCAGGACTCCGGGATCTTCAAAGGAACGCAACTGGAGTCCTCTGAGTGCATTGCCTCCTCCCAAGTGAGCGACTGGGTCCACCACTCCTTCTAGTCTTTACCACGATATGCGACCACAGGTATACCACCATCCTTCCCGGGATCGCCAGGCTGGACTGTTCAAGCTCCTTGCATCCTGGCTCTCACGACAGCATGCGACCACACATGCTGACATCTTTCCCGAAGTTGCTGACTGGGTGTTTCGAGCTCCCAGTCTAGCCGCACGATACCCCGAAAGGCCCCCTTTTAGTCGCCTCTTACCACAAACAGGGGATACCGTAGCCTTATTCTGATCCCGGAACTACAGGGACGTCATTCACATTGACCTTTCCCATTTTGCTCCGTGATTTATAACCATTTACCTAAATATTAATTTCATATAACTTCGTTGTATATGGCGGCGGCGCATGGCGCGTACTGCCGGTCAATCAATTGAGTACGCAATATGTTATACTCGTAATATCTTCTAAACTACTTATCCAATTTACATAGTGTAAAAAGTAGATTTAATCTGTATTAGATGCTTGATTTTTTGAAATCATTTATTTTGATAAGGATTAATATTTAGTTTGTATAAAACCCATGGAAACATCAACTTCATATTTTTTTAATTTTCAAAGTATAAAAAGAGTTATTGTGGGTTATACATAAAATATAGATATATGCTGTCGCGGACTTTTATTTAAATCTATGTGAGCCAAACAATCCCACCGTACATTATATTTGGATATCTCCAACGGTTTAGGCAGCGTACGCGAAGATAGCTCTCAGAGGACAACTTTTTTTGCGACTAATCTGATATTTCTCGTTATAGTATAATCTTATTACAAAAAAATCGGTATAAATTATAGTCCATGTGTTATTCTGATGTATAACCTATATTACTGTAAAGTTTCAACCAAATCCGTTCAGTAGTTTTTGCGTGAAAGAATAACAAACACACATACATCCTCACAAACTTTCGCATTTATAATATTATATAGTAGGATTTGAAGCTCACTTGAACCTTAAAATGACGCATTTACACACGATTTAATGACGAACGAACATGAAGCAATTCGCACTTGGCCAGGGCGGTGGACTATGGCCTAAAACTTTCTCATTCTTAGAGAAGACACGTGCCCAGCAGTGGGACAATAATGGTTTGTACCCAAACATAAGAGAGCAGTGATAGCCTAATGGTTCAAAATTACCCTCTCGATTGGGAGGTCCTGGTTCAAACCCAGGCACGTACCACTGATTTTTCTAAAATTATGTGCGTATTAAAAATTAATTATCACTGCTTTTCGGTGAAGGAAAACATCGTGAGGAAACCTACACACCCGAGTGTTCTTAAGAAAAAAAAAGTTCTCGGAGGTGTGTGAAGTCCACCTATTCACACTTGGCCAGCGCGGTGGACTATGGCCTATAACTCTCTCATTCTGAGAGAAGACCCGTGCCCAGCAGTGGGACAATAATCGGTTGACGACGACGACTACCCAAACATGAAGCACATAGAAACACCTTTAATTTTGGAAAACGCAAATGCCCAATGCCATTACACGATTGGAAGAATTTTCTGGCAATCCATTTTATAAGAGAAGCGGGCGATATTTTAAAAGTGTAATAAAAACGCGATTTATATTCGCTAATAAGCGATTCGCCGCTCAATGGCCCGGTTTAAGAATAGGTATCGGCTTTCTGATCATTTTAATTAGATTGTCATAATTTTTAATAATTTCCTAAAGTTATAGGCGATTGGAGGAAAGATTTTTACAACCCTCGTTGCGAAGCGGTCGCCTACCGCTTCGACATGCAAACACAATCCGGGTTCGATCCCCGGTCAGTCAGACTTACGAATGATGAATTTAGAGTTTGGTTCTAGGTGGTGTGGGTTATCGTATATTTGTATAATTTCATGACACTTACGACATAGGAAAATCCTTGTTGTAAGGCTATGAGTTGTAGAAAGCAATATTATAATCTCATTGTTTAATGATGCTCACACTCCTTAATTTTTCAAGAGTTGAACTTTTTGGGGCACTATTCGACATCACATTAAATTGTTGGAGGAAAATAATATAATGCATCGCGTTTCGATCTACTTATAAATACGTAGTACTTTATTTTATTTTGTAAGAAGTAAGTAGCATACGTGCATGCAGTCCACCTGGTGATAAGTGGTTACTGCCCATGGACATCTTCATATAAAAACAGGGGTTCTATCCGAAGTCAATCACAGATGCGTTGCTACTTCCGAGGACTAAGATCGTAACCTCATATATTAATGAGCAATTATGAAACTGATTTATAGCTTATTTATTAACGACCCGCGTGGCAGAGCGGTTACCGTACCGATTTGATGCGCAATGGGTCCCGGGTTCGATTCCTGGTCAGACAGGTATCTGAAAAATGAGTTTAGATTCATGTTCTGGGTCTGGGTGTTTGTGTATACGTCTTGTGTGTGTCCATGGTACCCACGACAGAGTAGAAAATATTAGTGTGGGGCTATGAGTGTAGAAAGCGTGTGTGTGTATTTAATTTACGCTTCCTTTTTACCTATGTGGGGATAGTTGGTCTCTACGTCCGATTGATATTGCATGATAGGTCTGCGATTTTTTAAATTATTACGAATTTCTCGTTTTTCCAATTATTATAACATGTACCTATATACGGAATACTTTTTATTTTGAAAATACCTAGTATAGCTACCTTGGCAATAGAAATGTGATCATGAAGGCTAAAATTTATAACATGCAAAATATAGAATTAATTAAATATTTTTTGTGTATTGTTCGATTTTGCTTTTTTATTGTACTTACAAAAATTTAATCCACTCTTTGAAACTTTTGTACAATAACGAAAAATAAAGACTTGTAATGCCATCTAGCGGTGAGTAGCCGGAACCTCGTTTATGAACTTACTGAGAAGAATGGGATAGAATGAACCTTTTTATAAGTGTAGTAAAACGTGTACAGTAAGTTATGTATAAGGTATGTTTCAGGTAACTTTATCAGTTTGAAAGTAAACAGACTAAATTACTATAGCTTTACAGTTATATTTAATTATTTTACTTACATAATTTTTGCGTTAAGAAAATGTTTTTTTTTATCTGACTGAAGTAGCAAACGAGCATGCAGTCAACCTGATAATAAGTGATCACTGCCGCTCATGGACATATGTAATCAACAAAACATGGGTTTCATCTGAAGTCAATCCCAGATGCGTTGCTACTCCCGAGGACTAGGATGGTCGCCTCATGTGAAAGTGTGCCGGCAACCACACCCTTCTATCCAAACGCAAGAAATACTTCACGCTAGAAATAGGTGTAGCGGTGGTACTTCCCCAGTCGAACTACACTGGTTCTACCACCTTGAAGAACATTGTACCTTTTTTATTGTAAGAGATTTATTACTTTACGTGTGTCATAATTAAAACATAGTTTAAGACACAGTTGATGTAGCAATATCTTTTACATGCATTCGTACACACATAGGGCTTATTTGTTGGCAAAGTGGGGACACGCAGTGACTATGAAACTGTCATAAATATCGAAACAATGTCCTAATAACTGAAACTCAAAAATATCGTAATTTTAAACAAAAAAAAATCATTTTTTAAAAGGTTTACTGCTTTCAAGAATCAGCGTGATCTCAAAAAAATGACAAAAGGGCGAGATAAAATACTATGTGTATTTTATCTCGTCTGTTTGTCCTAAGACAAACGGACAAAAAGGGCACGGAGTGATTATTCATTCATTTAAATGTAAATGTCAATTAACTAAATAAATATACTTAATACTACCAATGCATCGTAATACTTTCAATACCCGCAAATTGGTAATATTCAAATAGTACATGTACAATTGTAAATATGTACAAAATAAAAGTATATAGAAATTAATATGGTTAAGATCCCAGATAAACGGAACAAAATAAGCGTAAATCCGTAACATGTAACGTTTCTACCAATTAACATTCAGCCCGCGCATAAAATATATATCTAAACAATAATTTGAACACAATACATGAATCTGGGTAATCTTCAGCGGTTCTCCGGTCACGTAAACAAAACGGTGGAAAAAAATATCTGGCCCTGGCACCGATCGCGATACACGGACAGACGCGAGTGGAATATTTTAATTTTTATATTATTTTATTAAATATGGAAAATAACAACCCCCGGTCGGAAGGGTGGTTTAATTGTACGGCTCACACGTACGTACGTGCATCGCGAATTTTAATATCTAACCCCCGATTTCGCGTGTAATTTTTATTACACTTGCGGTGTTTATGTTTTGTATATGCATAGACATCGTTATCTAAATTCAGAATACGATAAGCTTATGTGGTGCAAAAACAATATGCAACTTATTGAGTAAAAAACGACGTATATGAAAAATTGCCAATTTACAGTATGAAGCTTAGAATTTTGTGGACATACTAACATTGATTACTTACGCCAAGAAAGACGATCTATGGAAAATCGTTGTAATAGCTACTTACTACTTATTTAATAAGTTCCTAAATAGCTGTTACAACCAACTATTGCAATCAAAAAAGCATCATACTGTAAATTGGTAATTTTTTATATACGATTTTGTTCTAGGGGCCCGTCGAAGTTATCAGATGTGTAAAGAATAAGAAACTTTTCGCTAGCGTATTGAACTAAAGAATGAACTCTTCTCATTCTAAAAGTCTACAATGCATCGCCGTCGATCGCTTTGAAAGTGAGCTGTTTTCGCACCAATTTTTAAGAATGCCATGTCGTAACGCTCCTTAAACACTTTTATTTTTTTGTTATCTCACAGGGGTTTCACAGCGTCGGGTTATGTGAGATTTTAGCCGAACTAAACCCCCCCTCCCCCCCCCCGGTGGCCGTCCTCGGCGCTACGTGGAGGACTCTAACGGAACACAACCGGAGCCCTCCGAGCGCGATGCCCCCTTCGGGCTCTTCCCCGGTGAGCATTTGCGCTCACCGTGTCACCTGGTGTTTACGACAGCATGCGACCACACATACTACCGTCCTTCCCGGGGTAAACTCTCCTTAAACACCTAAAAAGGAAGTTAATTCCACAACTAGCACGTCAAAAACGAGCGTGCAAAAGGAACTGTGGCGGAGAACCCTACGAGTCTTTATGGTGCAGATGTCACTTCCATCTTTCGACAAGTCATATGATGGAAAAAAGGTAACATAGGCACCCTATCAACGTCCCTGTAGCCTCGGGGTCAGAATAGGGCTACGGTATCCCCTGCCTGTCGTAAGAGGCGACTAAAAGGGGCTTCCGGGGTTGCAGACGGCTAGAGTGGGAGCTCGAACCGTTCGGTCAGGCAATCCCGGGAAGGACGGCGGTATGTGTGGTCGCATACCGTCGTAAAGACTAGACGGAGCGGTGGGCCCAGCCGCCCATCTGGGAGGAGCTCGATCTGGGAGATCCCGGAGTCCTCCCTTTTCAAGCGCCGAGGACGGCCACCGGGGGGGGTTTTAGTGCGGTAAAAATCCCACATAACCCTGCGTCGCTCCCACGGCGTCGGGTACCTTTGGAAGGTTTCCCCCTCGAAAACAAAAAAAAAAAAAAAAAGGCAGCCTATCAAAAGCTATACATATATACGCTCTAGGACTCTAGTTACCGACGTAAACGATTTACCAGTCAACACCGACTATCACTGTAAACATCAAGCAATATGACCGACGGCGGGTTAGTGTAATGCGCTGGAAACGGAGTTATCTGCGTTTGATTCCGCAACTTTACTCCGTTCGCGCTCCACTGGACGCTTAGTGGAGTAGAGGCTCAATCGAATTTGGTTTTGACCTTTGGGTAATAACCTTAGTAATATCGTATAATATAATAACCTTGTAATATCTTGTAATGTGTTTTTAATTTCGCTTTTATGGCCTAAATAAACACACATGTAACTCATTACCATATACGTGAGCAAGGCCTAAACTGAAACCTTTGAACCTAAACTGAAAAGCGATAAAGTATTTCTATTTGTAAAGCGTGTAAAGCCGACACAATAACCTAGCAACACGATATGATGTACGAAATAGTATGAAATGTCCGAATTTATTACGATAGTAAACGTGATCGAAACTGACGAAGTCGCGGGTATAGGCTAGTGTTGTATATATGGGCTAAGGTCAAATTTAGAGAGGTAAATGATTTGCCAGTCACCACGGAGTATCAGTAGCGAACATGAAGCAATATGAGTGGCGCCGGGTTAGTGTAATCCGGTGGAAACGGAGTTATCTGCGTTTGATTCCGCAACACTCCCTTCGCGCTCCACTGGAGGGTTAGTGGAGTGAAGGCTTAATCGGCGGGTTTGGTTTTGATCTTTAAATTAAATAAATACTATATTATCTTGTAATCTATCTTTTGAATTGCTACCCGATAGTTGCACTACAATTGAAAAATATGCGAACATTTTTTTTATTTTATTTTTCTACGTGAGAAACTATCTAGTCGGTCTTATGAAGACCTACATGCAATTTTATATTCTATAACGTACAACTTTGTGCGCTAGGGTTGTAGTTACCACCGTTAATGATTTGCCAGTCACCACGGAGTATCAGTTGCTAACATGAAGCAATATGAGTGGCGCCGGGTTAGTGTAATCCGGTGGAAACGGAGCTGTCTGCGTTTGATTCCGCAACTTACTCCGTTCGCGCTCCACTGGACGCTTAGTGGAGTGGAGGCTCATTCGGATTTGGTTTTGACCTTTGGGTTTAATGCCTTATTAAATCTGTTGTTTTATACGTGGTAGAACAAGTGTAGTTTGCCTAGCATTTCATGTCATGAGAACATACAGGCAGTCAATAATTCATAATAAAAGCAAAGAAACGTCTATTATTACATTTGCTCAGTCTGCTAATCTGTTTTTGCTGATGAATCTTATGTATAAACTCCTAGAACTTTATTTTTATTAGGTACGTTTTAGTATTTAGGAATATTGATAAGTGGCTTATTATCTAATTAACCGACGCTGCAACTCGCGTCATAGAAACAGCCATCTCAGCGGCACGCTAGAGCGATCCCGACTTCGCTCAGCGATCGAGGCAACTTTTTCAATTTCCCGAAGCAGAGGAGCCGACCGCCATCAAACGGTAAATGATTATAAGTATGACGTAAGAGCAAACGCCGAGGAAGCGGTGTAATGAGAAATGAGTAAAAAAAGCCAGGAAGCGTGGCGAGATCCCCGGGCGCCGTTTTTGTACTTTTTATTGATTAAAAAAGTTTCTTAATCATATTTCCCCGGAACGCCCGACGGGATAGTTCGCTATCGGCGTTCGTGAAATGCGATTGCGATTTTTAAAAACGTTTTGTGCAATTGTGTTGGCATTTCGTTGTTTTATACCGTTTATTACATATTATAATGAAAACTTTTTTTTACAATTTTAAATAAATCACAAAACCAAATCAAAGAGACAAATTATCATAAGCTTTAAGCAACTACTTTATTTTCAAAAACTAGGTAGCTATATTAAACTTTGTTAGAAACCTTCGCTCTCTTCCGTATAAAGCGACCATCTTTGACCTCGGGGAAAGTCCGCTGTTCTATATTGAGTTGCCTTCATCTCCATTGACAGCAGACCACTTTCCATCAAGTAGCTTGCATGCTCTTTGGTTACATCAATCTTAAAAAAACCATTTGCATTTATAAAAGCGAAAGGATACGCACTTTTCCCTTCGCCTAGTGCCTAAAGTGCAGAGCAGTGATAGCCTAATGGTTGAAACTTGCCCTCTCGATCGGGAGGTCCGAGGTTCAAACCCAGGCACGCACCACTGATTTATGTGCGTATTAGAAATTAATTATCACTGCTTTTCGGTAAAGGAAAACACCGTGAGGAAACCTACACACCCGAGAGTTCTTTAAAAAAAAAATCTCGGAGGTGTGTGAAGTCCACCAATTCGCACTTGGCTAGCGCGGTGGATGGCCTAAGACTCTCTCATTCTGAGAGAAGACCCGTGCCCAGCAGTGGGCCAATATGGGTTGATAAGAAGTGCCTAAAGTACCGAAGCTAAAACCATGAAATTTGAGCAAAAGATTGATTTTATACAGTAAACACCCACTAAAAGTCTATTTTTGCTACTAACACTATACACTATACAATTTTAAGGTGGTAAATAAAGTATGAATAGTAGTGAGTAAGCATCAGATTATCCGCTAGAGTAGTAAGCTATAGCTACTGCGACAAAATCGAAAGTAAAAGCGTATCCATCAGTCTTTTGAGCTCCACTGTTGAACATAAGTCTCTCCTAATAAGAGTACACGTGGTCACCGCGCCTGGTATGCGTGATCGAGATCGTAACGAGTTGATGATGAGTTACACAGAAAAACGCTGCCATCCATGGCTTTTGTCCCTTATTCGCTACATACGAAATCAACGAGAAGAGAAAAAGCACAACTTTTTCTCTGGTACCTCTCTGGATTTCCTGCCTTAGTCGACTCCTAGAAAATCCACGGGACATAAGGGGAAATGGTATTATTCCAGAACACATGACAAGTAATACTTTTACTTAATTTTAACATTTTTTTTCAGAAACTCCACCTGCTGTCACCGCCAGCGTTTCCAGTGGAGAGGATGATGGGCAGCGAGTGCGGGAGCCGGCTCTGCTTGTGGGGATCGCGGGGTGTCACCATCGCGGAGCTGCCTCAGCGCTGGGGGAGAGGTGGGCTCTTCGACTCCGGCAGCCAGACTGTACTGTGCAAGTGAGTTCTTTATTTCTTTGGGATAAAATATCTTTGTGTAGGCCAACGGAGGTACTTACGAAATTTTAATTTTTTTTTTACACTACCGCTGGATCGGGACACGACATGAAAAAATCTGGCAAGAAACTCAATTTGTTTGTCTTTTTTCTTTTCTTTGTGTACATATTTTTTTCTTTTTTCTAATCCATTTGTTTTAGACATAAATAAAGGCTAGCTCCAGTATCGCACCTTACATTTTACTAAACGAAAGTAAAGAAAATATTTTCAGGGTACGTAAAAATCTCAAAAGTGTGTGAAGTAAAACAATTGGCCAGTGCACTAGTTTATTTATTTATGTATATCAGGCTACAAAGGCCCATAGAAACGAATACACAAATACAAGTAAACAATATAACAAATAAATACATAACAATTAATAAAACTATGATACTATACAAAATAGAAACTAACAAATATAAAATATTAAAATACTATACATAAACTATATTTATAATTCATGTAACACGAATGCGCGGCGTCGTGTTGCGCGCGGTGTCGGGTAGCCGGCCTCGGAATCGCCGGAACACAACACCTCTTGGCCAAAATTCTTCCTTCATGAAGGTTGGCATCTGCTCCGTTGGGACTCCCACCACATATGAGTTGAAGTTCACTTTATGGCGGTGTAACAGGTCATAATTACTATGGTTCACATAGTAATTATGACCTGTTACTTTCTTATTCTGTAACCCTTGCCCTGCAATGGGACAATAATGGGCTGACGAAAACAAACACAAAGTTTAAAGGCATTACAACTGCCATCCAACAAATAACACATTAAAGGACACATCGGCCGATTTTTAATCTCCGAACTCACGAACTGAAATCCCGTCTCCAGACGTTGTGAACTTGGAGAGAAACATCTTAGCATAATTAGCCGAAAGGGGGTGTTTATCGCTAATATTAGTTGTAAGGATTAATACTAACGGGCGAGGCTGTAGTGCGCCTTTTAACTGCTATTATCATAAGTCTGCACGTGCGGAGTTTTTAGTGGATACGATTTTTTGTCGCGTCGCCGGCTTGTCGTGTCGTCGTTGGAAGTTTATGAACGTGATAGTATTAAGAATTTAGGTAGATTAAGAATGTAATTTCCTGCTCGATTTTAAATTATTACACAAACTGCACATTTTTCTGATATGTTAAAATGTAAAAAAAAAACAACGTTTGCAGCTTATATCTATTACCTATAGAATTACACTTAAAGTATATTTAAAGATTTTTTATCAGCTATTTGTCTGTTGTTTGCTTATATGATTTAGCTTTATTTTCTGGACAACTGATAAACTGATTCCAACGACAACACAGCCTAACGCTAAGCCTAGGCTGTGTTGTAGTTGACTGATGCTTATTCTTTTCCATTCTTACGAATTTTCATAACGTTAGTTAGTTTATAAAAGTTAGTTTTGTACTCCACTAATACCTATAGTTCCTATGTAAAAGTGAAATATCTATGTTCAAATCTGTAAGCACATACCGTGTCTTAAAATTCAATTTAACTCAAATCGAATTCAGTTAAAAAGCAGTGCATTTTGCACTTAAATATCGAAATCGTGTCGTTCTCGTCCCGCGTCCACCATTTACACGCTTTGATATAATGTTTATCGTTATTATTAGTCATACGGATCAAATGCAAATTTCCTTTAGCTAGTTTCGCGTTAGGGCCAATTATAAATTTCGTACATGGCCGTTTAAATTTTATGTCCTCTTAAAGAAATTTAGATGGCATTACGCTAAATGTACACGTGAGTTGGTGGTTATATTTGTATCTAGCAGATGAGTGTTGTACTGAGATTTTCAAGGTAGAACCAGTGTAGTTCGACCGGGAAGTACCACCGCCACAGCTATTTCTAGCGTGAAGCATTTCTTGCATTTCGATAGAAGGATGTGGTTGCCGTCACACGTTTACAAAAGGCGACCATCATAGTCCTCGGGATTAGCAACTCATCTGTGATTGACTTCAGATGGAACCCATGTTATGTATGTAGTTGATTACAGATGTTCATGGACAGTTATGACCACTTATCATCAGGTGGACTGCTCGTTTGCTACTTCAGTCAGATTAAAAAAAATCTACAGTAGAACGTGGTATACTAAGATCTACAGTAGATCATAGTAGAGCGGTTCTTGCATGTCGGTAGAAGGGTATGGGTGTTGGCTGCAGATCGACTTAAATTTGTATAGATTTGGCGACCGTTTTTTGGTCAACAAACTGCAGTTCGACTTAATTTTTTACCGATTTGGCAACTTTTTTTGCAAAAGTCCAGTCCTTCCCGAAATGTGAGACTGAGCTATACCGCGCTGGACATTTAATTTTAATTTAAAAATCGAGACGTCCGGAAAAGGTTCTCTTAGGGAGCAATCTTAGTTCTCGGGAGCAATAGATTCCTATTATCCTATAATAAATTAATTTGAATTTGGACAACGCATCTCTTAATTATTTTAGATAACTTGTGTTATATATATATGAAATTACGTAACAATGTCCATGACCGGAAATGACTTCTTACCATCAGCTGCATTTATTGCTTGCTTGCTCCTCAAACCTTAAATCATATCATATCTAAGTCTAATAGTGTCCAAAAAATAATTTTGCAGAACATTAGATTAATTCTAAACCAAGTTAAAAAGTAAAAGAACACCAAGAAGTCAGATACAGCAAAAATAAAACAATTGAAAAGCGCGCAATCCGCAATCCATATTGGAACAACTCAATCCAAATGCACAAATCCAAAAACAACCCTCGAAGACGCCCCCGTCTGGATGGAGGATACGGCCAAATCTTCGAATTAATTTTACTGCGGAAATATGCAAATTCGGAGATATAGCCGCCTAATAACATGTACAAAAGAGTGGTGACTGGAGCGCGCGGGGCATAGACTATTCGGTGTTGAAATGTTGGTTTTAGTGCCTAATCGTTGCTTGCCTCTGTGGTTCTGATACAACCGCGTCTAGTTGTAGGTGGTAGAACCAGTGTTGTTCGACCGAAGAAGTACCACCGCCACACCTATTTCTAGCGTAAACAGTTCTTGCGTTTCATTGGAACGGTGTGGTTGCCAGCACACTTCTATATGAGGCAACCATCTTGTCCTCGGGAGTAACAACGCATCTGTCATTGACTTCAGATAGAACCCATGTTCTATATAAAGTTGTTTACAGATGTCCATGGGCGACAGTGACCACTTACCATCAACTTGTATCAGACTCATATTCAAGTAAGGGCGTAAGTAGACAATATAGAAACTTCTACACAACAGAACTATTCCTATAGAAATCTAAATGGTGGTCTATTTATATCTTTCGCAATCTTGATTGGGTTATGAAGTCAAACATCAAACGAATATTCTCTTTTCTTCTTGCATCAAACAATAAGTCAGGTTACCGCCAGACAGCACATAGTCACCATCGCCTATGGATATTTACAACAGTGGAGTCGCCAACTCATCGCCGACGTAGGAGAGCTCTTTTACCTTCTTTGAAGAAACTTTCACTTCTGCGAAATCATTCATGCAGGCACTCATCTTTGCCCTAATCGTTACCTCGGGCTAACACTGCCGCTTCGAAGAGCTTAATAGGTAAAGGAATTTACCGCGACAGGAGAAAACACACGAGGCTTTTGAGTCCGCCTGCTCGCTAAATTTCCGTGTATAATAACATTATAGGTGCTAATTTCCTATAAGTTTGGGCTTCTAGATGAGAGAGGAGTCTAGGTCTGTGATAACGATGTTTATAGGTGCTTAGAGAAAATTATCTTTAAGTACAAGGTTTGTAGAGGATTTGAAGTCTAAGTCTGTGCATACGCTATCGAAGATTCGGATTTGTATGGAAATAGTTTCAATCGGGCTTGATAAAATAATCGTGTCAATAGAATCATACAAATTAAGATAATTCTTAATTAATATTAAACGTGAGCAGTGATAGCCTAATGGTTGAAACTTGCTCTCTCGTTCGGGAGGTCCGAGGTTCAAGCCCAGGCACGCACCACTGATTTTTTCTGAAATTATGTGCGTATTAGAAATTAATTATCACTGCTTTTCGGTGAAGGAAAACATCGTGAGGAAACATACACACCCGAAAGTTCTTAAAAAAAAATCTCGGAGGTGTGTGAAGGCCACCAATTCGCAATTGGTCTGCGCGGTGGACTATGGCCCAAACTCTCTCATTCTGAGAGAAGACCCGTGCCCAGCAGTGGGACAATAATGAGTTGCTGAGAGAAAATACGTTAATTCCGCGATATTTAGGCTAGATAGATATGCCCTACTTCCAGCACAGAAAATACAGTCAACAAAAAATATTTTCACGAACGCAGAATATATCTAAAATATAAAAACGACTCTTATCTCAAAGGGTGTAACAAAATAATGTAGCAAATGAAACACATTAGCAAATTAAACTCGACGTGTGGTAGTTTGGAGGAGCTCCGTTTTCTTTCTTCGATAACTCCTTGAAACTGACTACGAATGCGTTTTCTAAGGTGAAACCTTCAAAAGGTACCCGACGCCGTGGGAGCAACGCAGGGTTATGTGGGATTTTTACCGCACTAAAAACCTCCCGGTAGCCGTCCGCGGCGCTACAAAGAGGACTCCGGGATCTCCAAAGGAACGCAACCGGAGTCCTATGAGCGCGTTGCCCCATCGGGCTCCTCACAGATGGGCGGTATGCGACCACAAACATCGCCGTCCTTCGCGGGGTCGCCTGACCGAACGGTTCGAGCATCTCACTCTAGCCGCTCAGAACTCCGAAAGCCCCTTTAGTCGCCTCTTACGACAGGCAGGAGATACCGTAGCCCTATTCTAATCCTGGAACTACAAAGACGGGCAGTAACCACTTACCTTCACGTGAACTGCATGTTCATTCTTACATCAATCAGATAAAACAAGTATTTCTAATTATAGCGAGCATAATAACAGTTCTCGCATCGTAACAGTATCAACTGAAACACATTAGCAAATGAAAGTCGACGTGTGGTAGCTTCAGTCCGTTTTCTTTGATGGCTCCTTATCGCCTTGTTTTGCTCGTTGCGGATATTTCCCGTCTAGACCCGATGCAATTTAAATAAGTAAGCCGTTATGTTTAATACATTTTATTGCCCTGAGATCCTTTTGGTCTTGAGATTTCGTTTTTTCTTAGATAAAGGGTTGGATTTCTGTCTTAAATGGCCGTATAGACGGAAATCAAATCAATGACAAGGCTGTAACCATTTATAATCCGTTAGAAACAGATCCCTATAATTAGAGTAATCCTAAAGCTACTTTAAAAATGACGTGAAGGTAATCTACCACACTAAAGACTAGCTGTGTCTTCGTACACCCGTATTTTTTTAATAAAACAAAAATTTTATTAGTTTTCTCATAGTATAAAGGGATTTAATGAATACGTAAAGTAGAGTTAATGTTACCTTACGACATGGACTCCAAATATGTTCAATCTTTTGATTAAACAGCAGAAGACAAGACAGACAATGATAATAAAAAACATCAAAATCTGTATTATTACTTATTTCAACTCCACCAACTCGGTTAGCACGCTCGTTTCGCTAAAATTCTCCTAAGGTGTTCCAGGGGCGTTATGACATGGGGCTCTTCAAAAAAGGTGCGAAAAGCCAGCTTCAAAGCCAGCGATGTATTGGCGACTCATCTGGTGTTGCCAATGTCCATAGGCGACGGTGACTTCTTTCCATCAGGTAGCCCGTCTGTCTTATCGTTAGGTTTAAGTATAAAAGAAGACAAATAATAATAGCAAAATTCTAATATTTCTGCTAAACCACTTGTCAACAATGAAGAACACAAGCCTACCTATAACGTGTCCCAAGACCCACCACTAACCGTTTAAAACCGTGACACATAAAACGAAAACAAAACACCGAAGGTGGGAAGTTAATAGCCGATATCACGGACCCAAACGAGCAGCTTAAGATCGATAGATGGCGTTACTTTCGCATCGTAATCCTTTGGTCGCCCGAAACGGCACCGAAACCGAATGATCCTGTAGGACTCAATTACTCGGTCACCCCGATTTACCCACAACCGATCCAATTTGTAAACGGGACACAATCGGAGATAACTATCCGTGTGTTAGTCAAAGAAAACTGTGTCGTATACCAAGGAACTAAAGTCCATATCACTTATATACGTGTTCCCATCACCTTACGAGTCGATATTGTCTAGTCATGCGAGTGATGACCACGTCCAAAGGAACTTCCTGGTATATTAAACCCTAATAGAGAACCCGATGGTGCAATCTCGAACGATCAGACCGAGGACGTCGTATCGGCCGACCTGAACCCCAATTATAGGCCACAAACTATTTTATCTAACACCCGTGTGACAACACTAATCTTATTAGAATCTATTGGAATTGAAAACGTGGTAGGTAAGTGTGGCGTGGACTTTTTTATTTCGCAACTTTTGACTCTAGTCAACCCATTATTGCCCTACTGCTGGGAACGGGTCTTCTTTTTCAGTTTTAGAATGAGATAGTTTTAGGCCATAGTCCACCGCGCTAGCTTAGTGCGAATGGGTGGACTTTTGACTAATGCGAAGTAATAAATAAACTTAAGGCTATATTTATGATAATTATTATCTTTTACTATTTTATGAGGCAACATTTCAAACGTCGTGTTACAATATGGTTTAAAGTAATTATTTCTTTGTTACAATTTAGAAATACTAAACGAGCATATAGTTTACCTAATGGCAAGTAGCTTCTGCCATCCGTGATAATCTGCAGTCAATATCAGATAAGATTAATGCCTGACCTGAAGCTGGCAACCGATTTGTTGCTTCTCCTTTCGACCTGAACACAACAACGCTTAACAATGCGTTATTAAGCAGAAACAAACATAGCGGTGATGTCACGTGAGTCAGACCTTTGCTACAAAAATGGTACTATAACTTTTAAATCTGTGAATCTATTGTTATGAAATTTCACAATAATGTCTAATTATACTTTAGACAAAACTTGGACAAAAATTCATTGTCGAAAAAACTGGTTCTGTAAAAAATATTTTCTAATTATACCATGTGTGATATCATTTATCTTTCGCACTACCAGTACTACCAATAATTACAATAAGTTAGTTGTAACAAAGGACATGTGGAACAAAAAACTTTTTTTTCCTAAATATTAAAATCGTACAATCACTTCACTCTCTTCTTTGTGCACACAGTCTTCACATTACATCTAATATATAAAATTCTCGTGTCACAGTTTTTGTTGCCAAACTCCTCCGAAACTGCTTGACCGATTTTGACCAAATTTTATATGCTTATTCAGTAGGTTTGAGAATCGGCTAACATCTATCTTTCATACCCCTTAAGTGTTGTCCACCCTTAACATTTTTTTTATTTTTTATATGGCAAAACAACGTTTGTCGGGACAGCTAGTTATTTATATTATTTATTTATGAAATAAATAAATTTAAATATAATTGCCCTTGCGTTAATTGTATTCAGGCACATCATTTTCGCTTCATATATGTCAAAATATTAGGGATCTATAAATAATGCCCAAAAACAGTCCGTCTCCTCTCACGCGGCACGTCCCGATGAGGATTGATCCGGAGGCGTCGGGAGCGATCCGAGGCGCCTTAAACCAATTTGTGGCTAATCCGCGGCCGGATGTAGATGAATTGACTTGTGGGTGCCGCGTGTGGCTATCGGTTTGGATACAAACAAGGGGGGAATACACCTATACGTATACTGCCTAGTGGTTTCGAGGAAGGTACCACCGCCACACTTATTTCTAGCGTGAATGAATACACCTATACATATGTGTGAACTTTATCATGTGGTAGAACTAGTGTAGTTTGACTGGTGAACCACCGCCACAATTGTTTCCAGCGTAAAGTATTTTTTGCGTTTCGATGGAAGAGTGTGGTTGCCAGCTCTCTTTCAGTCAGATAGAATCCTTTGTTGAAGTCGTTTCGAGATCCCGGAGTCCTCCTTTTCAGCGCCGAGGACGGCCACCGGGGGGTTTTAGTGCGGTAAAAATCCCACATAACCCTGCGTCGCTCCCACGGCGTCGGGTACCTTTTGAAAGTTTCCCCCTCGAAAACAAAAAAAAATATATCTCTATACATATATTTTTCACATATTGGCATTGCTCTCATTTATAAATTCAAATTATTATTATGAGAGCGTCCATGATATATAAACGGATTAGTATACTTTGTGATGGGCACGGGACCCTTAATGGTGGTGATCGGTCAAGGGCTTTGGGCTGACGGTCCGCAAGGCAATCTTGTGCTGAAGACGGAGGAATTTATACATTTTTTTTATCTAACTGAAGTAACAAACGAGCATGCTGTCCACCTGTTGGCTAGTGGTCACTGCCGCCCATGGACATCGGTGAGCAACTGCAAATAGAACTCGGGTTCTATCTGAAGTCAATAGCAGATGCGTTGCTACCGCCGAGGACTACGATGGTCGCCTTATGTGAAAGTGTCCCGGCAACCACACCCTTCCATCAAAACGCAAGAAATGCTTCACGCTAGAAATAGTTGTGGCGGTGGTACTTCCCCGGTCGAACTACACTGGTTCTACCACTATACTTGATACTTGCAACTAATACAAAAAAATAACAATATTAAATCTCGCGTAAGAAATGACATTTTTTATTAAAACATGCAACGCATATTCATAGACAATATAAGCAAATATTTTCAATGAAGATGTTCCGACTAACGATATGTAATCATCTTTACCCCTTATACCAAAAAGACTGTTTGTTCGTACCGATGTCCAGTGGTCAAACAGCGCCTGAACAAACTGTAATGTTTGTTTATTGCCCTCTTGGATACTTGTGGTAGCTATGAAATTAAGTTGTATATAGCCTGAAGGTTTATCCAAACTTATAAACACATTTGAGACAATTGTGGCGTTTGACGATTTTATGTAAGACACGCCAATTCGCACTTGGCCAGCGCTTGGAGTATGGCCTGAACTCTCTCATTCTGAAAGTAGACCCGTGCCCAGCAGTGGGACAATAATGGGTTGACGACTATATGACTATGGTAGACTAGTTGACCCGCCGAACTTCGTTTCGCCTAAAACACATTATCAGTGTTTCTCAATTATACATAAAAACCTTCCTCTTGAATCACTCTAACTATTAAAAATAACTGTATTAAAATCCGTAGCGTAGTTTTTTTTTTTTATATTAAGACCTAACGATAAGGCTGACGGGCCACCTGATGGAAACCAGTCACCGTCGCCTATGGACATTTGCAACACCAGAGGAGTCGCCAATGCATCGCCGGCTTTGGAGGAGAGCTCTTTTAACACCTTTCTTGAAGAACCCCATGTCGTAGCGCCCCGGGAATACCTCAGGAGGAAGTTCATTCCACATCTTGCACGTAGTTTTAAAGATCTAAGCATACATAGGGATTATACTATATAGTGATTGAAGTGGCAAACGATATGGAATCTGATGGCAAGTAATCACTGTCGACCTACATTTTTGCAAGCTGGCAGGACGCATATTGTTCGACTAGGCACCACCGTCACAACTGCTTTACTTTACGTGGCGCAGCGGTTGCCGTACCGGTCTGACACGCAGTGGGTCCCGGGTTCGATTCCCGGCCAGACAGGTATCTGAATGTTGAGTTTTGATTCTTGTTCTGGGTCTGGGTGTTTGTGTATTCGTCTTTGTGTGTGTCCATGGCACCCACGATACAGGAGAAAATCCTACTGTGGGGCTATGAGTGTAGAAAGCGTTTAGAGTAAAGCAATTCTTTCGTTTCGGTGGAAAGGTGTGGTTGCTGGTTATCGATCATTGAGGATTTCACTTAGTTCTTGTTACTTTGTATTTCTTCACTCTCCTACTAATTAACAAGCACTACTTTTTATCATTATATTATTATCTCAGACATGTTAGTTCTAACTATAAAAACCAAATATAATTAATTTGTAACACGCGCCGACGTAAATTCCGGAAAGTTCTCGAAGAGGTGGTTACTGGAATTCAAATTCTAAACTCTATTAGTTTGAAGGTACCGAATTCCAGGCACCAACGGATTCCACTAGCTTTTTTATTTGACTGAAGTAGCAAACGAGCATGCAGTGCCTGATGGTAAGTGGTCACTGCCGCTCGTGGACATCTGTTATCAACTTCATACAGAACATGGGTTGTATCTGATGTCAATCACAGATGCGGTGCTACTCTCGAGAACTATGATGGTCGCCTAATATAAAAATGTGCCGGCAACCACACCCTTCCATCAAAACGCAAGAAATGCTTCACGCTAGAAATAGGTGTGGCGGTGGTACTCTCCCGGTCGAACTACACTGGTTCTACCACCTTCAAAAACTATACCCAATACGTTACAAATAATCTCCCAACAGATACATCTCAATCATAAAACTACATAATGGACATCGTTTGTATCAAGTGTAGTGACAGACCGATAGACAAACGTTCAATTTGCTTAGGATCGTTTGACCGTTGGACATTGGTTCAATGTAAATAGTCATGGTGAAGGAACACCATGTACAGATACATCTGTAGCTGCCGATATGTGAGGTAGACATTGCAAATTTGTTTAGGATTAAACGCGCTAGTAATACGAAATTGCAGGAGCCTTTAGTTTTTACCCGATTAGATGGCGGGTAATGTTTTTCAAGCGTATGTGGGTGTGTCCATTACTTTGGTACGCGGTACAACCCAAACGGCTAGAAGGATTGTAAAATATAACATATCAAGGGAACTTATTTTCAAGGTGGTAGAACCAGTGTAGTTCGACCGGGGAAATACCACCGTTACACCTATTTCTAGCGTGAAGCAGTTCTTGCGTTCCGATAGAAGGCTGAGCTTGCCGGCACACTTTCACATGAAGCGACCATCATAGTACTTGGGAGTAGCAACGCATCTGTGATTGGCTTCAGATGGAACCCACGTTCGTTCGTTCGTTCAGCAAACGAGCATGCAGTCCACCTGATGTTAAGTGGTCACCGCCGCCCAAGGACATCCGTAATGAACTACAAACAGAACATGGGTTTCATCTGAAGTCAATTACAGAAGCGTTGCTACTCCCGAGGACTATGATGGTTGCCTCACGTGAAAGTGTGCCGGCCACCACACCCTTCACAATACCAGAGGTGGCGCCAATGCATCGTTGGCTTTCAAGGAGAGCTCTTTTTTACTTTTCTTAAAGATCACATATTATACGCTTCTCGACCGATTTATTAAATAGCCTTGTCCTATAGCTCCGAGATTCTCCAATTGGTAGTCGAGCTTCCTTTACCCAGCAGTGAGATATTAAAGATTGTAGCCACATTTGATCTTCGTTTTCCCTTTTCCGTCTAGGTAGCTTTTAGACAATAAAAAGTAAAATTCGTATGGTTAAGACTCTTGAAATATGTCAGATTGTTAAAATGCTAGCGACAATGTTATTTTTACCAACCAAATATTTGTAACGCAAAAGACTATATAGGACCTTATCTATTTTAATTCAGCAAAAGAGTAAAATACTTTTAAATCTGAATAAGTATTAAAAAGAAAGTAAGATACCTTCCCACGCTTCTCAAGTATTCTAATGGAATCAACCGCAGTGATTTCCGACAGATCACACAAACACACAAAGGAATAAAAAGGGGAGGTCCCTTTTTATCCCTTCACCTTGGAGGGATGGCCACTTTTCCGACAAAGAGTGGGTAAAAGATAGGGCGATTGCTAAAGATATAATAGTGAACCTTTTCTTCTAAGCACGTAAGCATTCTTCTTTTGTAAAGAATTAATAAGCGGTTAATAATCTATCTGATTAAAATATTGGGCTGATATGATAAAAGTAAAACCAAAAGCCCACGTTTTAGATTCTCAGAATCTAAAAGTGTTTTAGATTCCGAGAATCTAAAACACTTTTTTGAGAAATTGAAACGCCTCCTTAAATATCACTATACTACAGACCATCTAAAAATAATAATAAAGTTTTTTGGTAGATACATTAACATACAATTGCTGTCGTGGCTATCCTCTATGGTTCGGGTTACACCCGGTATAGAGGTATTCCCGGTCGAGAAGCTCTATAATATGTAATCTTTAAGAAAAGAAGCCTCTCCTTGAAAGCCAACGATGCATTGGCGCCACCTCTGGTATTGTGAAGGGTGTGGTAGCCGGTACACCTTCACATGAGGCGGCCATTATAGTCCTCGGCAATGCGGCAACGCATCTGTGATTGACTTCAGATGGAACTCATGTTCTGTATGAAGTCGATTACAGACGTCCATGGGCTGTGACCACTTACCATCAGGTGGACTGCATGCTAGTTTGCTACTTCAGTTAGATAAAAAAAATATAGGCGACGTTGATTACTTTCCAACAGGTATCTCATCTGTCTGTACATTAAAAAATAATAATAACTCTTTTCGATTCACTCGTAAACGAGATAGTGGTGAGGCAAGTCCTTTCGACGGGATTATTGCCAGTATCGATGGCAAATAGGGGTTGATTCTTACGCGGCTTAAAGAGGGATCCACTGGAGCTTGTAAGGAGTACCTTTTATTGGATCCCGACTTTTGTAGATTTTATCAACGGAGTTCTACCCACTTCGAACGAATTAATTGTATACGTTTGAATAAATATTCTTTGAATAAATGAAAGACTCTTAAAAGGTATATGTAGGTGTCCAATTGTTTGTTTGTTCTATCGCTTGTGTTTTCATTTTACTTCATTATGTAGGTGCCTCTCGCAGCTTTTTATTCATTATTCAAACAAATATCGCCCGCGTACTATCATTACGAGCTACCGAGAGGAGCTTTAATTATTATTTATTAAAATAAACGAACGTACAGCAAATCCAGCCTTTATTAATTTCGTCCGCATTCATAAAGCTCTCGCATTTAATTGCTGCATTAACGGGAAAATAAAATATATGTATGCAACTCAAAGTAAAACTTCGCCAATGAAATTTCACAGGTGGTTTCGTTTAGCAATTAACGATCCCGCAATCCTGCGGTTTCATTCCGAACAAACGTGTCCGCAGTAAACGAAAAACACCCGCGCACCGACCGAAAGGGAATGTGATGAAAAAGCCCGATGTCCACACACACTTGAGGAGTAGCAATGAAATTACAAGCGGCGGTCGCGGCCGGTGCGCGTAATATCATTCCATGCGAGTCTTGAAAACGAAATTAAATTTTGCATGAAATGAAACAAAATACAAAGAAAGTGGCCGAACAAAGGTAAACTGGCGCCCAACGTGGGGCCCGCGGTTAGTTAGTTCTCCGAGCCGGACTTATTCGTATTCGTGTGTAATTCGTTTCTAATCATATTACCCTTTTGTTTTCGTGTTCTTTGTACGGCGGTTCTTTAACGGTAGGAAGATGGAATGTTATTAGCATCCACCATGTCGGATTATATTGGCTAATTCCGTGTTCATACTTTTTGTAATGAACGAAGGAATGCATTTTTCACTTTTATATGAATATTCTGCTTTTGAATATTCTTTTTCTCGAGCGAATTTTAATTTTGCTTCGCTACTTATTATAATATTACTTCATACTTCCACTGTGTGACTTCCTTACATTACCGTCAGTCGTGTTGTATATTCACTTTTAAATTATTCAATATGTTATCAAATATGTTAATGAGAGCTAGCCATATCTTCATTACGTACAATTATTCCCGACGAGAGAGTATCCGAATCCAAACTAATTAGCATCGGACGAAAGAGATTTGCATGTTTCATTTCGCCGTTAAGAATGCGAGAAGTACACGTATCGAGCGGGCGGGGTGTGTTCATTATTAATCAGTCGACGTCGGTCGGTTAATTAGGTCCCTCTATAATGTACAAACGGTTTCGGAAACCCTCAGAACTCGCCCAGTTATTACATGTGAATTTTACTCGGCGCGATCTCGGCAATTTTCAGTTTTCGGCACTCGGGTTAATAATTCAACGGTCAGGCGTCGGTGTGCAAAAATGAAATCTCTAATGTGAATGGAACTTAGTGGTGCCGGACCTCGCCAGCCAAAATAATTAAAGCGTGGCATTAAAAATTCTTCGCCGAGCACTGGTGGGCCGGATATGTGATAATATTAATATGGGCTCCGACTCGGCTCGTTCGGCGGACGTTCTTAGTCGAGATCCGATTCTGCTTATTACTATTACGTTACGGCAACGCTGATGAATAATGCGATTGTGGTTAGCGTTCGTTGTTTTGATTTATTGCGTTATGTTTTTGTTTTTCGATTGAAGAAGAAAATGAAATGTAAATTTTCACTGCCGCCTATGGGCATGATATGACATCTGTAAGCAACTACATATAGAACAAAGGTTCTAACTAAAGTCAGTCACAGATGCGTTGCTACTCCCGAGGGCTAAGATGGTCGCCTCATATAAAAGTGAGCCGGCCCTTCAATCTAAACGCAAGAAATGCATCACGTTAGAAATAGGTGTGTTTTATTTTTCAAGTTGGTCAATGTTATGTATTAGTTTATTATCCGCCTTCTTCAGACACGCTTACCACGATAATAGCTAACTCATCTGTTATTCCTGATTATAAACAGTATATGCCTGTGTCAAACAGCAATATCAAGGGTGTGCAAGTTATCAGTGAAACAACTCTTTATACTTTTGTTTAACTTATTTCAGGGTTCTCTTCGGTATGTGTATCATAAGCACATAAATCTAGGTGTAGAACCCTATACTCTCTTCTATTTAAATGTATAACTAGAGCAGATTCAACTGTTTTAATTTGAAATTACATCGAATATCCCTATTCCTAAGAGCAGAACGAAAGAGCTTTTAAAGATCTCGCGATCCACAAACTAATGCATAGAACTAAATTGCTGAAAACCATTAAAATGAAACATTTGCATCTCACAGAGCACTTCTGCGAACAGAGTGCGGATCCAATAATGTCGGAATAGAAAATAATTCAAAGTGTAACGAAATATTTCCTCTTCGTAGAAAACGTCATATATGCTTACAGCATCGTTCGTGCCTTGAAAATGAAATAATGGAGCTAGTACTTAAATTTACAGTTTATATATGTACAGTCACGAGCAATAAGATGTGACTATGGAAGATTGGCAAAAGTATCTGACCCGAGAAGGAGTTCAATAATATCTGACATTGAAAGGCCGCATAATGCAGTAGCGTCAAAATTAATAGATGAACGTTAAATCACATAATTTACGCTCGTGACTGTACCTATTAGTAACTTTTTCCCGCGACGCTGCTCGCTGCGGTCATGTTAAACACAGTAATGTGCATCCTCTTTGTTAACATCGTAAACTAGGCTTTCACCACTTCCTGTTGTGCCCAATACAACAGACTATGTACTATTTACAAGGATATTGACGTAATCTTCGACTCCTTTACGTCAAGTAAGTTAAAAGTTCGTGCAGCTTGATGATACTTGTTAATTAGTTTTACTTTAATACCACATTAACTGCATTAGTACTTAAGTATTGTCCTACCAATGTTGACATGCCTACAATTGGTGTACGCACCGGAATCTGTAATTATTTGAAAATGTGTATTGTGTATGTATAGTGTGTAATCGCTGTTGGCATGTAATAAATAAATAAACTATATGTGTGCCAAATTTCAGCGGAACCCATTCATTAGGTTCTGCGTAAAAGTGTAATACACATTCTCACAAACTTTCGCATTTATAATATTAGTAAAAACCAACAAAATGTTATTAAATTATTTATCTATGTGAACTATGTAGTTAAATCCACTGTCCAAACTGTGGTGAGTTCATCACCGCCAAACGCCCATAGTATTGGATGATTAAATTTTAAAAATATCCAAAACGAAACTCATCGTTTTGCTAAATTATTTGCTGTATTGTGAGTGCCATATAAACATTTTTCGTCAACCCATTATATATATAGGCCATAGCCCACCGCGCTGGCCAAGTGCGAATTGGTGGACTTCACACACCTCCGTGTTTTTTTTTTCTCGGATGTGTAGATTACCTCACAATGTTTTCCTTCACCGAGAAGCAGTGATAATTAATGTCGGATACGCACATAAATCTGCGGTGCGTGCCTGGGTTTGAACCTCGGACCTCCCGATCGAGAGGGCAAGTTTCAAGCATTAGGCTATCACTGCTCTTATAAACACTTAATAAGATGCAAACACCTAGATCCAGTATTAACATATCAATGCATCAATAAGTTCAGAGTAATGTAAGAGGTAGAATCAAAAATATAATCAATTACAATCAAACATACTAGCAGGTGTATTAGGTGCAAGCGGGGTTCGTTAGAGGGTCGTCCGGGGGTGAAGCTTATCCAATATTTATTAAGTTATTTCAAAGAAAATCGTATAATTAACACCATCGCAAACCCCTCGCAGTCGCCGGCGAGCCAAAGGATGCCGTAATAGAGTAATAAGGCAGACACGCCTTGCTAGCGTTGTATCATAGATTATGAAAAAGTAAACGTTATAAAAAGATGAACAAAACTTCAAAAAAAGTAAAAAACACACACACACTTTCACATGATTTACAGGTGGTAGAACCAGTGTAGTTCGACCGGGAAAGTACCACCGCCACACCTATTTCTAACGTGAAGCATTACTTGCGTTTCGATAGAAGGGTGTGGTTGCCGGCACACTTTCACATGAGGCGACCATCATAGTCCTTGGGAGCAGCAACGCTTCTGTGATTGACTTCAGATGGAACCCATGTTCTATATGATATTGATTACAGATGGCCATGGGCGGCAGTGGCCATTTACCATCAGGGGCACTGCATGCTCGTTTACTACTTTAGTCAAATAAAAAAAAAGAAAATCTGCAAAATCGTGGTTTTGCCATGTCGTCATCTCATTATTGTTCCACTGCTGGGCACTGGTCTTCTGTCAAAATCAAATAGTTTACTATACCACAGTGCTAAGTAAGTGCGAAAGAGTAGACTTTACACCAGTAAATTGATATTTTTAAAATAAAAAATATTGTATCCGGCTCGAAGGACCAAAAAATAATACTTTGTTCTCTAGTCAGAATCAAGTTATGTAATATCATTATCTATTTTAGTATAAGGATAAGCGAACCTGTTACGAATGTTTAGCTCAGCAAATGGAAAACATTTCTCGTTATTTTCAAATTGGGACTGTAAAATCTCTCGGGTGCACGTATCCGCTTGACTGCATATCATCCATCAAATAATGATATGATTGGCAAATTGTAAGCTGAATACCATATTTTGGCAAAACGTATTTTAGTAACAACCTGAAAAGGTGAGCTTAACATAGAAGAGCGTTTGTTTTCTTGTCAAGAGTGATTATTTATCGACCAAATTCTGTATTGTTTCAATATTAATTTAGTTGAATGTGCGACCTTTATAAAATGACTAAATCATTATTAAATTATAAGATTAGAAAGTTATAAAAAATGTGGATGGTAATCTAGGAGGTCAACTTTTACCCTTATGCATCTATCAGAAATGCATTCTCTCAGCGGCTAGATACAACCTTCTAGGTGGTAGATCCAGTGTAGTTCGACCGGGGAAGTACCACCGCCACACCTATTTTTAGTGTGCAGCATTTCTTGCGTTTCGGTAGGAGGTTGTGGTTGCTTGCACACTTTCACATGAGGCGAACGTCATAGTCCTAGGGAGACCCAACGCATCTGTGATTGACTTCAGATGGAATCCATGTTCTGTATGAACTTGATTACAGATGTCCATGGGTGGCAGTGACTACTTACCATCAGGTGGAATGCATGCTCGTTTGCTACTTCAATCAAATAAAAAAAAATTAGGATCTATATGAAGTTGCTTATAAATGTCCATGGGCGGCAGCTTTCACTTACCATCAGGTGGACTGCATGATCATTTGCTATTTTAGTCAGCTAAAAAAAACTGACACGATCTCTAGATTCACTTCAAGTGTCCCCTCTGCGCTTCGCACTCTATCCCTCAATTAGTATTCAACTCCGCTCCTTATGTGATCCAAAGTTAATGAGCGCGTGTCGACGGCGTATTTTTGAAACTGGGCCCTTTGAAAAGGCGCGGGCATCTCGCAATATGCTAATGCCACCTGCGAAATGGATATGCGAGAAGAATCGGTTATGGTGGGCAGAGAATGTTATTATTCGTTTGTGTGTCATTTGTGTGTGGGAGGAGGTGTTGGAAGGTATGTTTGAGCGTTGTTGGAAGGTATGTTATGATAAGACGGACGGATTACCTGATGAAAAGTAGTCACTATCGCCTATGGACTTTTTTTATGTGACTGAAGTAGCAAACGAGCATGCAGTCCACCTGATGGTAAGTGGTCACTGCCGCTCATGGACATCCATAAGCAACTTCATACAGAACATGGGTTCCATCTGAAGTCAATCACAGATGCGTTGCTACTCCCTTGGGAATATGATGGTCGCCTCATGTGAAAGTGTGGCGGCAACTGCACCCTTCCATCGAAACGCAAGAAATGCTTCACGCTAGAAAAAGGTGTGGCGGTGATACTTCCCCGGTCGAACTACCCTGGTTCTACCACTTTAAATTTACCACATTTGCAATACCAATAGTGTTCTAAAACATGAGTGAAGTCTATCTCTCTATGCATCGGCTCCCTTTGTATTAACTGACTTAAAAAATGAAGCAGGTTATATTTTTAAGACAAAGCAGGACCTGTGCCTTGTAGAAAAAATAATACTGGTTTAATACAAAATTCACGTCAAATATTTCAAATGACGCAAGTATATGAATTTCTAAGACTAGGAAACACCATCGGCAATAATATTTCGTTAGAAATATTCCAAAATGAACGACATTACAAAACGGAGAGTAACAAATTCAAAATTTGCATTTACCGACTGACCCCACGCAGACTCCCCTAAGGTGAGAATTAAGATGTTGATTACCGAGCACATCTCTGGCTCGTTACGATTGATTGGTATTATTTATTTAGGCCCTTTGTGTTATGAACCTGATGAACTACCTTATAGTTTGCCGCTGACTTACGCCGAAATAATGTAGCTATTGGCCGATTGTGCCTCTTTGTTGCTCGTTCCGCGCTCCGCTTTCACTTCAAGCCTTAAATGGAACGCCTCAGAGCGAGGTAACGCCGCATGAGTCATGTTTTTTTATGCTTGCAGTCGGCTCCATCGAATTATAAGACATTGTCAGGTCAAAAAATTACATGTCACTGTACGCAAATCATTTGTATCCATGAAACGATGCGTGTATGTAGTGTAGAATAATTTTGCCAGGCCATACCACCGGTCGGACCATATTTTGATGTACCATCAAAATATGGTCCGACCGAGGAGGTTCGAACACCACACCTATTTCTAGCGTGGAGCAATTATTGCGTTTTATATTTTATTGCAATTTGACCTATACATACTAACTTAATATTAGGCAAACTTATACTAAAACACAATTTCTAAGGAAGCGTCATTCCAAAAGGAACGACATTACAAAACGGAGAGTAACAAATTCAAAATTTGCATTTACCGACTGACCCCACGCAGACTCCCCTAAGGTGAGAATTAAGATGTTGATTACCGAGCACATCTCTGGCTCGTTACGATTGATTGGTATTATTTATTCAGGCCCTTTGTGTTATGGACCTGATGAAACTACCTACAACTTGCCGATGACTGTTGCTGAAATAATTTCGCTAATCGTCATAACAAATTATGGATTTGAGTTAAGTGACGTTACTTTACCAAAATCATGTGTATCCATGGAACTGTAACCATGAGATTTTTGACAGATAGCAAATTAAATATGGACTATATTTACCGGTAACAACTATGAGCAGTGATAGCCTAATGGTTGAAACTTGCCCTTTCAATCGGGTGGTCCGAGGTTCAAACCAGTACGCACGGCACGGACCACTAATTTATGTAAATTATGTGCGTGTTAGAAGTTAATTATCACTGCTTTTCGGTGAAGGAAAACATCGTGAGGAAACCTACACACCCGAGAGTTCTTTAAAAAAAAAAGTTCGCGGAGGTCTGTGAAGTCCACCAATTCCCACTTAGCCTACGCGGTGGACTATGGCCTAAAACTCTCTCAGTCCGAGAGAAGAACCGTGCCCAGCAGTGGGACAATAATGGGTCGACGATACGATACGATATTTACCGGGTTTTAGTTATACCGGGGAGGTACCTCCACCACATCTATTTCAAGCGTAATAATATAATATAATATTTTTATTTTTTTCTATTTTTTAAGTGTTTTTTTATAAGGTTGAAGTAGCAAACGAGCATGCAGTCCACTTGATGGTAAGTGGTCACTGCCGCCCATGGACATCTGTAAGGTAACTTCATACGGAACATGGGGTTCTATCTGAAGTCAATCATAGATGCGTCGCTACTCCCGAGGTCTAAGATGATCGCCTCCTATTTAAGTATGCCGGCAACCTTTCCATCGAAACGCAAGAACTGCTTCACACTAGAAACAGGTGTGGCGGTGGTACTTCCCCGGGCGAACTACACTGATTCTACCACCTATGTATTACTGTAAGAAATCCATTAGTACAATAACTAAATTATATTACAATTTGAAAATATTCTACTTTTTTAAACGCAAGTAACACCACGCGTCTGAACTAGTGATACATTATCAACAAATGCAAGTTTATTGCTGACCCGAACAGAGCGCTTCCTTCCCCCAGCGCCTTCATTCCAATTAAGGTGAAAATTAAGATGTTGATTGCAGCCGTGGGCGCGATTGATCGGAATTATTTATTCAGTGCCCTTGATTAAGTTAGCACTGCGTTCCGACTTACTGAGCCGGTAGATTATTCTGCCGTCTATATTCGATGTAAGTCTCTATACGGCAATTTTTCTTCACGGTAAGTCTTCACGGCAATTTGGTTTTATAATTACAGTTTTTCTTACTTCAGTGCGGCTTCTATAATAATAATAGGGTTGTCTACATTCATACCACACGCTTTCTACACTCATAGCCCCACAGTTGGATTTTCTCCTGTGTCATGCGTACCATGGACACACACAAGACAAATACACAAACACCCAGACCCTGAACGGGAATCTGAACTCATCATTCAGATACCTGTCTGGCCGGGAATCGAACCCGGGACCTATTACGCGTCAGACCGGTATGGTAACCGCTGCGCCACACGGGTCGCCAAATACCGCTTTTCTATAATTTTTCATGTGGAGACATACATGGGCTCATACATGACATCGATGGGCTCAAGCCGTTGAGAGCAATGGGAAGGCGTTGGCAGTAAGCCTGGATATAGCAAAGGCTTTCGACCTTGTCTGGCACAAGGTTTTTGAGAAGCTAGTACTCTACGGTCTCCCCGAGAGCTTCAAAACCGGCGATGCATTGGTGACTCCTCTGGTGTTGCAAATGTCCATAGGGACGGTGACTACGTTCCATCAGGTGGCCCGTCTCACTTATCGTTAGGTACAAATATTAAAAAAAATACATTGCAATTTATGTTGAACGTTTAGTTTTTCGGCCAAACTCTGCAATATATGGGCAAAAACGTATACGTTAATCATTTAGAAGACGTAATAATTAATAAACATATACAGCACAGATGAGTTACGTTGGCATTTAACCAATCCAATGCACGAAGTGCACGTAACCTTTTTGCTCATAGACTCCGATCTCGGTGCTACATCAAAACCTTTTACGTATACAAATAAGACATGAAGACCGATGGAAGAGCACATCGGAGCCAATTACCATCGCATCAGTAGTACATCTGCATTACAAATCCCGAAAGAGCATCCGTCGGTGTATGACTGGCATGGATGGGTTGGCCAGAGACAATCAAAGTTTGATCCAAGATGTATTTTAATGACTACAATAGTGTAGTCATTAAAAATAAATCATCAGCAGTATAGAATGCTACTACAGAAGCAGTATAATTCGACCGGGGAGGTACCACCGCCGCTACTTCTTCTAGCGTAAAGCAGTTTACTCGTTTCGATGGAGGGATTTAATTGTTGTCTCACTTTTATACAAGACGACCACCTCAGACCTTGAGAGTAGCAAGGCATCTATGATTGCCTTAAGATAAACCCCCAGTTCTATAAGATGTCCTAGAAGGTTCAAGTCTGTGTTAACAATGTTGATCGCTTTAATTGAGTATTCGTTCAAAAAAAATTTTTTTTTAATATAACTAGTAGATAATTCAAGAATTAAGTCATTTTAACACACACTTAAATAAAAAAAAAATCTATAAACGCTTTATATCATTGTATCAAATATTGTCAAGTACATGAATGCTTGCATTTCTTTTTTATCTAAACCAGCCAAGGTTGAGTGCCACTGGATTATTAGCCACGCTTTGCCCTTATCACACCGCATCTTGTCATTCCAGTTTTACGATCAGCATTCATTGTTTTGCGAGCTCATCACACAAAGAGGGGGCGGATTCGAATCGACATTTCGTATAAGAGCTTGTAAAAACTCCATATGCCAATGCAAACTTAAATTTCGTTCGCATCACTAATTTGCTGCACGAATTTTAACTTTATGACAAATAATATAGGGTTCGTGAAAGGAATTTCGAAAGTGAACAAATAAAATTGTCGCAAGATGGAAATACGGAATATATACTTGAATTATTTAGGTGGTAATCGCGCGTCCGTATTCTGATCGTTACTCTCAATGGAATCGAATGGCATCTTGCTGTCTCTTTCCAATGCGAACAAATGAAAGAGATGCCACCAATTTTACAAACGAGTTATTATGTTTGTAAGGGCCGGCGCACATAAATGACGGAGCGCAGCGCAGCGCATGCCCGCGAAATTTTCTTAACGAATCACACACTAGCCGAAATTCGCGCTAATTACTGGGAGAATGCGCGCGGATGCGCGCGGGTGCGCGCGGATGCGCGAGCATGCGCTTCCATGCTCCTCAGAAATAAATTGCTGTTATTTAATTTTGGATATTATTTCTAAAGGGACAATGACGATAATAGTTTGACAGCAAAAAATGCGCTGCGCTGCGCTCCGTCATATGAGTGCCGGCCCTAATGTTTACAGGTTACGGTGTTTTTGGGGTGACGCGCTTATTATTGTTGTTCTGAAAATCGAGAATTCCGGGTGTGAAGTTTTCAGGTGCATGCCAATTTGTAAGGAAGTCAATTGATGCTTGTAAAAATATTGTACAAATGTTATTAATTAGATTAGAACATTAAACATCTAAAATAGCAAAGGGCAAAATTGTTTTTTACTATCGTATAATGGGTCCTATAGACACGCAGGTAGACAAACCATTTAAATTCATTAGTAGATTCCTGTTTAATTCAACAAGGTTTTAGGATTTTAGGTATGTTTTATGCATCATTAAAAAAATATATTAGCATTTGGTAATCCTTCTCTACATCAACTGTAACCGTGCATGATTTCATCCTCCTCCGTCTACGGCAAGTATCTTGAAAACGAATCACAAGTTTTTGCTTCACGTATTATAATATATAGACTTGGGATGTTACATAAAAATAAAACATTATTATCATACTAATATTAGATAGCAAATTACATTTGCATGGTATGTCACATAGTACTCGGAATATGCTTAGTGAATTCTAAAATGTAAAAGATAGATTCTCGGCTAACGATGTAGAAATTTAGATTGCTTGAGATCTGATGAGATAAGATCTAATAGCTAACAAATCTTACTAGTCACCCGTAGCATCGATGCGACGTTTAGGCAAAAGGAGCACAGGTCCCCCCCCCCCTAACACCTTTTTTTTTTTACACCTAACCCCTAACACCTGGTGGACTGATGACCTGAAGAAGACGGCGGGAAAGAAGTCGGCGGGGATTCA
This sequence comes from Spicauda simplicius, assembly GCA_949699795.1. NCBI lineage: Eukaryota > Metazoa > Arthropoda > Insecta > Lepidoptera > Hesperiidae > Spicauda > Spicauda simplicius. Next base: position 2,442,138 of record OX453077.1, read on the forward strand.
GAGGGCACAGGACCTCTATGTCCAGCAGTGGTCTTCAAAAGGCGGATGGATGGATATGGATGGGATACGAGGAAACTTATCACACTGTTTTTGCACTCTGCCTTAATCCGGTCGATCCGGTCGGATCCGACCGGATTGGCGAAAATTCGGCCGGATTGAAAATGACGCCGGATTGCAATCCCTAGTGACTAGTAAGATTTGAAATTCGAACCGATTCGAAATTCGACCGTAATTAACTTAAAAAACTAAACTTCATGTTGTCCAACGTAGCACCAATATTTATCTAATTTAAAGAAGATTAAGCATATGAAGTTTAGATTTTAATTTCTACCGTTGCGGCGGGTGACTGGTTTCATTATATGTTCTTTGAACAGAACTCACTTATAAGTACAGTTTCATATGGTAGATCGAAGCCATGAGAGAGAAATAGACACAATTAAACCACAAAGAATTCTCCAACAATTTAAACACGTAAACTTTCAACACACGAACAACCCAAGAACATACAGAATAGCACAGAAGGGAGAGAGGGGAAAAAAGAAGCAAGCAACGAAAATGAGAACAAATTAGCACCTTTCCCTCTTGGCATAGGTGTCTGTCGAACGGGTGCAAGACATTTTTCCCTACCCGCTGGCCGGCACCGCTCCGTAAATTAAAATGTGAATAATTAACACGACCCCACTCCACCCCACACCCGGACGCCACCCGATGTATTAGTTTTAAGCTCTCGCTTCGTATGAACGCGATTTAGGGTGGGTAAGTGAAGTAGTTGACGTTTGGCATGCTAATCGCTGGGAATTTTTAATTGAAACGGATTCGGATTTTTAGTCGTACTTGGGTGGTCAAAATTTTCGTATGCGTTCCTCTCGGCAATATCGTCTTATGTCGTAAGTATCTGGAATATTTAATTTAAGAAATATTGATAAACCTCATGAATTTGTAACTAATTCGCTATTATTTTCTTCATAATCACTATATAGTATAAAACAAAGTCGCTTCTCACTGTCTGTCCCTATGTATGCATAGATCTTTAAAACTACGCTATGGATTTTAATACAATTTTTATTAATACGTAGAGTCATTCACCAGGAAGGTTTCTATGTATAATACTTGTATAATATAGTGGAAAAACACTATAGATTCATTACTTTTAGACGGAATGAAATTCGCCGGGTCAGCTAGTTTTTTTTATAAACTTTAAGTACGAAACAAACATACACATACATAATAATACGCGGTCACTACTGCCCATGGACGTTTGTAAGCAACTTCACACAGAATAATCTGAAGTTAATCATAGATGCTCTGCGACTTCCAAGAATGAAGATAGTCACCTCACAAAAAAGTGAGTCGGCAACCACACCCTTCCACTGCACCGCAAGAACTGCTTCCCGTTAGGAATAAGTAAGGCGCTGTTACCTACCCGGTAGAGCTATATAGTCCTACTACTTCTTGTGAACGGTAACGGTGATCAGTGCCTGAATTTTCTAAACCATCATGAATAATCACTGCTCGATAAAAAAAAGTTTGTAATGTCGCATGTCGCATCAACCCATTATTGGCCCACTGCTGGGCACGGGTCTTCTCCCAGAATGAGAGAGCTTAGGCCATAGTCCACCGCGCTGGCCAAGTGCGAATTGGTGGACTTCACACACCTCCGAGAACTTTTTTTTTTTAAGAACTCTCGGGTGTGTAGGTTTCCTCACGATGTTTTCCTTCACCGAAAAGCAGTGATAATTAATTTCTAATACGCACATAAATCGTTGGTGCGTGCCTGGGTTTGAACCTCGGACCTCCCGATCGAGAGGGCAAGTTTTAACCATGAATAATCACTGCTCGATAAAAAAATGTTTGAAATGTATTATCTATATATTAATACGTGAAGCAAAAACATGTGGGTGCATTTTCAAGTAATATGTCGCGGATTGGTATGAAATTTTGCACGATTATAGTGGACGTAGAGAAGGAGTGCAGAATGTTAATTTTTTTTCAAATAATGTACATAACATCGGTACATAATATCAACTAAAAACACATTACACACACTACCATGCACTTGTCACAACCATACATAATTAACGAAATAATGGGTGTGGTTGACGCCACACTTTCACATGACGCGACCATCTTAGTCCTCGGGAGTAGCAACGCATCTGTGATTGACTTCAGATGGAACCTATGTTCTGTATGAAGTTGATTACAGATGTCCATGGGCGGCAGTGGCCACTTACCATCAGGTGGGCTGCATATTCGTTTGCTACTTCAGTCAGATAAAAATAAATAGAACATTCAATGTCTTACTATGAAAACACATAACATCAAAAACGTTAGATGTCTTTGTCAAAATACCGCCATTGCTTTTAAATGCCTCTTAGCTAATTAAATCACTTTTTGTATTTAACGGGCGCGTTCAAAATTACTTGAAAAATATTACATTTTATTTGAATTTGAGAAATATTCGTACTACTCTGGACAATATGAAGTATAGTTCATGATGATAGTGGCCACTTATCACCAGGTGGCCTGCATGCTACATCGATCTACAGAACATACCCACCCATTGCCTGAAAAAGTCCCATTCGGGATGATGGTTAACACGCAAAAGCCGGAAAACGCAATACAAAGTAGATCACCGCTCCGGCATCGACGATTCGGAAAACTGGGGCTTCCCGCATCGGGATACCGTTAATTATTAATCGAGTTCGACGAAGATGTATGGTCACTAGAAGTGGTATCGTGTTTGACTCGAACGTACTCGTAATAAAATAGAAGTTGTTATTGTTTATTTGTGTAAATGTGTGATTTTGTAGGTTGAGAATGAATGAAAGGATTGAATGTTTTAGTTAAAATTTATTTTTTTATTATTTGCTGAAAATATACATGCATATTTGATTTTGTTAAGTATAAAAAGTAGTCCAGAACACTTTATTATATATTTAAGAATATGTAATGATATTGAACTCGTCAAATAAATTGTATATAAGATAGAAAATCACTTAAGCGATAGGACTGTGTAATAATTGATACAATTTCAACACCACTAGTATAGTCGATTGTGTTTTAATTAAATTGCAAGTCACGTATTTGTTTCGTTACTAGCTTATTTCCGCGGCTCTGCCTGATTTCGTTACGTCTACGATAGTAATGTAGGTCATAAACGATGTGTGTGTCGAATTTCAGCGAAACGCGACCGATAAATTTTACATGAGAAAGTAACAAACTCACAAATTTTCGCAGTTATAATAGAAAACAAAATTTGGTAACACATCTTAAGTCGTTTCATCTTCGATTAACAGGATTTTTAAAAAGGTAGCTAATATTACAAAATACTTGTAAAGAATGTGTATTCTATGTTTTTTTTTTCAATTTATCCTCTCTCTTGTCATTTTCAGTCTCTTTACATCAATGGACGGGCCGCGGGAAAAATATGCCGTTTTCGACAGGAGTCGTAAAGTCCCGGACCGCTGGAGTCGATTTGCAAGCGGATATTTTATTCGAAACACTCCCTGTTCGCTTATAGAGCCGAATTGTTTTGTTTTTGGAGGTCTATTTTGTACACCAGTCAACAAAGTTTTTGATCCGTTCAAAAGTGAATTCTCAGTATTTTTGGGAATGGCTAACTAATATTATAAATACGAAAATTTGTGAGGATGTGAGGATTATTTTTTTACTCTTTCACGCAGAAACTACTGGTCGGATTACGCTGATTTGGTACACAGATCGACGGGTCCCTAGAACAAAATCGTGTATGAAAATTACCAATTTACAGTATGAAGCTTTGTTGATTGTAATAGCAATTTCGAACTTATTCAATAAGTTCCTAAATATAGCTTTTACAATGATTTTCCATAGATGTCTTTTTTGATGTAAGTAATCAATGTTTGTACGTCCACAAAACTTCTAAGCTTCATACTGCAAATTGATAATTTTTCATATACGGTTTTGTTCTAGGGGCCCATCGAGATACATAGTTGATGATCAAAATTAAAACAGAATGCTCATTATTATAGACGTGACTTAACCGATGGCGATGTTTAAATAATCCAGAGAAAGCAATGTTCAATACTTGTAATAAAAGTCTCAGGTCTTGTGAAGTGCATATGGCGTGATTGTAATTCGTTTTATAAAAGAAAATAAAAGTAAAATTAAAAAAAAAAACTTTTTTACTTATTAAATGAAATAAGTGCCAGAGCAAATAATTCCAATAAACTGAAAACACTTTTAAGACACCATAACATGTTGTTATAAAAGTTATATTTTAGTTGTTATAAAAGTTTCACAATTGTAACACGTATTTCAAATATTATTAAATTATCACTGCTTTATGGTGAACTAAAAATTCTTAAGAATACTTACACACCTGCAAGCTCTTCAAAAAAAGTTCTCAAAAGTGTGAGAGGTTTACCAATTCACGATTGGCCACGCGCTGTGGATTACAGACTAAAATACTGATTCTGAGAAAACGCGTGCCGTGCAGTGTCGTCAACCCATTATTGTCCCACTGCTGGCTACGGGTCTTCTCTCAGAATGAGAGAATTATAGGCCATAGTCCACCGCGCTGGCCAAGTGCAAATTGGTGAACTTCACAGACATCCGAGAATTATTTTTTCCAAGAATTCTCGAGTGTGTAGGTTTCCTTGCGATGCTTTTCTTCATCGAAAAGCTGTGACAATTAATTTCTAATACGCACATAATTTTACAAAAGTCAGTGATTCGTGCCTGGGTTTGAACCTCGGACCTCCTGATCGAGAGGGCAAGTTAGACTATCCAACCATTAGACTATCACTTTGAGGACTAACGAGCGACGACGATGAACTTATAATCTACGACCCTTTTCTGGATCTAGGGGTTAGTGCATTTATGTTTACAAAGTCACAGGGATTTTTAATCTATAATAATTTAGGCCTATAAGCCTAAACGTTTATAATGTAATCTCTACTAATATTATAAAAAAGAAAACTTTGTATTTTTGTTTGTTTGTCGTGTCATTTTTTGTATGTTTGTTAACTAAAAAACTACTGTACTGATTTTAAAAATTCTTTTATTTAGAATGCTACATTATCCCTGAGTAATAAAATTAGCCTATGTTAGGCTAATTTTATTACTAGATTACAAAGCGTCATTATAGTCTGCGCGAACGAAGTCGCGTCGATTCTGCTAGTCTTTTTATATTTGTCTTTTGTAATCAGCGCGGGGGACGTCGCGGGTATCGACTAGTATTTAGAAACCCCTCGCACACGACCTCAGAAGCTAGAGCTTCATGTTTATTGATTGTCACGCTCTGTAATACAATATGAATCTGTAATGAATAATTCTCTTTATCTATTCACTATTTTATTATGTGAGTTATTTTATCATGTGGCTATTCTTTATCTATTTCTATTCTTTTTTTCGTGGTAACTCCAATACCGGTATGGTAAAATTTTGAAAGTTAGAAGTGGAAAGTTAATGCTCGTATGCTGGCAAGAGAATACATCTATATATATAAAAGCGAAAGGTCACTCACTCACTCATCACGAAATCTCAGAAACTACAAGAGCTAGGAGTTTCAAATTCTGCATGCGTTCTTTTAAGGACGTAAGTGCTAACTAACAAGGGATTTTATGAAATTCAACCCCTAAGGTGATGAAATGGGAAAAACTTTGTGATACATTGATTTGAACGCGGGCGGAGCCGCGGGTACAGCTAGTTAGTTATATAAACTAAGAATAAATTTTTATATCAAAAATAAACTGTTCACGTGTCGAACGCGGTGAGTTCGATTGTGCTCCACTCTCATCTCATCAATGCCGCCATTTTCGCGACTATAATTGCTTTTATTTTTAACTAGCTGAAACCCGCAGCTTCGCCCGCGTTTTAAAAATACATGACATATACCTTTTTTTTTGTTCTCGAGGGGGAAACCTTCAAAAGGTACCCGACGCCGCGGGAGCGACGCAGGGTCATGTGGGATTTTTACCGCACTAAAACCCCCCCGGTGGCCGTCCTCGGTGCTAAAAGGAGGACTCCGGGATCTCGAAAATTCAACCGGAATCCTCCGAGTGCGTTGTCCTATCGGGCTCCTCCCAGATGGGCGGCTGGGCCCACCGCTCCGTCTAGCCTTCTACGATATGCGACCACACATACCGCCGTCCTTCCCGGGATTACCTGACCGAACGGTTCCAGCTCCCACCCTAGCCGCCCGCAACCCTGGAAGCTCTTTTTAGTCGCCTCTTACGACAGGCAGGGGATGCCGTAGCCCTATTCTAATCCCGGAACTACAGGGACACATGACATATACCTACGTATCCAATTTTATGCCTACAAAATTTTTAACTAAACAACATTTTTTCGGTAGGACTGATAGCAACTTAGCAAGTTCGAAGCGGGCTCGCGCACGAAGGGTTCCGTACCATTATGTATAAACAAAACGGCAAAAAGCCCCATTTGTTTGATTGAAAATTCCTGAAATATTTCAAGCTCTACCTGTTGTTTCTTATTAATATTGAGTAAATAGATAACATTTGTCACATGAAAGTCCCCCCCTTAAATATTTATTAATACCAGTAGGTACTTGTACACATTGTACAGCATATTGTTACAATTATTAACAGCCCTTATTAATAATCCATGCAAGTCGATGACTTAAGTTATCTTCGTTTCAATTCTACATAGATAGGTACATATGCCAAAATATCTTATATTATGCTCCGTCGCAATCTCTAATAGTTCTGAAGTTATGAATGATGATAATAGTATCAAACTGCAAGTAAACTCCATTGAATGAAAGAAAATTCTTCCTCAGTTGACCGAAAAATCGATGTACACGCATAAAAGAAACATACCAACCGAATTGACCTTTTCGAACTCAGTTGAGTATATCATTACGTTAAGAAAAAAAATTATTATTACCTGCATATAATTAATAGTGATATGTTACAAAGTCCCTATTTTAAACAAATCGTACCAATTGAATCCAACGTAATCGAATTTGAACTCAAAATAATTCACTCTCTTTTATATACCTACAAACTTCAAGAATTAGCCCTTGGCGTAACTCAGGATACATCCAGCGACATCTGTTATCCCTTATTAAAACAATACACAAAGTAAATCTTTCTAAACACGCTTGAAAGTTGAGAATGCTCAGTCGCGGCAGCATCGTGATGTGTCTGCCTATGTAGGTGTATCTATAGTTATAATCGTGAATATTGTTTACTTCTACGAAATACTACGAAAATAAATCGAATTAATTATATTTCCTTTGTTGTTTGTAGGTATAAATTTGTTTGTACGAAGTAGATTTATTACAAAAAGGTAGATTGTGAATTAAAAAACGGAATATCCATTTCCATATTAATTTAGTAAAAAGTAGTTTTCTCATATTCATAAGACATTTAAATTACATTTATTTGTATGGATGAAAGCACCTAATGGCCAACTTCTGTAGAATATACAGTAGGTATCCTCGAATCAAGAGCAGTGAAACTTGAAACTTGCACTCTTAATCGGTCCGAGGTTCAAACCCAGGCACGCACCACTGTTTTATGTGCGCAGTAGAAATTAATTATCACTGCTTTTCGGTGAAGGAAAACATTGTGAGGAAACCCACACTCCCGAGACTTCGTTAAAAAAAGTTCTGGGAGGTATGTGAAGTCCACCAATTCGCACTTGGCCAGCGCGGCCAAAATGGCCTATGGCCTAAAATTTTCTAATTCCGAGAGAGAGCCGTGCACGGTAGTGAGACAATAATGGGTTAACGATGTATCCTCGAATCATAGGGAGGTAAAGGTCAATTTTTACATCATTTGTTTCTGCTTACAAACCTCCTTAAATATTTGTAAGTAAAAAAAATCTAACTTTTACGGTTAAGGCAGGCAATACCCCTACATCATGAAGGTTGAGGGGTTGAGGGTCAAATTTTTCACCATTTGTTTTAGCTCAAAAACGTTATAACAAATTGGAAAGCAGAAAATGAGGGAGCTCTTGCGGTTTAGGCAGACAGTGCCCCTGCATCATGAAGGTTGAGGAGTTGAAGGTCAAATTTTTCACCATTTGTTTTTGTTCAAAAACGTTATGCCATATTTGAAAGCAGAAAATAAGTAGCTCTTACGGCTTAGGCGGGCAGTACCCCTGCATCATGAGGGTTGAGGAGTTGAAGGTCAATTTTTTATCATATTATGTTATTCTAGATACTCGAGGTTCACTCCAAGTTTCATGTAAACCATATCGACTGAACCTAAGTTATCATTTAATCTGCATAAAGCGGAGGTATTTTTTGAAGGTTTTTATGTTTTTCCGAAGTACCCTAATTATTTTTCTAAAATAAAAGTAGCCTAAGTTACGCGCTGTGAAATTAGCTATCTAATAGTGAAAATCCCGACAAAATCGGTCCAGCGGTTTCGGAGATTACCCCAAACAAACAGACAGACAGACAGACAGACAGACAGACAGACAGACAAAAATTTTACTGATTGTTGTTTTGTTATCAGTATCATGTATACTTTCATATGCAATTGATAAAAAGCTGTTATTTTGATATTACAAACAGACACTTCAATTTTATTTATAAGTATAGATTTGAATTTAAAAACAATTTCTTTTTTATGTAAATTGTAATTCTTGATTAAGTAATAAAATGTACTCGTCTTATTTATCGATTGCACGTTCATATATGTAAGCGTATGCCGCAAAATATAAAATATTAAAATTTGCGAACCATTCTTTATTTTTTATTACGATGGCGTGCGGTTGGAATATTATCACCGTTTCACAATTCATAACGTTTGATTGCGAACCGTACATCATCGTGCTTTTATTGGCATTAGAAAAAAGCGGACCAATCGGCGCCCACCGGCCATTGTCCCGTTCAAATAATTGTAAATTTCCAACGGACAAAATATAATAAATTGCCGATGAGATCTGCGAAAACACTTCAGCAAAAATCTATTTCACGCGCCACCACGCTAAAGAGACTTTAACGTAATGTGCTAGAACACAAAATCGTACGAGAATCCGCAGTACCGCGCGCAAATTAAACACGACCAGTCTATATTTGCACTCTGTACCCTTTGTTGTCGGCTTTTTTCGGTTGTTTCCGCGTAAAGGCTGATAGAACACGTTTTTCAAATCATTAAACAGTTTCGACCGTGGCGGTCGCGGTTGGCGGGAAAAAGGAGAAGTATTTAAAAAAGCAAAAAGAACGTAAAAAATCGCTGGCCTGCGAACGAGCCGAGGTGATCGTTGTTTCGCCACGATAATACTGTGCCCCGACCGAGAGATTTTGGTACTGTGAGATATGTACAGGTTTATTTACTTCTGTAGAAAATCTGATTATATTTAACTAACAATATAGGGTATTAACAGAAGCGTTCATTTATTTAATTAATATCATGATTTTTTGCTTGTGACTTATCTATATTATTTTCGCACTGGGGCGGAATTTTGATAGTAGAACCCATCTATATTATTTTGAATTTATATTAATAGGAATATGAGATATCGAAAAAAACCCTAAATCTTTCGTAGTATGCCTGAAAATTAAAAAGAAGAAAGATTCTATAATTTTAGCGCCCTCTACTAAATAAATTTTGCTATAAGCTCACACTAGAATAAAATGGAAACCCTGAGTTAAATTTACACACTGGCAATTAATAAAAGAATAAGTTATAAAGGGTAATACAGATTTTATGTCTTGCAAATTATTAGAAATTATATTATATAAAATGCCTTTATTGTATATAGGCCTGCCTGCCTGCCTGTTATTGTGCAACTGATGTGTTCGACACTTATATTGCTCTAGTATCAAAATTGCTGGTCGCAGTACACTCCGGTCCATCAGCTACTTCTCACGCGGCGCGTCAGCTATCGACACCGCTAGCTACAATGTTCACACTTCCGCTGACAAACAGACGATCCGTGTGTTATTGTGGGTCACAAATGCGTTTCTTCCCCTGAGGACTACGATGGTCACTTCTTATAAAAGTGAGCCCGTAACAATCTTCCAGGAATAAGAAATAATTGCTATACGCTAGAAAAATTGTGGCGGTGGTACCTCCCCGGTTAAACCGGTTGGTAGATTAAACCGTATACCACCAGGTATACCTGGTGGCTTACGGTTTAACCTACCACGTATCACCTTGCAAAATGTGTTTTAATATATTAAATAACTTAAATAACTTTCTGTATTTCAAATTAAAGCACAAATGGACTTAAATTTTAGTATTTAGATTTTACGAGAATCTTGGGACTATACCTCCCCACCTGGAACCGTAAAATCTATGTCTACGCATACGTGATTGATTTCAGATGAAACCCATGTTCTGTATGTTTACAAATGTCCATGGACGGCAGTGAGCACTTACCATCAGGTGGACTACAGGTCGTAGGTCGTTTCCTACTTCAGTCAGATAAAAAAAAAAAGTTTGAGACAATAGCTTCCTATCTGGATCCGAAAATGATTATGTATTATAAAAAATCGTGTCAGCAGATACGTCTTGTATTCGGAGTCCATGTTTTACGTCGGCCACGCTCGCAGTAGGCCGAGGGCGGGCACGTGGGCGCACATAAATTCGTCGGGAACTCGCCGCTCGGACGAAAGTTTCGCACCATTAATTCTTGCCTCAGCCCGTTGCATTTTTCCATCGTTTTTCCAATGTATATTCCGACGTTTTTCAACGGCCACCGGAGAACGGATCGCTTTTCTATATGCAAAGTGGTCGACCCCAACCGCAAAGATTCATTTCACCGTTATAAAGGGATCATCTATGTTTTCAATTGTATAATTTATTGAGGGTTTTTTAATGTTTATCGGTCGCCGGATTTCGGTTCCATTAAACTTTTTTTTTGGATTTTATGTCACGGAAGATATTGTTCTTGTTGTTTGAGGGCGGATCTCGGTATTGTTTCGCTCTTGGCAAGGGGTCGCTAGTGGATGAATATGCTAATTGGATCCGAAGCGGTTCGATTTTAATGGGTTAAGTCTTATCTTTGTTTGTCTCTAGTCGGTCTGTAATAAGAGCATAAGAGCGTAATTTTTAATTTTTTATCTAATATATATAATGTGTCACAGTTTTTGTTGCCATACTCCTCCGAAACGGCTTGACCGATTTTTACCAAATTTTATATGCTTATTCAGTAGGTCTGAGAATCGACCAACATCTATTTTTCATACCCCTTAAGGGTTGTCCACTCTTAACATTTTTTTTTTATTTTTTATATGGCAAAACAACGTTTGTCGGGACAGCTAGTTTATTGTATAAATGTAGGTCATGGTATTATTCCAATATAAATCTAGGTCCTTGTGTTGATGGATAGGTATAGGTGAAATAATACAAAAATATCTCCGTCTTCAGTTTTATATTTTAGCTAACGTTTAGCTAAGGCACTTAGAACACCATGAAATATCTATTATTCCGAAGTATCACCATTGATGCCGATATATGAGACTATTTTATATAACTAATGTTGAAACGTCAATACATTTATTTTTTAATTCGTTTTTCTTTATTCTTTTGGCAAGTCAGAAATTAATAGACGAGCTTTTATTCCAGTACTCCCCAAAATTTGTTTATTTGTGCCCATATTGAAATGAAATGAAATGAAATGAAATGTCTTTATTTTGCATAGGCCTTCGGGGGCGCTTACAAATTGTCAGTTACATTTATATATATTTTTTTACACTAACACCGGATCGGAACACGACCCCAACTGAGAAGATCCGGCAAGAAACTCAGTGGGTTTGTCTTTTTTCTTTGTATATCTTTTTTTTCTTTTTTTATTTTTTTTATTTGCCATCTTGTTTTTACATGGGTAACAATAGTATTTATTAAAGAAAGAAACTTGTGAGTATCATGGTTATTAGCCTCAACATAAGCTGTAAATACGTTGTCTGTCAATCAATAAATACACCTAGTATATACGACAAAAGAGGAAATCGTAAACTTTATAGACTCCAGCAATCAAAATTAAGAATAACGTAACCGTATAAAGCTTATGTCTTATAAAACATACACATTAAAAATTAAATATTCAGAGTTCTCTAAAAATTTAACAAATAATAGAAAATTAAGAAAGAAGAAGAATTTGAAGAAAGGAATCTAAAACGTTATGCATGACAGCGTTTTAATTGGAATCTACATTTTAGTCGTTAAATATACCTGATTACTTAGATGTAGTAGACGTGTGTTGGTGAATTACGCCATGTATTAATTATAATGCACTACTAGATACACCCACCTATTTCGGAATAGGTTAGAATTATAGAATTATAACATAGATGGTTCGTAATTTATGTATGTATCTTATAGTTATTCTTTATAAGTAATTAGCCTCTATATTTATAAAAATCTGTATAGATGTTAAGTTCTGATTTCAATTCGTCAAATTCTCATCAAGCAACCATCAACATAAATTAATAAAACAATCAATAAAATTAACGAAATTGGTTTCAATAAATCAGTTACTTCCTTGTGGTACTTAAATAACTAGAGTTACAAATTTCTAATAATAGAAACAATAATAAACAATATTCCCCAAATAAAAGGTAGCAATTCTTCAAATGTCAAGAACATCAATCATAAATAAGCATTAGGGCGGACGACGTAGAATTCAATAAAGCACTCGGATCTGCATCGAACGATCGCGGATTGCCACGATCAATCCTCATTTGCTGTGGGGGTATGAAAAAACAGCGCGACCATTTTTAATAGTCGAAGAAAGAAACGGAAAGAAGAAGAATGCCCGCCAGTCAACCGCAGACAAATCGAGTGTAATTAATGGTAACGTGAGCCGACAATAAAGGGAAGGGACGAAACAAAACATCCAGCGACCGGAGATGTCGAACGAAAGAATTTATCATCGAGACGGCAGCGGTCGTGCTACTGCGGCCACCAATGTCCATTTGGATAATGCCCGACGCGATTAAAAATATAAAAATACCCCCCCACCCCCCGGGGGACGGGTGGGGGATTTGACGGAGGACACCGCGTCGAGGACACAAAAGGATTATAAATGAGAAGGAATTTTAGATAATATTTGTACGTTGAATGTGGATTGTAATGTTCGTAGAGATCGGACGCTCGCCGGCTGGGGGCCGCCTCCCCCCGGCCGCTCGCCTTCCGATCCTCTCCTAATGAGTGTTTGTATCAATTTGTTAGTATTGTATTTGAATATTTTTGTGCGTTCGTTACGATTTTAATCCTGTGCGGTCTCGTCGGTTGGGATCGATGTTTTTTGCTTAATACTCGTCGGTCCGCGTTATTTTATCATTTTTCTCCTCGGTGTTTCCCCGATCGCGAATGTTGTTGATTAAAGGTCGGGTCTGTGGATCTGGATCGGTCGTTTTAGGTATTTTTGTCTTTTTCTTTGGAATCCACTGATAAACGGTGCTAATAAGGAATGTTTATCTGTGGGAGCTACAAATGAGAGGGTTGTGTTGATTACTTGCTATAAATATCTTTTCGCATCCAATATAAGATCGTTTGTCTTTAATTGCAACAGATTTTGATTGAAATCACAATATTTTTTCGGGACAATTCCAAATATTATACTTAATAAAGGTGCAAAGAGAATTAATTCTCCTTCAAAGCCGGCGATGCATTGGCGATTCCTCTAGTGTTTCAAATGTCCATAGGTAACGGTAACTACTCTACATCGGGTGGTCCTTCTGCCTTATCATTAAGTACAACTATAAAAAGAATATAAGAAGTGTTAAGATACCATGATAACTCTATCATCTCTATCAAATTAATCGTGGAATGCCAGGATTTCAGATCTTAAGCTCCGTATAAATAACATTAAACTCCGTCAAAAATAGGTAAAAATAAATCTGGATAAACGAGAAATTACGAACTTGTGCCGAACGCGAGCTATTCCCGTATGAAACACTAAAACTCACGTTTCTTCCTTAATATATCCTGTGAACGAACGAATGCTACGTTCGTAAAAACATTTTAACGGAGAACTCTTGGTATTTTAAAAATAATATAGGTACGTTGGGGATAAGTAGACACCGCTCGCGCGGGGCATCGCGCCAACGGGTAAGATAAGCTTGGAAAAATAGAATTCATCGTCGTAATTAATACATTAAAATAATTTTTTTTCGTCCGCCATTTTTTTTCAAAAAACGTTGCCTGAATCCGAATGAGCGCGAGTGAAGAATAACAGCGACACCGCTCCGGCGACGTGTTTTCAATTCATTATCTCGAAAACAAAAATTTCATTAGCCCCGAGATTTCCTTTTTAAATTTAATTATTCATATTTAAATTAAACAAAATATAATAGAGGTCCGCGCGGCGGAGTAAAAAAGCGGCTTTATCGTATCATATTTTATTAACCGAATTTATAATTCTACGGCGATTCGGCCGGGGGTGTGGGGGTCGGATCGCCCGAAATATTTATGAATGCCGAGCAGAAAAATCCACAATAATATTTCAGGGGTGGATGTCCGTCCGTCGGTCTTTACTTGCCCTCTCTGATCTATTTAAAAAAGAGGCCCGGAAGGACAAAGGGCGGCTCGTAAAAAAACTGGACTCGCGTAGAGGTTGACCGCCGGCCGCGGCGGCATTGTCCGATTCTTATTTTTTACCGGATCGGAACCTTTACGCCGCTTTTTATCGGTTTTTGTTCCGGAGACACCGGCGGCCCCCTATTTGTAAAGCGTTTGTTCTAATGCGCGCGGTTGTAATTCTATTTTTTGGGGTTAGGTGGGAAAAAATGGTTCGCCTCCCTTTTGGTATGCAAAAATCTCGTGATTTATATAGGTGGCGCCGTGGTCGCCGTCGGTTTTTCTTCGATGCCCTTTATGCGGTCTGCGGGTAACTAATTACGTCGTCTCGCTTCACGCATCCCTGTTATCTTTTTAACGGCTTCAAAGGAATTGTACTCGTGTGTGTGTTTGTGACATTTGATTAATATGTAGTACATAGTTATGTTTTAGAAGTGGGAATTTTATTTTTACGATCTAAAAAATTTGTTTAACTTCTTTCAGATGGCATTAAGAAAAAACTTTTACTTTTCTTTTTAATTATGATATAATATTAATTTTCTTACAGTAATTTAATTAGTTGTAATATCAATTAGTGCTATAATCAATATTAATTTAATATTAATCCATATTAAGTTTCCTTTTTGTATTTTTAAATAATATCTATGCATTTACAGTTATCTACAATGAAAGAATAAAAAGATTAAGATTTAACAGTCTGGTATATATATATAGGTATTTGTTGAAGTGCAACTTCTTTATCGGGGTTGGAAAAAAAATAGTGTATCATTTTTTGGTTACGCGCCATCTTTTTCTTATCCCTACCACGCGTGATATTAGATAGATTATTATAGATTAGATTATAAGATAAAGTTTAATAAAAGCCTTTTATTAAACTTTATCTAATTTAACTTTATTTAACCAATATCTGTAAAGTTGCATATAGTAAATTATTTTTTGAAAAATAACGTCATAAAGAAGTTTCACTTCTTACGAGTGTACGCTAGTACACGCACACATTTTTATTTTTAAGAAAGTATTTAAACAAATACTATGCTGTAACAAACAAACACTATACATTTTTGGTCAATTGTACGCTAAGAAATCCTCACTAATCCAAACAAACTCAAATCATAGGAGACATTTAGGGTAACGCCACCCCGTCGTCCCCCTCCCTGCGGTCAGCGAGCACGCAAGCGGCAGGTGATTTTTGAAAAGTTTCTTTAAAGTGTTACAAAAAGTATGTAATAAAATGTTTGTTATACAACATAACGTATTAAATCAAATCTATAAATCGATGGTAATCTTCAATTCTTCAATTCTTCTCCTATACATATAAATGAATGTTTGTCTGCATGGCCTCTATATAATCGTAAACTATTCATTTGATCATGTGATGATCTTTAGCAAAGTTGTTATTCATGAGCTCGCGAAGGTTTCTGGTGTATTTTTTGTGATGGCGTAGCAACGCACGCAGGGTACAGCTAGGAATGTATATAATTTAATTGTATTATCATATTCTAACGCAAGGCATATTGTAATGCTTTTCCCTCTCAAAGCTTGCCTAAAGAATTCAGTTTGTAATGTATTTTAGCATATTGCTACGAAGGTCTTTTAAGATTTGGGCCAAGGTTTGAATCCTAGGACATGCGCTAGGCACATTATATACAAAGAAACGTTATTGTTACTCCTTACTGTCCCACTGCTGGGCACAGGTCTCAGAGTGAGAGAGTTGAAGAAATCTCCGTGGAAGTTTCCTCTAGATGTATTAATAAGTAATTAATTCCCGAAATTCATATGATTTATATTTTCATATGATTTGACCTAGGATGGGAACGTTGGGCCTCCCGATTGAGAGGGCAATTCAATCATAAGGCTATCATTGCTTATCATTATCATATGAACTTCTAAAGAAAGAAAGACACTTACGAAAAGTTTCTTATTTAAAAAGAAAATAAAACTGTAAGAAAACTTTAAGCAAAGCTGTCTTAAGTCTATCCACATTTCGGCAATGTATTGTAAATCTAGCCTAACCGGAACCGCAGTCATTTTACGAGAAGACCTCGCGCTCTTTCGGCTATCAACGCTCTCCTGAAAGCTTATCCTGATTTTGATATTTTTGCGGATTCGGGGCAAAAAGTGTTGAGTGTGTCTGACGCACCACTGATTTTTCTAAAATTGTGTGAGTATTAGAAATTTGTTATCACTGCTTTTCGGTGAAGGAAAACATCGTGAGGGAACTTACACACCCAAAAGATCTTAAAAAAAGTTCTCGGAGGTCCACCGCCCCCGCTGACCAATGCGCACTTGGTCAGCGCGGTGAATGGCCTAAACTCTCTCATTCTGAGAGAAGACCCGTGCCCAGCAGTGGGACAATAATGGCCTGACGGGAGAACACTTCTACTCTCACAGCACAAGCACACTTAGGTACATGACAAATGCATACAAAGGCATTTGTAATATTAATAAAATTAGATCGATCGTACTAAATTAAGATACTTAGGCTTAGTATCATAAGTGACTACCGATATTTCTAACTTCACGTTCAGGCGACACCACCCTCGACCCTCGGTCAGCGAGAACGCGGAACGGTGGCAGGGCAGGTGGTTTTTAAACTGAGGCCATTATCGGCCTGAAAAAAGGATTCATACATTACGTGTGATAAATACCGGGAAAGGTTCCTTCGATGATAATGCGGTGGTTAATCGCGCGTTGGGATGCTTTGTTTTTACCGTCTACGCTTTTACTGTTCTTTTTAATGTTTTTCTGGATTAAAATAATATGGAAATGAGTTGTTATTAACAGTAAGGCTTATTTATTTGATGTTGATGCGATGGATCCGCAGTGTCTTGTGGTTACGGTCTAGAATTTTAAATATTTTATAAACATAAAACGCTTTCTTCACTCATAAGCCCACATTAGTATTGTCTCCTATATCGTGGGTGCCATAGATATACACTAAGGCGTATACATACAACTAGACCCAGAATAAGAATTTAAACTCATCATTCAGATATCTGTCTGACCGGGAATCGAACCCGGAAACCACTGCCTATCTGGCCGCTATGGTAACTGCTCCGCCACGCGGGTCGTCAAATGATTAAATAGTCTCTACCCCTGTATATCATAGGAGGTGACTGAAGGGATAATTCCAAGAGATAAGCAGCAGCGTCTCTCACTGGGAAGAGCCCGAAGGGGGCATCGCGCTCGGAAGACTCCGGTTGTGTTCCATTGGAGATGCCGGAGTCCTACACGCAGCGCTGAGGATGGCAAACCGGGGGGTTAGTGAAGTAAAAATCACACATAACTCGGCGTTGCTCCTACCTCCGGTTGTGTTTCATTGGAGATCCCGGAATTCTCCACGTAGCGCTGAGGATGGCTACCGGGGGGTTTTAGTGAGGTAAAAATCCCACATAACCCAGTTGTTTCAACGGCATAAGGTACCTTTTGAAGGTTTCCTCCTCGATAACAAAAAAAAACAGCAGCGTCCTGTATAACATTAATACACTGCGGTCTCCAAAACACATGCCAGGCGCGAAGACTATTGGCAGGAAACCTCATTAGTGCATGGCTATGTCCAGCAGTCTATCTCGTCAACCCTACATTGTCCCACTGCTGGGCCTTCTCTTAGAATTAGAGAGATTAGGCCAAAGTCCACTGCGCTGGCCAAGTGCGTATTGGTGGACTTCACACACCTCCGAGAAATTATTTTTTTAAAGAACTCTCGGGTTTCCTCACGATATTTTCCTTTACCGAAAAGCAGTGATAATTAATTTCTTATTGTAATAACTAGCTGACCCGACAAACGTTGTTTTGCCATATAAAAAAAAAAACAAAGTTAAGGGTGGACAACCCTTATCACTAAGGGGTAAGAAAAATAGATGTTGGCCGATTCTCAGACCTACTTAATATGCTCACAAAATTTCATGAGAATCGGCCAAGCCGTTTCGGAGGAGTATGGCAACAAAAACTGTGACACGAGAATTTTATATATTAGATTACATTTTTAATAGCAAGGTATAGGTGTCGTGGTGATGCCTAAATTGTTTCTTGTTTGAAGATGTATCCCAATTGTATTCCCAGAAGCTACTGCCTGGACGAGAGGTACCTGTACTCGCTGAGCGAGGTCCGCCGTGTCCACTGGCATCCGACCTCCTTCTCGCATCTGTTGGTCCTGGTCTCTGATAACACTATCAGGTGAGTGTGGTCTATTACACGTGTTAAATTGTTTTAAAATGTAAACGGCAACCGTATTACCTATTTCTACGTTTATTTTTAATCTGACTGAAGTAGCAAACGAGCATGCAGTCCACCTGATCGTTAGCCACTGCCGGCTATGAACATCTGTAATCAACTTCATACAGAACATGGGTTCCATCTGAAGTCAATCACAGATGCGTTGCTACGCCCGAGGACTATGATGGTCGCCTCATGTGAAAGTGTACCGGATGTTTTCTTACTCAGTTCTTACGTTTCGGTGGAAGGTTGTGGTTGCCGGCTCACTTATATATGAGGCGACCAGCCTCCTAGCCCTCGGGAGTAGCAATGCATCTGTGATTGATTTCAAATAAGACTTTTGTGTTCCATGAATGGCAGATATCACTTACCATCAGGTGTATTGCATGCTCGTTCGTTACTTCAATATTATAAATCTGTGAGCGTGGCTAGCATTGGATCACACGGTTCGGTCACGATCGTGTGTCGTGACTGCCAACATCGAAATTATATCTTACTAGCTGACCCGGCGAACTTCGTTCCGAAAATCTAAAATTATCAGTGTTCCTCCACTACATTATGCATGTATTATACATGAAAACCTTCCTCCCGATTCACTCAATGTATTAAAAAAAACTGCATTAAAATCCGTAGCGTAGTTTTAAAGATCTAAGCGTACATAGGGACAGACACCGGGAACCGACATTGTTTTATACTATGTAGTAAAGTGGTTAGTATCTAATTATTTTCCCATCGTCAATTTTCAGGCTATACAACATAGCGCTCAAGGCCGGACCCAAGCTGGTGAAGACATTCTCCATCGGTCGTAAGGCGAGCGGCTCTCTGGGTCGCACTGTCCAAGCCGGGCTGGGTGACGCTGCGGTGGACTTCACACCACTGCCGGACTCGGACCGGCTGCTCGTGCTCAGCGGGGAGGGGGACGTGCATCTGATGACCTGTGAGCTGGAAGGAAATAGGTGAGGATTATGGGGTGATGGATGAGGTTTGGGGTATCCTACGCGGATCGGATTGGTTGTATATGCGTCTAGGGGTTTTATGAATGAAAGATACCTGAAGTATGCTACATTATGATATTTAATTTTTTTTTTTTTTATTTTTTTCTTAAAAAAAAACACACGCTTTCTACACTCATAGCCCCACAGTAGGATTTTCTCCTGTGTCGTGGGTACCATGGACACACATAAGACGAATACACCAACACCCAGACCCAGAACATGAATCTAAACTCATCATTCAGATACCTGTCTGGCCGGGAATCGAACCCGGGACCCACTGCGTCCGTTGTTTCAATGATGTTTGTCACTGATGTTTCAAGATGTATGGGATCCTTAGGAACTCTTTAGACCATTTTACTCTTTACGATGCGTCCTTAAGATTATTTGTGGGTGACCGAAGTATTTGTAGCAGGAATTGTGCTGAGAGCATACTGCAACACGCTGTTCTAATGTCATGGAAATAATGTAGGGCAGTTTTGAAGCAAGGTATCATATTTCTCCCGTGTCTAATTTTTGCTAGAATGTCAATCATATCCTCCGTCCAATATATAATAACCTAAAAAAATAACGTTAAAAAAATTCAAAAAATTAATAAATGTCATTACCCCCCACCTGCTCCACCGTATTATAATTTATAATTATAATACTTAACGGGTACTCACGATATGCGGTTTATGTATTCTTATAGAATTCTTTTTGCCGATATTATATCATGCCGATTGCATATTGTGAGTACCCGTTATGTATTATAAGTGACGACCCGCGTGGCCAAGCGGTTACCCTACCGAGCTGACGTGCAGTGGGTCCCGGGTTCGATTCCCGGCCCGTCAGGTATCTGAATGATGAGTTTACATTCTTGTTCTCGGTCTGGGTGTTTGTGTATTCGTCTTTATGTGTGTCCATGGCACCCACGACACAGGAGAAAATCCTACTGTATGCGTGTAAAATGCGGGCTATCCTATGAGTGTAAAAAGTGTATAATGTATCAATTCCGCGATAATACTAGTCTAAAATCATATAATTTATAATGTCAACATAATCTTAATTATATAAATTATAATTTTCAACACCTTTCCCCAGTGTTCTTCAAGCGTGCCTGTCGTCCCCCCTCGCGATGTACCCGCCCGCGGACGACAACTACGGGTCGGAGTCGTGCTCCGTGGCGGCGCTCGGCGGCGGCGACGCGCCCGTGCTCGTCGTCGTGGCGACCTGCTCCGCCACGCTGTACCACTGCCTGCTGTTGCCTGCGGTGAGTATATTCTACACTGGACAAGTCTGCCCATGATGACCTATCGCGTAATGGAGTTCGGCTCACCACTATCTGGCATTGCCTGTGATGAGTGCGTGTATTACACTGGACAAGACTGCCCATGATGACCTATCGCGTAATGGAGTTCGACTCACCACTGTCTGCGGTGAGTGCGTGTACTAACTACACTGGACATGACTGCCCAAGATGACCTATCGTGTAATGGAGTTCTACTCACCACTGTCTGCTGTTGCCTGCGGTGAGTGCGTATACTACACTGGACAAGACTGCCCATGATGACCCACTATCGCCTAATGAAGTTCGACTCACCACTGTCTGCTGTTGCCTGCGGTGAGTGCGTATACTACACTGAACAAGACTGCCCATGATGACCCACTATCGCCTAATGGAGTTCGACTCACCACTGTCTGCTGTTGCCTGCGGTGAGTGCGTGTACTACACTGGACAATTTATTACCACCGCCACACCTATTTCTAGCGTGAAGCATTTCTTGCGTTTCGATGGAAGGATGTGGTTGCCGGCACACTTTCACATGAGGCGACCATCATAGTCCTCGGGAGTAGCAACGCATCTGTGATTGACTTCAGATGGAACCCATGTACTGTATGAAGTTGATGACAGATGTCCATGGGCGGCAGTGACCACTTACCATCAGGTGGACTGCATGCTCGTTTGCTACTTCAGTCAGATAAAAAAAATTAAGCTCGACTAAACACTGTCTACTATTGTCTGCGGTGAGTGCTTGCACTCTACCCATGTTGCCCACCGCATTGGACAAATAAGCGTGCAGTTCACCTGATCGTTAAGCAGATTTTCGTTTTGGACACCGTAGTAAGGTGTAGTGCTGGTCCACTTTTATATGAGGCGCCTACCTAATAGTCCTCGAGAATAGCAACGCATCTGTGATTGAATGTACATAGAAGTACTTTGTTGTCTATGACTTGGTCTTATAAAATATAAAGTAACATTTTAAATCATCACAGCCCACAGACAACGAATCCGACGGCCACGCCCTGTACGTGGTGGAAGCAGTGGAGTTGAACATCGCACTGAACCCGGACGATATACTGCACTACAGCTATCCTGTGCATCTTTATAACGTGAGTTGTTATTAAATCTCATTAGTATTTATAGATAAGCACGTTTAAACATGCGATCGGACAAGCATACACACAAAATACACATAAACATACGGACAAACAAATTAACGAATGAACAAAAGATGAAACACTGATACTTTAAAGATTAGCGAAGGATTCGAGCGTTCAATCAAACAAGCACACACACATTACCAAACAAGCAAACAGGAGCACAATCAAATTTACTAACAAACGAACGAATTAACAACTGATCCCTCTATACATAAACAAGTTAAATCATACAAACAGACAAACGGTCTGTACGTGGTGGAAGCGATAGAGTTGAACATCCCGGTGAACCCAGACGATATACTGCACCACAGATACTCGGTGCATCTTTATAACGTGAGCTGTATTCTAATCGGATCGTTACTTCCAGAGATTAGCCTGCTTAGACAAAAAAAAAACAAGCATGTGGACAGACAGACACACACAAATATATGTCGGTGGATGACGGGAAATCTAAGTATATTTCATGATTAATGCCGTTTAGTTTTATAGTTCGTAATGTGTTAACATAGGCAAGTGAGGGTAGCTCCGGCGTTCTCTTTACGCAACACTGAACGGGTAGGCGTAGACTGGTGACCTCCCGCAACTAATCGACAGATGGCGCTTCTAGTATTCTAAAACGCGCTATCGAAGTATTCTTAATACCCCGCATATACACAAGTTCAGAATAACGACTGTTGGAGCACGACCGCTCTCTAGGCTTAATCACCTAGCCTGGCGGAAGATCTCCGTTTGCCAAAGTGATGACCCCTGACAAGAACACGTCCTTTCTCGATGGTGGCAACCTCACTTTCTTGATGAACCGCAGCATCAGAACATCTGATCAGCAGTGGATAGACGGCATCCCAAGGCCTCACTTCGCCCTCAAATCTCGACTCACCGTAGATAGTGCGCGAACTACTGGTGCTTGCACGCTAAGACTTGTGGATCTATCGACCTCCGGTTTGAGCAGGAGGTGATGTGGCGGCTTCCTGCAACTCATCAATCTGTTGTGTAATATTCTGCTTCATATAACATTACTATAAACAAATATATTCAATTGTTGATATGCATTCGTTTTCAGTGCACGCCCAATACGTACGCATGCATGCACGCGGGCGGTGTCCACGCAGTCACTCTGCCGATATTGGGACACCTGAAGGACTACGCTTTGGCCGCTGAAGGTAAGGGCATTTAAATATGGATCCTCCTCTCCTTTAAATAGGCGAGAAAAAGAAAATTCTTCAAACGCTTGGACAAAGCTATTAGTTGTCCATGCCTTAAACACTAATCAAATGTACCCTTTTTTTCTCGAGAAGGAAACCGTGGACGACGCCGTGGTAGCGACGCAGTGTTCAATGGGATTTTAACCGCATAAAAACCGTCCGTCCGTGGTGGCCGTCCTCGGCTCTACAAAGAGGACTCCGGGACCTCCAAAAGAACGCAACCGGAATCCTCTGAGCGCGTTGCCCCACCGAGCTCCTCCCAGATGGGCTGGGCCCACCGCTCCGTCTAGTGTTTACGACGATATGCGTCCACACATACCGCCTTCCTTCCCGGGATCGCCTGGCTGGACGATTCAAGCTCCCACTCACCGCCCGCAACCCCGGAAGCCCCTTTTAGTCGCCTCTTACGACAGGCAGGGGATGCCGCAGGCCTATTCTGATCCCGGAACTACAGGGACGGTGGCGATGGTACCTCCCCAGTCGAACTAAATTGGTTCTTCAAAATAACCTATAAATGTCCTTTTCAGGCGACACAGAGTCAATCCTTACAGCAATATGTTCGAAGCCGAGCGCAGCACGACATCTGGTGTGTACCACCGGCGCGGCTGGGCAACCCGCCCCACCAGTGGGCTTCGCGGTCTCCCCGCCCCCGTTGCCCACGCTGCTCATACTGTGCAACGACGGGGTTCTGCTCACCAGGTACGACGTTCCCTCCTCTCTGGGCAACCCGCCCCACCGGTGGGCTTCGCGGTCTCCCCGCCACCGTTGCCCACGCTGCTCATACTGTGCAACGACGGCGTTCTGCTCACCAGGTACGACGTTCCCTCCTCTCTGGGCAACCCGCCCCACCCGTGGGCTTCGCGGTCTCCCCGCCCCCGTTGCCCACGCTGCTCATACTGTGCAACGACGGGGTTCTGCTCACCAGGTACGATGTTCCGTCCTCTCTGGGCAACCCGCCCCACCGGTGGGCTTCGCGGTCTTCCCGCCCCCATATAAATTACCTATTGAGTGGCCACTACCACTAAAGGATAAGCGACCACAGATAAGATACAATCTGAGGTTGGTCATAGATGAATTTCGACTCCCGAAGACTAAATTGGAAAATCTAGGATAAGTAATTGCTTAATAGTTTCAACTTTTCAAAACTTACCTTACCACACCCTTCAATCCAGAACAGAACAACGCTTAATCATACCCTGATACCGTAGAAGTGGAACTATTATTATTTTTGTAACGAAAACTGTTACGCTGAAGCGTTACGTATCTTTAGTAATAACAGTTCTTATCGATTTATAACTGTCATTCTAATCATTTTATATTTTTCGTGTAAAATTTTATTCTGCAGATATTACATATTGTTATCTTTTTTGTTTTTCGTCTTTCACTTAGCTGATTACTTTCTTGGGACGGATGGGAGGAACTCCCATTAGAGGAGGCATACGTCTTGTTGTAAACTCATTATTGTCCCACTGCTGGGCACTAGTCCATAGTCCACTTCACACACCTCTAAGAGCTCTCGGGTATGTAGGTTTCCTCACGATATTTTCCTTCACTGTAAAGCAGTGGTAATTAATTTTTAATATGCCTATAATTTTAGAGAAATCAGTAGTGCATGCCCGGGATTTCAACCTCGGACCTCCCGATCGAGAGGGCATGTTTCAACCATTAGGCTTTAATTGCTCGTCTATAGTAGTATCATTTTTTTTTTATTATTTCACTGAAGTAGCAAACTAGCATGCAGTCCACCTGATGGTATGTAGTCACTGTCGCCCATGGACATCTGTAAGCAACTTCATACAGAACATGGGTTCCATCTGAAGTCAATCACAGATGCGTTGCTACTCCCGAGGACTATAATGGTCGCCTCATACAAAAGTGTACCGGCAAGCACACCTTTCCATCTCGCGCAAGAAATGCTTCACGCTAGAAATAGGTGTGGCGATGGTAACTCTCCGGTCGAACTACACTGGTTCTACCACCTGGTGTAAATGTAAAAAGGTAAATAGAAATGATAGATGTATTATGTTGCAGGACCCTAGAGCCTTACGACTTGGAAGATCGCCTGTACAAGGAGCTGCAGCTGAAGAACCCGGGACTCGATCAGGACGACATCAATAATATACTTAAAGAGGTATTTTGTTTTAGCAACCGTTTATGGCTACTAAGTGGTAGAACGTGTCCCTGTAGTTCCGGGACCTGAATAGGGCTATGGTATCCCCCTGTCGTAAGAGGCGACTAAAAGGGGTTTCCGGGATTGCGGATGGCTTTTTTTATCTGACCGAAGTAGCAAACGAGCATGCAGACCACCTGATGGTAAGTGGTCACTGCCGCTCATGGATATCTGTAATCAGCTTCATACAGAACATAGGTTCTATCTGAAGTCAATTTCAGATACGTTGCTACTCTCGAGGACTAAGATGGTCACCACATATAAAAGTATGCCGGCAACTACACCCTTCCATCTCGCGCAAGAAATGCTTGACGCTAGAAATAATTGTGGCGGTGGTACTTCCCCAATCGAACTTCATTGGTTCTACCAACTTAATAATTTAGAATAAACTAGTTTCAGTATAAAAAAGAAAACATTATGATTTCGCAAGATGATAGTGAAAGTATGGTCGACTATTTCTAGCGTGAAGAAGTTCGTGCTTTTCGATGGAAGGGTGTGGTTGCCACACACTTATATGAGGCGACCATCATAGTTCTCGGGAGTGGCAATGTATGTCATTGACTTCAAACAGATTCCCTGTTCTATATGAAGATGCTTACAGACGTCTATGGGCGGCAGTGACCAGTTGCCATCAGTAGGATTGCATAGTGCATTTGCTACTTCAATAAAAAGACTACTATCGAATATACTGCCTAAATAGGCTATTTGACAATGCGAAAAATTAAGTTTCAATTACTGTTATCAGTATATATTATGAGTTTAAGAATGGTTATTTATTAACATAAGTTGAAAATAATAATTAAATTTATTTAAAAATCCTTGAATAAAAATGCATTTTTTTAAACGTTTGTCACGTGACACAAAATGCTCCTGATTTGGCGGGTTTATGATGACGTCACTTGCTTTTTTTTTATTTGACTGAAGTAGCAAACGAGCATGCAGTCCACCTGATGGTAAGTGGTCACTGCCGCTCATGGACATCTGTAATCAACTTCATACAGAACATGGGTTCTATCTGAAGTCAAACACAGATGCGTTGCTACTCCCGAGGACTATGATGGTCGCCTCATGTAAAAGTGTGCCGGCAACCACACCCTTCTATCGAAACGCAAGAAATGCTTCACGCTAGAAATAGGTGTGGCGGTGGTACTTCCCCGGTCGAACTACACTGGTTCTACCACCTATTGTTTACAACAAATGTATGTGGATGACATGAGCCACAGATGACAATACAGGCAAGTGACGTCACCAACCCGCCATATGTCAAAGTAGCGTTTTTGCGCGCTATTTAAATATTGAATTTTTAATTTGATATTTTTCGGCAAATATGTACCAAAATTAAAAAAAAAACAACTTTTACTGGGTTCCTTAACCTCTGCTAGACAATATAAAATTGATTTTAAAAACCTGTCAAATAGCCCATTCTAGTATGTATGAGTTGTATTTTAAACTTTTTTATTTTATTAACACCCGACGCAAAAGAAGAGTGTATAAGTTTGACTGCAATGTCTGTCGGTGGACACGTAGCTCCTAAATTTGTTTTGAATTGGTAGTGAAATGGTAATTAAATTAACTTTGTAATATAATATATAGTGATAATTCAATATGCATAAATTTATAAAATTTAATTAGACTAAGATTTTTTTTTATTGTAAAAGGCGGCGGATACGTAATCCCGCACAACAACTAAGGGTCTAGGATACGGCTGAAAAACAGCGCTGCATGGGATTTCTATCCTGTGTCAGTGTAGGCGACGCACTAAGCATTCAATTATCTATGTATTTTTTTATAAATATTCTACTAATAAACAAGAGTGCGCCCGATGGCATGTTATAACCATGGCAACAGAATCGGGGTTTTCAGTCGTCCACGTACGTCAGCAGTTAGCGGAACGGCCCTCGAACGCGCTCTTTTGCACTAAATCTCGCGGTTTTACTTTCATCCCCTATAATTCTGATCCTTCGCGCCAAATCTTACCAGACTATGTTTACTACTCCACCTCGTAATAGACTGATGTCGCGTAAAGCCCGAGAGGAACTTAGTGAACGGTTAGAAAGTGCGTCTGGGCATGTGCTCACCGCTGGGAACGATAAAAACGAACAAAGTGTTTGTGCCCGTGCAGTGATAGACTCGCAAATCCCTTTGCAACATACATTATCAGTTCCTGAAGTGCCAATGGAAGCTAACTTAGACGTTAAATATGAAAATCTTGCCTCACAGTCGGCGCCATCTATGTCGACGTCATCTTCTCACGTCAGGCGCAAGAAACTCGAGCTGGCTGCCGCCGAAGCCAAGGCGAAGATTCAATTAGAGTTAATTGAGAAAAAACTCGAATATGATTTAGCTGTGGATGATTACGAGACGGAAATTCACGCGCCACGTAGTAAAAGGGCGTCAAATTGTCCTTCAAATGCTAGCCAAGGACATAATAGTAAATCGATGGTGAACGAGTGGATGGAACAGAACGAGGTACAGCAGTCGCCTGTGCTAGATGTAGCACCGACGACGACGACGGAGGCAGCACGGATACCTACCGTAGATCCGATTCGTGCACAGGCCCAGGGCCCTCCTGTCGACAGCATTCTGCAACTCGCACATACACTGAAGGATATTATGGTGACTTCGTCCACTCAGCAGGAGGAACGCTTACTCACACGATTGTCAACACCGCGTGAATTGCCTAGCTTTGCTGGAGACTATATAGAATGGTTGCACTTTAAGAGTGCATATGAGGAATCCAATCGTCTATGCCATTTTAGTGAGACGGAAAATTTGTGGCGTTTGAGAAAAGCCCTCAGAGGGGAGGCTAAAGAGACAGTTACAGATTTACTAATCGGTAACACTTCGCCAGATATAGTAATGCAAGCGTTACAATTAAGGTATGGGAATGCTGACATTATTATTCAACACCTTGTATCCCAAATTAAGAAACTAGCACCTTTAACAAATAATTATCAACATGACATAATATCATTTTCTATAAAAATAAGTAATTGTGTCGCAACATTACAATCGTTAAATAAACAAGATTATCTTCGTAGTCCAGATTTGTCAGCAGCTATTACGTCTAAGCTGCCTAGTATTTTGTTTAATAAATGGACAGAATACGCATACACTAGGATGACATTAGATATTCCTAAACTTCAACTCCTCGCTGCTTTTCTAAAAAGAGAGGCTGAGATGGTTGCCGTCGTTGGTGTAACCCCTAATGTGCGAGATTATAAGAAGCCCGAAATGGTGCAACCTAGTAAGAGGTATGAAGACAGACCTCGCCAGAGTGGTTACAATAGACCTGTATTTGCTACTGCTGCGCGAGCCACGGAGAATAGTAAAATCTGCAATTTTTGTAACAAATCAGTTCATTTATTATCGGATTGTAGTTCTTTTAAAAGAGCCATGAGGAAAGATAGATGGAGATATGTCAAAACAAATAATTTATGTTACTGTTGTTTACAAGAAAGACATAATCGAAATAGTTGTCCTGCTCCTGTATGCAATATTGATAGCTGTGGACTTGCTCATCATCGGTTATTACACTATAATAAACCGAACGCCACGCAAACATCAGCTGAGCAGCGCGAGGAGGATTTGGAACCGTCACGACATGGTCAACCAGGGGATTCATCGTCATCATGCCGCGAGACCGTGGCACACTCCCTCGCTACGAGCGCGGCGCTGCGGCGCCGGAACTCGCCGTCCCTGGACACGTCCCGCGCCTGCGCTCCCGCCACGCAAAGTACAGTATTCCTTAAAGTTGTCAAAGTGAATTTAAGTGGACCTAAAGGTATTGTCACTACTTATGCTTTATTAGACGATGGCGCTTCTATTTCTATGATTGATAAAAATTTAGTGCACGAGTTAGGTCTTACGTCATCCCAATGTAGTTCTATTAAATTAATTGATGCTTTCGGTTTAGAAATATTTCAATCTGATGCTCCTAAAATATGTACAAAAATAGGTGGTTTTTATGAGAATCAATATTATGATGTAACTTTGCGACAAGTTGAAAAATTAAATTTACCTCAACACGATTTTTCATCTATTAATGATTTAAAATGTAATCATTTGTTAGCAATAAAAGATATTGTTTGTAAAGAATGCGTAGTGCCTCGCTTGCTAATAGGTGAAGATAATTATTATCTAATCGCGCCGTTACAAATTCGACACGGCAATAAGCAGGAACCATATGCTACGAGATGCCGCTTAGGATGGTGCATTCATGGTTGCTATGGTCTCACTCACTCTTCCGTGAACGCACTCACATTCCATCTCGCTCACTCTGAGGCGCCCGAACATATAACAATTATGAATGAAGTTAATGAGTTAATTAAAAAATCCTTTGATTTAGATTCCATTGGAGTATCTTCCTTACGCCGTGAAAATACGGCACATTTGAGAGCGGTACGTATACTAGATGACACTGCACGTCAGATAGGTAAACAATGGGAGGTCGGTTTGCCCTTCGTCAAGGACGAGTTCTGTTTGCCGGACACCTATGATTATGCCCGTTCCAGACTAACAGGTATTATGAAAAAAATTGAGACAGATAGCAGTTACGCGGAGAGGTACCGGAAGGAAATTCGGAAACTCTTCGACCACGGCTACGCTCGAGAACTAGATGACTCTGAACTTTCGGCTAGTCACATTTGGTATCTGTCTCATTTTGGGGTTCAGAACTGCAATAAACCTGAAAAATTAAGGTTAGTATTTGATTGTGCGGGAAAGGTGAAAGGGGTTTGTTTGAACGATTTCCTTCTCACTGGCCCGGATTTATATAATTCTTTGTTGGGAATTATGTTACGTTTTCGGGAACATAAAATTGTGATCACAGGTGATATTAAAGATTTTTTTAACCAAATAAAAATTCGCGATGAAGACCAACATGTATTTCGTTTCCTGTGGCAAGATAGTTTAGATGGACCCGTCAAAAAATGTGTTATGCAGAATTTATTATTTGGAGCTACGTGCTCGCCTTTCATAGCACAATATATTAAAAATAAAAATGCTCAAAAATACCAGGATTTGTATCCAGAAGCGGTCGATGTAATTATAAACAATCATTATATGGACGATTGTTTACATTCATGCGATAATGAGACTCAAGCTATTCAATTAGTGAAAGATATAACTGCCTTTCATAAATCAGGCGGGTTTGAAATGACGCGGTGGTCGAGTAACAGTAGGTATGTTTTGCAGTCTATCCCATCCGATGCGCTTGCCCCTACTGCCATTGAATTTAAAGATGGATCTACGAACACTACTGAGCGCACTCTCGGTTTGATGTGGCATCCTAATGACGATACATTTGGTTATAAAATAAATATTAATCGAATATCGCCTAATATTATGAAGGGATTAGAAGCTCCAACTAAAGCACAAATGTTAAGTATAATAATGTCCGTTTATGATTTACATGGTTTTCTTTCTCCATTTATAATTAAAGGGAAAATTATTTTTCAAAATGTACATCGTAGCGGTGTCGAATGGAATTGCCACATCCATCCTGAGGAACACTCCTTGTTCACGAGATGGCTTGACGACTTGCAATGTTTAAGTTCACTTCGCATTCCAAGGTTTTATTTGCATGTGCAGGATTGGCTCGAATGTTACTCGGACGCGCAATGGTTATCATCTTTTTCGAAAGACAATAGCACAGAACCTACTATTATTAATACACAGATGCATATTTTTTGTGACGCATCTTCAAAGGCTTATGCAACGGTTATTTACTGGCGCTTTATACGATCCGATGGACGTGTACTTATTTGTTTTGTCAGTAGTAAAAGCCGCGTAAGTCCTTTACGTCCAATATCAATACCCAGGCTGGAGTTACAAGGTGCCCTGTTAGCAGCACGGCTTGCGGCTGCAATACAGCGTGAACATAAAGACATACAGCCAACAAAGAGGTATTTTTGGACGGACTCAAGCACTGTATTACAATGGATTCGTAGTGATCCACGTAATTATAAGCCTTATGTAGCTCACCGTTTAGGTGAAATAGACGAGCTGTCAAAATCATGCGAGTGGCGTCATGTACCCACTGGCCTTAACGTGGCGGACATAGCCACGCGCGAGGACGCACCTCGGCTTGTTTATTGCAGTGACTGGTTTCAAGGTCCTTCTTTTTTGAGTCGCCCTGAAGATCAGTGGCCCAAGGATCTGAAGCGTAGCAAACCACTGGATGAAACAAGGTGTGAAGAGCGTTCTATTCATGCAGTGATTCAGTGTAAGTCAGATATATCTTTGCCTAACGAAGATAATATCTCGAGTTGGGTTACACTTATGCGAGCAACGGCTAGGGTCTTACTTTTCATTAGAAAATGTCAGCGGAAGGAGTGCAGCCTTGACATTATTCTAATGAAGGAGGCAGAGAACCTATTGATAAAGAAGTGTCAATTTGATAGTTTTGGCAACGAATTGTCTTATTTAAAACAAAATAAACCATTGCCTTCTAATAGTCGTCTGCTACAGTTGTCACCATACATTGACGAGTTAGGTATATTACGTGTTGGCGGCCGCATAGACAGGGTAGCAGGTGTGGAGTACCACGCACGGCGTCCTGCTATTTTGGATGGTCAACACAAGATTACACGCTTATTAGTCCAATATCATCACAAACAAGCAATGCATGGTGCGAACGAACTTGTTGTTAATAATTTGCGACAGCAATATTGGATTTTACGTCTCAGGCCGACTGTCTGAACTGTTGCGTCACGTTGTTTATTTTGCCGCTATAGGCGAGCCACGCCACAACCGCAGCGTATGGCAGATTTACCTGCTGCTCGGCTACAACACAATAGGCGTCCCTTCACTTTTTCAGGTGTTGACTTTTTCGGACCTCTCGAGGTTATAGTTGGTCGTAGACGTTATAAACGTTACGGAATGTTATTTACATGCCTCACTGTACGTGCTATCCATATTGAGGTGACCGAAGACTTGAGCACCGACTCCACAATAATGGCATTACGCCGTATGGCAGCACGCCGTGGCATGCCGCAGGTAATATTTTCTGATAACGGTACCAATCTTCGAGGCGCCGATACAGAACTGAGACGTAGTATAGCCGAGGTCGACACGGAGGCAGTCCGGGAGGCTGGAACCGTTCGTGGTGTGGATTGGCGCTTTATTCCACCGGGTGCTCCTGAAATGGGAGGCAGCTGGGAGAGGATGATTCGGACAGTTAAAACTTCACTTAAGGTTGTATTAAAAAGCCGCGCCCCTCACCCAGACACTTTAGCTACACTACTGGTTGAGGTGGAGGCGCTGGTTAACAGCCGCCCCATCACTCATGTCTCTAGTGACCCCAGTTATCCGGAGGCTCTCACGCCCAATCATTTTTTGATTGGAACGTCTTCCACAAGTCCGCAATTTGGTAAGTATAATGATTTTGATTTATGTTTACGAAAGAGATGGCGAGTCGCGCAGAGATTAGCGGACATGTTCTGGGCTCGCTGGCTCAAGGAATATTTGCCAACTTTACTTCCACGTCAAAAATGGACCCAAGAAACTAAGCCTCTAGAGGTAGGTGATTACGTCATCCTTATCGATCCTAATCTAGAGAGAGGTCGCTGGCGTCACGGAATAGTGAGTGCAACACATGTAGGTAGGGATGGTCGCGTTCGAATTGTAGATGTGCGTACGCGCACAGGTGTTGTGCGTAGGCCGGTGACACGCGTCGCCTTACTGTCACCACGGGATTTTAGTGCTGTCTAGCTAGCACTAAGGAGGCAGATATTGTAGGCGACGCACTAAGCATTCAATTATCTATGTATTTTTTTATAAATATTCTACTAATAAACAAGAGTGCGCCCGATGGCATGTTATAACCATGGCAACAGAATCGGGGTTTTCAGTCGTCCACGTACGTCAGCAGTTAGCGGAACGGCCCTCGAACGCGCTCTTTTGCACTAAATCTCGCGGTTTTACTTTCATCCCCTATAGTCAGTAAACGCTGAGCCACCTCCTTTTGCCTTTTGTCGAATATAACAGTTACTTTTTCTTTACTTTATAAGTTTCCAACCTTTATGTTTTAAGGCAATAAAGTATTATTATTATTATTATTATTATTATTATTATTATTATTATTATTATTATTATTATTATTAAATGGGTGAACTGATTTGGATGCGGTTTCTTTTGTCACATAGCTTCACGGATTCATCACGTTGTATGTTTCAGAGACAAAGGCTGTCTTTCACGGCGATAATACAAGAGATCCTAGCGAGGGAGGTGTCGCAGCCTTTGCTCAACTTGAACAAGAGCGAAGAGCTGGACCCCAAGGAGGCTTTAGAGGTAAATTGTACATGAGTTACTAATCCCACTGTAGTGTTAGAAAATATTTTAACTGACAATTTGTGTTACCGTAGATCCTATCTTAATATTATAAATACACACGCACGCTTTCTACACTCATAGCCCCACACTAGGATTTTCTCCTGTGCCGTGGGTGCCATGGACACACACAAGACGAATACACAAACACCCAGACCCAGAACATGAATGTAAACTTATCATTCAAATACAAGTCTGGCCGTGAATCGAACCCGGGATCCATTGCGCGTCAGACCGGTATGGTAACCGCTTCGCCACGCAGATCGTATAAATAAAAGTCTTTGAGGTTATACATGTGTGAGGTTTTATGTTATTGTTACACGCAAAATCTACCCGTTGGATTTTGTTTGGCATTCGCATAACTTACGATCTAGATTCTTGCAAGGCAGTGATATGTGTATGTGTTGACGACCAATTATCACCGCTTTTCGGTGAAGGAAAACATCGTGAGGAAACCTACACACCCGAGAGTTCTTTAAAAAAAAAGTTCTCGGAGGTTTGTGAAGTCCACCAATTCGCACTTGGCCAGCGCGGTGGACTATGCCCTAATCTCTCATTCTGAGAGAAGAATGCAGAGCCCAAAAAGAGCCCAGCAGTGGGACAATAATGGGTTGTGCCCCAAATGTTTTTTCTTGTCAGAAATACTCAACGGTGTTTTCCATAATTCCAGCTCCTCACCCAAGCGACTCTGAAGCTCCGCGGGGAGTACATGGCGCGTCAACAGCGGGCCGCGGACGCGATCCGCCGCAAGGTGGCCACCCTCACGGCACTCAGCGGGCAACACGACGACTGGGCTAGGGAGCTTAGGGTAGGTGTTGCGAGGGTTAAAAAAGGTGCGTGTACTTATGTACACGCGTTAGAAGTTATACTTCTTTTTTTCTTGTCTTTTTAAAAAAAATATCTTGCCTTATTCTACTTTTGTAGAAAAAATGGCACTAAGAATAGAAAAAACTAAAATGTTATTGTATAAAATTATTATATTCCAAGTTTCATAAGAATCGATTCGACGGAAGTAGAGTTATCTCAAATTGTATAAAAAACTTGAGGAGTGGTGGTGGTTTCCACCCCATAACTCTAGGAGTTAAGCATCACAGCATACCCATGTATGCTGTGATGCTTAACTCCTTGAGTTATAGGGTATGGAATGGGTATTGGATATGGATCCAAGGAAATTTCCTATCAAATGAAAGAAAGAAAATGGAAATCGGTTTAGAAACACTTAAGTTATTCAAGATTTTAAGAAACCGACATTTTCCAATTTTCCGGGAAAACCGGCGGAAGGTTTTCATTTTCCTCAATATGGGACTGCCTGTGAAACTAGCCGCATACAATGTCGTATGACTCGTGTCGGTAGGTCGACGATTTCTGGCCATTTCGGCCGAACATACATAAAATATATATATATATATATTATACTATTCGTCACGTATATATATATATATATACGAATAGATAACCTCTTTCATTTGGGAAGTCGGTTAAAAATTGCACGCCCATAGGGTATATACAGTTGAAACAAGATTTGTAAATACCATCGCTCGTACCTGTATGTAATAAAATACTGATTACCTATTAACTATGGCTAACTTCAGGGTGTCGGTGTATCGTGACGGGGTACGTGCGTACCGTAAAAAACTACTTTCTCGAACGCGCCAAAGAAGTATAACTTCAAAATGAACTGTCTAGCTATCACGGTTCTTGACATACAACCTTGTGATAGATATGGTTCCGATGTTATCCTTTGAGTACGGAACCCTGGGAATAGCAACTTATAATTTGTATGTGCGTAGAACAAACTAAAGATATTCTGAAGGTGGTAGAACCAGTGTAGTTCGACCGGGGAAGAACCACCGCCACACCTATTTCTAGCGTGAAGCATTTCTTGCGCGAGATGGAAGGGTGTGATTGCCGGAACACGTTCACATGAGGCGACCATCATAGTCCTCGGGAGTAGCAACGCATAAGTGATTGACTTCAGATAGAACCCATGTTCTGTATGTTGTTGATTACAAATGTCTGTGGGCGGTAGTGAGCACACTTACCATCAGGTGAACTGCATGCTCGTTTGCTACTTCAGTCAAATCAAAAAAAAATAGCAACTAATAATTTGTTTGTGCCGTAGGACAAAATAAA
Organism: Spicauda simplicius; assembly: GCA_949699795.1. Classification (NCBI taxonomy): domain Eukaryota; kingdom Metazoa; phylum Arthropoda; class Insecta; order Lepidoptera; family Hesperiidae; genus Spicauda; species Spicauda simplicius. The sequence continues at coordinate 2,478,091 of OX453077.1, forward strand.
GATTCATTTCATTTCATTGTTTGAGTGCATGCGCATTTTTTTCTTTAGATTTCTTTATATTAGAACATTTTGTTACTGTACTTTATTTAATTTTCAGAAAGACATCGTCGAAGTGCAAAATCAAGCGGCCGAATTGAAAAATAAACTGGCGCTAGCGAACAAAATACAAGAGGATATGAAATATAGGTTAGTGCTTTATCTTACTAATATTATATAAGACGAAAGTTTGTTTTAATTAAAAGCACGCGCGTCCGTTGGGTGGTCCGTTAACGATCGAAGAAAGGATGTCCCAAGTGGTGACGTACGTCCGTGCTTGACAGATGCAGCGGTCTGTCATCCGTCATCGTTGTGGCCAATCAGTAGGTGAGATGAGGGCATCGACAATGGTCTTTGTTTTATATGATTTTAGACTAGTATTATCGCGGAATTGATACATTATAATAACGGGTACTCACGATATACGGTTTATGAATTATTATAGAATTCTTTTTGCCGATATTTCGACCCAGTTGTATGGATCGTGGTCACGGCCAAACTGCGGTAGCGGAGAAACCGTCGACAAGCACTAGTGGTGAATTAACCTATCTACCCTACGTCTAGTTCGTTTGTCTTTTTTAGGTTCCATATCACGACACACAACACTAACTGTATCCTTACGCACCACACTTTGCACTATTTGCGATTTACATAAACTAACCACCGGATTCCACGCTTGTGCTAATTTAAAACCATCTTCTCTGTTAAAATTCTTAGGATGTTTTTTGATCTCTATAACTTCTCTTACTAAACGTGGGAAGTAATGACGCTCAGCGGAGATCATCTGAGGTTCATGCAGCTCGAACCAGTGGTTAGAGCCGGAATTAAGGATGTGTTCAGCTACCGCAGATTTAGATCCATACAACTGGGTCGAAATATCGGCAAAAAGAACTCTATAAGAATTCATAAACCGCATATCGTGAGTACCCGTTAAGTATTATAATGAATTTGTTTTAGTTTTAGTGTTTCCTGTATGAAATGTATGGTCTTGAATAGAACAACTCCCACTCTTGTTGTGAATCTCCCATACATCAAGTGACCACTTACCATAAGACTGCACATTTCTTGTCTTCGGAATCCATGGCCTATGATTCGATTAGAATTTTCGTGCCTTTGGGTGACCTATGGTTTGATGAAAACTTTGGTGCCTTTCGGTATAATCTTGGGCCCTAACACCTCCCCACAGGGTATTAAAATTTTAAAAGTTTTATGTCTGTCACCAGGTGTTCAGCGGTGGTGAGGAGTCTCCGCTCGGCCGCGCGGACCACTGCGGCGGAGAGGGAGCTGCTCATGGAGCTGGAGCGGTACCGGGAGCGGGGGGAGCAGCTGGCTGATAGAATCCGCCTGGTCAAGGACCACGCGCTGTACAAGCGGGCTGAGGTATACATGGGTTTATCTGACTGAAGTAGCAAACGAGCATGCAGTCCACCTGATGGTACGTGGTCACTGTCGCCATGCGACATCTGTAATCAACTTCATACAGAACATGGGTTCCATCTGAAGTCAATCACAGATGTGTTGCTACTCCCGAGGATTATGATAGTCGCCTCATGTGAAAGTGTTCCGGCAACCACACCCTACCATCGAAACGCAAGATATGCTTCACGCTAGAAATAGGTGTGGCGGTGGTACTTACTCGGTCGAACTCCACTGGTTCTACCACCTTCTAAAACTGGGTGCAACATTAGTGCTCGTGTCTCCGTTCCCTGGTAATACTAGTACTACTGGCGGAGCTGGAACGGTACCGGGAATGGGGGGAACAGCTGAGAGAATATGGCTGGCCAAGGACCATGCGCTGTACAAGCGGGCTGAGGTATGGGTGTAGCTATGGCACTCGTATCTCTGATCCCTGGTACCAGGTGCTCAGCAGTGGTGAGGTGTCTCTGGAGCATCGCAGAAGAGGAATTAGAACGGTACCGGGAACGAGGGGGAAAACTGGTAGTCAGGATATGACTGGTCAAGTTCCATGGGCTGTACAAGCGGGCTGAGTAACAGAAATCGGACTTTTCGGCGTAGCTCCATCATCACACTCATTTTTTTCCATGTTAAAATGTAAAAAGTTTTTTTTTATCTGCCTGAGGTAGCAAACGAGCATGCAGTCCACCTGATTGTACGTGGTCACTGTCGCCCTGCGACATCTGTAATCAACTACATACAGAACATGGGTTCCATCTGAAGTCAATCACAGATGCGTTGCTACTCCCGAGGACTATGATGGTCGCCTCATGTAAAGTGTGCCGGCAACCACACCGTTCCATGGAAACGCAAGAATTGCTTCACGCTAGAAATAGGTGTGGCGGTGGTACTTCCCCGGTCGAACTACACTGGTTCTACCACCTTCAATGTATGTATATGTCGGCGTAGCATATATGCAAATGTACCGTATGTCTTTACACACCTCGCCTCATTTGAAGGTGGACATCTGTACAGAAGCTACTCTTACAAACTCATTTTATATTGACGACCCGCGTGGTGGAGCGATTACCACACCGGTCTGACGCGCAATGGGTCCCGGGTTCGATTCCCGGCCAGACAGGTATCTGAAGGATGAGTTTAAATTCATGTTCTGGGTCTGGGTGTTTGTATTTGTCTTGTGCGTCCATGGTACCCACGACATAGGAGGAAATTCTAGTGTGAGACTATGAGTGTAGAAAGCGTGATTTTTTTATATTCAATATGCCCTCTCAATCGGGAGGTCCGAGGTTCAAACCCAGGCACGCACCACTGATTCATGTGCGTATTATACATTAATTATCACTGCTTTTCGGTGAAGGAAAACATCGTGAGGAAACCTACACACCCGAAAGTTCTCGGAGGTATGTGAAGTCCACCAATTCGCACTTGGCCAGCGCGGTGAACTATGGCCTCTCTCATTCTGAGAGAAGACCCGTGCCCAGCAGTGAGACAATTATGGCAATGCTTTGTTATTAAACATTCCATATCGTATTTGCGCTGAGTATAATTCCTTATATGTTTATTTGAACAGTTGAAGCAGTGGCAAGAGGAGTACAAGAAGAAGAACACGGCGCTGGGCAAGTCCCACAGCGACACCATCTCCTCCATATTGCAACAACAGTTTGTATTATTTTGTCGTAATAGTCACCCGTCGAAACGGTCGAAATGCGACCGTAATTTAAATTAATGGAACGCTCACAAGCTTGTGGAACGGGAAAAACTGCACTCGTGAGCGTGAACTTTGTGAACGTCTAATGGAACGCACTCAACATCAGTTGTCAATGTCAATATATCTGTCAGTAGTGCATTTGATTGTTTTTCATGACACTTGTAATGATCCGTATTCTGTGACCACAACAATTAGGCGCATGAAACAAACGCGGTTCCGTACCCCGCACCTCGCTTCTGTCCCCGCGAATCCCCTAGTGACGCGCAGTCGTGTATCATCTGGGTGTTTACGTTAGCCAGCACGTGTTTAATGTTATTTCGTTATAATGTTAGTTTATTGAGTGGTTGTTGAATTTTTGAAGTTATTATTTAATTAGTTAATTGTTCGTCAATAAACCTCGAAATAGGTAGGAAAAAGACTATTCGTGGAGGAGAAAGGACTCTTACATTCAAAATATGCATTTTTTAACAAGAGAAAATACATGGGCTCAGTATTCCGTTCTCCCAAGTCGAAAATCGTGTGTGTGCTGCAACAGGCATCAGTCTCTTGCACAAATAAAAAGGAAAGAAAATATCCCATGTCTGCGAATATATAAAACACATGAAAGTGCTTTAATAAATACACGATTATTGAACATACACCACAATGGCATATGTTTTAATAATGGTATACCTACATACTCTTGGTATTTGGTAATAGAATATACTTCGTATCGGTGTGGGAAATCCCTAGTTCTAATGACGTTTCAACTGTCATGCGCCTAATTGTTTTGATCGAGTAGTACTAATATTATAAATGTGAGTGTTTGTTTGTTACGCTTTCACGCAAAACCTGCCGGTCTAATTTTGCTGACAAAACTAGCTTGAATTTTCATAATTAGTCTCAAAAATTCTTATAAAACGCCAAAAATATTTCCATATTTATAATACTTGTTCATCCGGTTTAGTCGACATTGGACAGTTTCTACTTTGGACATCATAGTCTGTTATGTACAAATTCCACATAGGACAGATTTTAAAAAATATAGAATTGTTTATAACTATTTTGTAGTAAACACTATATTATATTTAATGAGATACGTTAATCCATACTGAACTATGATGTCCAAAGTAGATTCTGTCCCCATCAACTCATTATTGGCCCACTGCTGGGCACGGGTCTTCTCTCAGAATGAGAGAGTTTCTTCCAATGTAGACTAAACCGGTGATCCATATTTTTTTTATCTGATTGAAGTAGCAAACGAGCATGCAGTCCACGTGATGGTAATCGGTCACTGAACTGGTCAAGAAATGCTACCGTATGTAGGATTACTAATCCAATTTCATATAATTTATAAAAAATCCTTTCTTTTCAGAACGAATCAAATATCAACTCTCATAGAAGAAACGAAGCTACTGAAAGATCAACTCAGCATTGTTTAATAATTAATTAATAATAATATATGTAATTGATCTTAGTATTAACTGTTACTTAATTATACATTGTAATGTTGTGCTTTTTGTTTGCAATTAAATACTTCGATTTGTCTTAATTTGGCTTTTATTGAAGACGACCCACGTGGCCGAGCGGTTATCATACCGGTCTGACGCGCAATGGGATCTAGGTTCGATTCCCGGCTAGACAGGTTTCAGAATGATGAGTTTAGATTCCTGCTCTGGGTCTGGGTGTTTGTGTATTCGTCTTGTGTGTGTCCATGGTACCCACGACACAGAAGAATATCCTAGTGTGGGGCTATGAGTGTAGAAAGCATGTTATTGAAGTGAAACTTCTTTGCACGCATGAAAGTAAAATTAAACCAGATGCAATGCGACGCGAAACTACTAGGCCAACATAAATATAGAGGAGGTGAACGATTCTTTCAAAAAGATCATTCGTCTCTCTCGCTCTAAATGTGTTCAGAAAAGTGTAAGCGGGACGCAAATAGAGTTGGTAATGACGTGGAGTGAGACAAAAATATACGGTCGATTTCTTTTCATAACGATACAGATACATTTGTTTCTCTTTCACATCTTAGACAATAGTATAAATAATAAAATCATACATCGAATACAAAATATATATCGTAAATGTACTAGGGTAATATAATTATAGAAGAGATAATAACTTCAAAGATATTTTGCTTCTCTCTTGTTCTAAAGGTGTACAACTAAGTGCGAGCGGCACACTAATACACGGACCATTGCTTTTCAATTAATATATATACATCTGTCTCTATTTCATACACTTGATGGTAGTATTAAATTTAAAAGATCATCCATCCATCAGCCCTTTGAGGTCCACTGCTGGACGTAGGCCTTCCCTAAATGACGCCACTCCAACCAGTCCAATTTAAAAGATGTTTAACATTATTTATTCACGACTCCATATTAGAATTCAGCGTTGGCAGACGTAGGTAAAAGTAATTCATACATAATTAAGAATATGCTATTCTATTAAATAACAATAGTTTTATAAAAATATTAACACACAAAATCACCGACACTTCGTTTGCTTGTATGTATATGGTACGACAGTACGAAGCTCGCACGAATTAAGACGAGCTGCTCGGAAATCGGCCGAATATGTAAGCAGCTGTTTGTGAGAAAGTATATGTAGTATCAAAAAAAAAAACTTGAATTCATACCAAAGAAAAAAATACTGCATAAATAAATAAATAATTGTAATTGCATAAGTTGATAAAAATGCTATGCAATAGCTTTGCCGCGGCAGTCACCGAGTGCCGCACGTTTTTTTTAATCGCCATATTGCTGCGACATAGACTTCATCTTTTTTTGAACGAAGTTTCGTAAGTTTACAGGCGCGAATTAGTAGAAATCGTCACATTACGAAATGTGCTATGTTTGTATGCAGGCGTATATCGAGCCTACACACAAATAATCACACGAGCAGTTGCGAATTTCTCACAATTCAGCGAAATAACAAAATTTTACAAAATCAGAATATGCATTTCAAATCAAAGTACTAGGCTTACATAAAATCAAAGCACGTAAATATTTCGTAAGAGATTAATCTAACATCTCTCTCGCTCTAAACTTGTACAAGAAAGTGAGAGGGACACAAATATAGTTTGCAGTAACGCGCGAATGGGATGGAAAATATATTGTTATTTTGTCACAGCGATGTAATATGCGTTTCTCTTTTTATTGCACACAACAGATGGATGAAAGAATGAGATAAATGTACCTCGGTTTCTTACTACTAAATTGTTGATATATTCGTTTTACACAACTGCAAAAAAGAGGGTAGTTAAAGTTTTTCGAGCACATGTACTCTATAACTTATTCATTTTCGTCAATTAGCGTGTCATAAGGTGTGAGTGAGACAAAGCACATGAGCAGAAGAGTTCCGCAACTCAGTGTGTGTATGTGTGTCTTAAGTATCAACTGAGTTTTTACTATTTACTAGGGTTGTAATGGAATCGGCCTCGGCAAATTCAACTTTAGTGCCGGGTGGCATGAATCCACGCTACACAGACAGCGGTTAATAATAAAACGAATTTAAAAGAATGTGTTTATTGAGATTCATCTCAGAGTCTTGCATTTTATTCTTCTATCTTAGGATATAATAGCTGAATAAAACTACATGGAACATTATTTTCAGTTCTTTTATCAATATTAACATTCGTAAATGTATCTTAAAGTAACTAAAATTATAGCTAAAATTCAAATTAATTATTAATTAAAAAAATACAAGGAAATTCAAGAAATCAAACACGTTTTAGAGTCTTTTGAGACGTTTTCGGAAAGACGTAACATCAGTTAATCAAAAAAAAGTACATAAGATACTTTTATTAAGAGTTTTTTAATGCTTTAACAAAGAAAGCATGCCGTTTTAAGAATTACAAAGTCAAAAATCTGTTTCAAATGTTTCAATTAATGTTAAATATTAAAATATCTAATTAATTCTATCAACATTCACATTTCAAATTAAATTTTATATTTAAACAAATTAAAATTTACTATTTTTTTATTTTATACATCTATGAATTACTGCATAATATGGCAATATATGCCTATATTTACGTAGACAGATCGAAATATCTCTATAGTATCAACAAATATTATAAAGGCGAAAGGTTAAGCAAATGTATGTATTTATTTTATTTATTTATTTGTTTATTGCACCTCTATAAAAATAAAAGGAACTAAAGGTCAAACTTAATGACTGATGGCATTCTCTACCAGTCAACCCTGGGTGGCTGGAAAATTTGAGGCTATTGTGTATGTGTTACACTTTAATGCAAAAACTACTGAATGCGCTGAAATTTGATGGTTTATGACTGGATTAAACCAGAATACTTATTACTCAGTATACGGCTCACATTCACATGAGGCGACCATCCTAGTCCTCGGGAGTAGCATCGCATCTGTGATTGACTTGAGATGGAACCCATGTTCTGTATGAAGTTGCTTACAGATGTCGCAGGACGGCAGTGACCACAGGTGGACTGCATATGCTCGTTTGATGCTTCAATCTATTAAGAATTATATGTGAACCGTAACTTGAAGTAACACTTAAATTAAAAACTCCAATTATTCGTGTATTTTTTTAAGATGGAGAATCTTATTATATTTTGAGTTACGTCCTTCATCTGTCTTAATCAATACCTATTTAACAAATGTGACTGAAATCAAAATCACCAATAAAGGTATAGCTACTAATCTTAAACCATAATTATTACTAAAAAAATAATATAAAGTCCATAAGTATTTTATGAAAATGCACTTGTCATAGGCCCTAGCCTATGGAGTCAAGTCCCATGGGGTCATATTATATGTTGATGAGTGGTCCCCAGAACATCTTGGAGACTTTGGTCTCGTCTTCCGTGAAGAAGAAGTCTTTGCCAAGCTTCACAAACTCTTTCATGGAGAGTTTCCCATCCTGGAACAAACAAGGTAATAGTTTATATATCAAGATTTTTATAAAATTAAAGCATCTGTGACCAGTTCCTTGAAGAACAGGAATTACTTCAAGAAAATCATCAATACGTTTTAAGGTGGTAGAACCAGTGTACTTCGACCGGGGAGGTACCACCGCCACACCTATTTCTGGCATAAAGCACTCCTTGCGTTTCGATGGAAGGGTGTGGTTGCCGGCATACTTTCACATGATGCGACTATCATAGTCCTCGGGAGTAGCAACGCACCTGTGATTGACTTCAAATGGAACCCATGTTCTGTATTAAGTTGATTACAGATGTCTATGGGCGGCAGTGACCACTTACCATCAGGTGGACGGCATGCTCGTTTGCTACTTTTATTATAAAAAAAACATTATTCATGAGAAATGTTGCCTCATAACTGAGATGCCTAATTATAAGTAAGCCATTCAGGAACAACTGTAAGCAGCTTCATATAGAACAGAAATTCCATCTCAAGGCAATCACTGTTGCGTTGCTACTCCCGAAAACTAAGATAGACGCTACGTATTAAAGTGAGCCGGCAACCAGTGGCGTAGTGCGGACCAAAGTAGCTTGGGTAAGCTCCTAAAAGAAAGGTCCCGTTGCATGATTCCATTGGATGGTGCCCTTAAAAATGCTTCCGCCTTTTCTCAAAAGAGGCCTCGCGAGGCCCCTTTAAGTGCGAGGCCGTGGGCAATGGTCCAGTGCGCCCACGCCTAGCTACGCCACTGCCAGCAGCAACACCCTTCCACCAAAACGCCGGAACTTTTGTCACGCAAGAAATAGCGGTGGTACCTCCCCAGTCGAAACGCGTGCGTTCGATTACCAGTTTTTTTTGTCTGACTGAAGCAGCAAACGAGCATACAGTCCACCTGATGGTAAGTGCTCACTGCCGCCCTGCGACATCTGTAATCAACATCATACAGAACATGAGTTCCATCTGAAGTCAATCACAGATGCGTTGCTTCTCTCGAGGACTATGATGGTCGCCTCGTATGAAAGTGTGCCGGCAACCACACCCTTCTATCGAAACGCAAGAAATGCTTCACGCTAGAAATAGGTGTGGCGGTGGTACTTCTCCGGTCGAACTACACTGGTTCTACCACCTTCAAACCAATTTTCAAAAAACTAATTAATGGCTACCCTTACAGATTAATCAGTACAGTAACTTACCCCATTAACGTCAATGACAGCAAAGGCGACGGCGGCGTTCTCGTGGCTGAGCCCGAGACACTCGAAGAACAGCTTGAACTCGTGCACCGATATGAAGCCCGACTTGTCCTTGTCCACCGCCTGGAAATTATTTACAAATAAAAAATAATCTTACACGATTATATACATATTGAAGTGTAACTTCTTTATCCGGGTTGTTGAAGTGAAACTTCTTTATCGGGGTTGGAAAAAAATTTAGTGTAACATTTTTTCGTTATGCGCCATCTTTTTTATTTTTCGTTACGCGCCATCTTTTTTTTTCCGTTACGCGCCATCTTTTTCTTATCTCTACCACGCGTGATATTAGATAGATTATTATAGATTAGATTATTAGATAAAGTTCAATAAAAGCCTTTTATTAAACTTTATCTAATTTAACTTTATTTAACCAATTTCTGTAAAGTTGCATATAGTAAATTATTTTTTGAAAAATAACGTCATAAAGAAGTTTCACTTCTTACGAGTGTACGCTAGTACATACACGCACACATTTTTTTTATAAGATTGAAGTAGCAAACGAGCATGCAGTCCACCTGATAGTAAGCCACTCCCGTCCATGGACATCTGTAGTCAAATTCATAAAAAACATGCGTTCTATCTAATCTCAATCACAGATGCGATGCTACTCCCGTGGACTATGATGGTCGCCTCATATAAAAGTGAACCGGTTTTCCTAACACACTTTTCCTAAGAGCAGTAGGACACAATTTGATGATTTTATTAATGGTTTGAATTTACGACCAGCGTGACAAAGCGGTCGCCATATTGGTATAACAGACAGTCAGCTCCAGGTTCGATTCTTTATGGAACCTAAGTGCTCACTGCCGCACATGGATGTCTGAAGTTTATGTAATTAGCTTCTCATAAAACATGGTTTTCATTAGAAGTAATAGATGAATTGCTACTCCCGAGGACTAAATTGGTCGCTTCATAATAAAGTGTACAATCTTCCCTCGAAACACAAGAACTATACTGGTAACAGACTAACTACCTGGTATTCATAATAAATCAGGTATTTAATAAGAATGAAAGTTTTCCCGCGGGAGGTTCAGGCCCGCCATACAGGTTTGAATTTAAATTGTTTGTTTTTGAATTGGGCGGTTATTTACGCAAAAATACGATATGTTAATATTTTCAGAACATATAATACATAAGGAAATTCTAATTTAACGATGGTTATTCAATTCAACTTGCCCTATGATGGTCCTTTGGAGCGAAACACATGTAGTGTAAAATGGTTTTGGTATATTTTTATTATGTGTATGATCACATGTACCACATGAGGCGCGGAATGCATTCTGCATGGTTTATTTGCAAATATTAACAGGACCATAATATTCATATTGGATAGGAAGCTTTCAGAATGTGGTAGAACTAATATCTTAGTTAATTAAATTCATGAATCATGTTTTAATCGATTTTTAGTGCTGATTGACTCTAACGATTCAATTAGTGGGATGAATGACGCAATCGAATAATGGCAAATGTATTATTATTTTTGAAGATGGTAGAACCAGTGTATTTAGACCGTGGAAGTACCACCGCCACACTTATTTCTAACGTGAAGCATTTCTTGCGTTTCGATGGAAGGGTGTGGTTGCCGGCACACGTTCACATGAGGCGACCATCATATTCCTCGGGAGTAGCAACGCATCTGTGATTGACTTCAGATGGAACCCATGTTCTGTATGAAGTTGATTACAGATGTCGCAGAGCGGCAGTGACCACTTACCATCAGGTGGACTGCATGCTCGTTGCTACCTCAGTCAAATAAAAAAAAAATAATATGTCCTCCGTGGCTACAACCTACGCTGTTTTAAATGGCAGCTGTGGAGCAGATTTCTGACTTTACACTAACACCCCCTTGACATTTAAAAAAATAAAATTATAATCACACATGAATGCTACCTCAAATGTAACATTTCAATGGTCTAACATGGGCAGGCATCAGTGATATATTTTAATGGATAATCCTACTTTTTTACACTTAAATATTAAAACGAAAACAGAATACTGAACACCTTTCTGAAATAAGTTTATATTTTAGCCGAGAGCAGAACTGTCCCGCCTAAATCGGGAATTATTGTCAGATTAGCTGCCACGCATTTTGGTAGCGGTCTTAAGGTGGTTTCTAATTTTATAACATGTTTCTTCAAATATTGAGGGAGAAAGTATTAAGTCAGGGGAAAGATAGGCTAAGGATGTTAGACCCCGAAAATCTAAACAATACATTTCTTCAAATAGAAGGCTGATAATAGAGCAGTGATAGCCTAATGGTTGAAACTTGCCCTCTCGATCGAGAGGTCCGAGGTTCAAACCCAGGCACGCACCACTGATTTATGTGCGTGTTAGTATTTAATTATCACTGCTTTTTGGTGAAGGAAATCATCGCGAGGAAACCTACACACCCGAAAGTTCTTAAAAAAAAGTTCTCGGAATTGTGTAAAGTCCACCCATCCACACTTGGCCGGCGTTGTGGACTATGGCCAAAATTCTCTCATTCTGAGAGAATGACACGTGCCCAGCAGTGGGACAATAATGGTTTGATGAGAAATAGAAGATTAATTCCCCCTTACACTCCCCATACTCAACGAAACTTTCTAAAAGTCTTCCGAAACACCATACAAATATAACTCAAAATCGAAAACGTTCAAAACTTCGGTGAAATCTGCAAAATTAGCCCCATACCTTGAACAAGTAGGGCAGCCAGCGATGCGCCTTCTTCTTCAGCGTCTTGTCGTTGAGCACGTGGTGCATATCCTCCAGATACTGCTCCACCGTCACGAAGTTGTAGGGGTCGATCGCACCCCATTGCTCTTCCCAGGTCAGCTGTGGACAGAATAAAGATTGCAAATCACCACATAAATACACGTTTTACGTATAAAATTGAGGTAGCAAACGAGCATGCAGTTCACCTAGGTATTCAAGGTAGTAGAACCAGTGTAGTTCGGCCGGGGAAGTACCACCGCCACCCCTATTTCTAGCGTGAAGCATTTCTTGCGTTTCGATGGAAGGGTGTGGTTGCCGGCACACTTTTATATGAGGCGACCATCTCAGTCCTCGGGAGTAGCATCGCACCTGATTGATTTTAGATAGAACCTTCGTTCTATATGAAGTTGCTTACAGATGTCGCAGGGCGGCAGTGACCACTTACCATCAGGTGGACTGTATGCTCGTTTCCTACTTCAATTAGATAAGAACAAAGATGTTATCCGAAGTCAATCAAAGGTGCGTTGCTACTCCCGAGTTTCAAGGTCGCCTTATATGAATATGAGCCGTACTCCACTTTAAATTAAATGTACATTGCAATGTTGGGCGAAAACATAAACAGTTGTTATTTTAAGGAAACTGTACAAACTGGTACTACTACGTCATCGATACCTAATTTCAAATTTCATATCATAACTAGCTGTCCCGACAAAAGTTGTTTTGCCATATAAAAAATATAAAAAAATGTTAAGAGTGGACAACACTTAAGGAGTATGAAAAATAGATGTTGGCCGATTCTCAGACCTACTGAACAAGCATATAAAATTTGGTAAAAATGGGTCAAGCCATTTCGGAGGAGTATGGCAACAAAAACTATGACACGAGAATTTTATATATTAGATAAACACATACAGACAACAATATACAACCATATCAAACAACTCTTAATTTGTTAGCATTGATATTATTAAACACGAAAACGTTTAAACCTTCTTATTATATCATCTCGAAGCCTATTTTTGTATCGTCCTCATACGTAACTCAGTCCCATGACGATCTGCCTGAGCGTTTTTTCCTACATTTATACACCTTTTGATTGGGTGTCTTATCCGAAATGGAAGGGTTCGGCCTTGATTCAGGGTCAATTAAACTTAAATTCCTTCATTTAGATTAAATCTTAGAGACAAAAGCGGTCGAAGCCGCGGGAGTAACCTAGTATTTTTATTTATAAGATTAAAGTAGCAAGGTGTCCTCGGTGGTAGAACCAGTGTAGTTCGACCGGGGAAGTACCACCGCCACACGTATTTCTAGCATGAAGCAGGTCTTGCGTTTCGATGGAAGGGTGTGGTTGCCGGCACACTTTTATATGAGGCGACCATCATAGTCCTCGGGAGTCGCGACGCATCTGTGATTGACTTCAGATGGAACCCATGTTATGTATGTAGTTGGGCGGCAGTGACCACTTACCATCAGGTAGACTGCATGCTCGTTTGCTACTTCAGTCAGTTAAATAAAAAGCAAACGACACTCCGCCCATGCTCAACTGTAAGCAACTTCACATAGAACATAGGTTCCATCTAAAGTCAACCACAGTGTTGCTACGCCGAGGACTAAGATGGTCGTCTCATGTAAGTGTGCCGGCAACCCTTTTATCGAAACGGAAGAAATTTTTTACGCCAGAAATTGCTGTGGCGGACCTTCCTGGTCGAAAAACACTGGTTTTAATCCGTAAGATACACTTCGTTGTAAAGCGTCAAGTTTAACTTCCGAAGTTTTGAGTTGGGTCGCATACGTTCTCACAGAACGACATGCACCTACGTCAAATTTATATCAAACTAGCTGAACCTTGCAGCTTCGCCCGCGTTATCAAAAATCGATGAATCGATTGTCCCGTGGGAATAAGATATTTTTCCACAGTAAAAAGTAGCCTATATGTTAATCCAGTGTGTCAGCTAAGTCCCTACCAAATTTTATGACAATCGCTCCAGCCTTTTACACGTGAAGAAGTAACAAACATACACACTAACAAACTTTCGCTATAATTAAAAAAAAACTTAAAAAAAAACATAAAAACGCTTTCTACACTCATAGCCCCACAGTAGGATTTTCTCCTATGTCGTGGGTGCCATGGACACACAAAGACGAATACACAAACACCCAGACCCAGAACAAGAATCTAAACTCATCATTCAGATACCTGGCCGGGAATCGAACCCGGGACCCACTGCGTGTCAGACCGGTATGATAACCGCTGCGCCACGGTGGTCGTCAAATTCAAAATAACTATATGAATAATTATAATTAAAATTAGTATGATTACCTTAATAATAGCGGTGAACTCTTGCGCCTGCGCATCGTCCAAGTGTCCCAGTGCCTTGAACCGCTCGGCGAAGAGCAGGAAGTCGTTGAAGGAGATCAGCCCATCCTTGTCCACGTCCAGGATGTTGTGGACTGTACGCATCTTACGACGCCAGAACTCCGACTAGAAGATGGAATTTGTGAAATTAAGTAGTTTGTTTAGTTTCATTGCTGAGAAAAAACCATTTTATATATAATAATAAAGTCAAGCATGCAGTTCTGATGGTAAGTGGTCACTGCTGCTCATGGACTCCTGTAAACAACTTCATATAGAACATGAAGTTTTATCTAAATTCAAGTACAGATGCGTTGCTACTCCCTAGGACTAAGATGGTCGCCTCATATAAAGGTGTGCCAGTAACCACCTTCCAACTAAATGCAAGAATTGCTTCACGCTAGAAACAGGTGTGGCGGTGGTACTTCCCCGGTCGAACTACACTGTTTCTACCACCTCGTATCTTAATGAAATGAAATGAAATGTCTTTATTTTGTATAGGCCTGCGGGGGCACTTACAAATTGTCAGTTACATTTTTTTCTTACACTACCACCGGATCGGAATACGACCTCAACTGAGAAGATCCGGCAAGAAACTCAGCGGGTTTGTCTTTTTTTCTTATTTATATTCACAATGTTACAACGAAAACATTTATAATACGGAAGTAGCAAACGAGCAAGCAGTCCACCTGATGGTATGTAGCAACAACATCTGTAATACAAGCCACGCGAGATTGGAGTGAAATTAAATTAAATGTACTTATTTTGAATATGCCTACGGGGGCTCTTAAGGATAATCGGTTACAATATTTTCTTACACTACCATCGGATCGATGACATCAACTTAAAAGATTCTACCAGAAACTAAGCGGGTTTGTCTTTTTTGTTATGTTTTTAGTATATGTATTTATAGTATATGTTTTTATCCCATCTTGTTTGTTATATAGCAATAAAAGCTATCTCCAGTATATTGTCCAGTGGTTTGTTTGTTGTTTGATTATTGTGAAAAATTGTTACAAACTTTTCTCCAAAAGATGGATCAATTGAGCATGCAGTATATTTAATAGTAAGTTAGTGTGTCTCTCCCACCGAGTGGACCGATAGCCTAAAGAAGACAGCGGGAAACCGTTGGATTCAGATGGCACAGGACCAGCAGTGGACCTCAAAAGGCTGATGGATGGATGGCCAATTGTCGCCCACAAATAAGGCTTATATATATGATGTCGAGACAGGATACATACAATCCACATGATGTCAACGGGCAACGTCTGTCCGCAGACTTCGTTAATTAACCCCGGATAAGATTAAAGGTACTTTGACCTACAAGGTATCAACATACTCATCGGAGGCCTTCCATTTAATTCTTGAGATGAAATAATACCTCATTTACAACTCTCGTCAACCCATTATTGTCCCACTGCTGGGCACGGGTCTTCACTCAGAATGATCGAGTTTTAGGCCATAGTCCACCGCGCTGGCCAAGTGCAAATTGGTGGACTTCACACACCTCCGAGAACTTTTTTTTTTTAAAAGAACTCTCGGGTGTGTAGGTTTCCTCACGATGTTTTCCTTCACTGAAAAGCAGTGATAATTAATTTCTAATACGCACATAAATCAGTGGTGCGTGCCTGGGTTTGAACCTCGAACCTCCCGATCAAGAGGGCAAGTTTCAACCATTAGGCTATCACTGCTCACTCATTTACAACTATTACTATATAATGTGTGGATCACCACATGTATATGTAAATAAGTAAATAATAAATGTCATCAAAAATTAACAAAGGCAAAAGCGTCCGCTCCCCTATATTACATAAAACTGCCCCAAATCATAAAAAAAATATTTATTCAATTACAGTAAACAACTCACCCTATCGTACCCCTTGCACTCAGTATCAGAGTCACTGTCGCTCTCCGAGTCGGACTTTTTCCTGCGGTCCTCTTCTGGTCTGCCGTGCTGCTTGCTGTACCGGCGCAGCGCTGACCGGTCTACGTCCAACTCTCGGTCCTGGAACGGCTGGATGTAGCACACCTTGCCGTTACACGCTACTTTGGTGTGGATTAGCTGGAAAGAGAATTGGTGGTTTTAGGAAAACTTATATCTTGCGAAAGGAGTTGGCCAAAAAAGTACATGGAAAATATAGTGTACAATAAAACTCTAAAAATATAATTAACACATAGTTTTTAACCTCTCCACGCTTGTCAGCCCATATTTCAGAATAATAAGTAGTTCAACGTATGGTTTATCAACTACCGCCAATAGACCAATACAACTACCACTGTCATTTTCAATGTAAAAAGTCGTGGGAAAGGCGTAAGAAAAGCTGCCTAGCATAGACAACAGAAAATTTCTTCAAACGAAAGATATTTATTGTTTTTGTTTGACAAATATCGGTGTCTATTTATACTGGAAAACCCCGGGTAGACATTTTTCTTACCACAAATTTTAAAAAGGGGCCTTTAACAAAGTAATAGCTCACAACAGTATCGGGCCTTACCCTTTCCCTCTATTTTTTTACTCGTAAGTCCACATCACACCACGTAAAGTTAACAAGGAACTGCAATAAATATGTATGTACCTCTTGGCAATTTATGAACAATTCCCATTCTTTTTACAAGATGTACGATGTATCTCTTGAACTGTCTGTGGCATACAAATTAAGGTCACCTGTCGTTGACAATACATTTTCAAGTGGATAAGGATTGCGATTGCACGTTTATGAAATTATAATTTAGAAGTTTTACTGAACGCATTTTTTGGTACTGAATATTAAGAATAAGTTTTTTTTCTTTAAATAATATTCGAAATATATGTATAATAGTGTTTTAGTCAATATTTCAATAAAATCTTACTTATTCAGAAGTTATTAGTTATTTCCCACCAATCTCTCGACACAAATGGTAGACTCTACTAATATTTTGGTAGACAACTTATTCACATTTGCCCAGCGCGGTAAACTGTGGACTAAAACTCATTTTACGAGGAGATTCCATGCCCAGCACTGTTTTTTTTATCTGACTGAAATACTCGTAGCAAACAAGCATGCAGTCCACCTGATGGTAAGTGGTCACCGCCGCCCTTGGACATCTGTAATCAACTTCATACAGAACATGGGTTCCATATGAAGTCAATCACAGATGCGTTGCTACTCCCGAGGACTATGATGGTCGCCTCATATAAGTGTGCCGGCAACCACACCCTTCCATCGAAACGCAAGGTATGCTTCACGTTAGAAATAAGTGTGGTGGTGGTACTTCCCCGGTCGAACTACACTGGTTCTACCACCTTCGAAAATAACCGTGACAATAACCGGTCAATGATAATATTTCATACAAAACTTAATCGTGTCCAAGCGCGTCATCATATAAATATTTATTTCGTTTAAAACAAAGCACCGATGCACATAATTGCAAGGATCCATTGTCATTCCTAGTGCAGCCGGTCAATGACCCCGGACAAGTATATAGGTATTATTAAGAGTTGAAATAATCTGAAGGTTCTTATGTACATCAGTTTATCAATAACCGACACAGGAAAACGAACTTTACCCTTACGAGTTTTTTTCTCCCCAAATCAAACATTGTTTTATTAGATAGCACTGTACATGCAAGCTTAGATTTTAATGATTGGCAATTACTTGCTTTTACATTGAAATAATGAACAAAATAAAACAATGTTTTTTTTTATCTGATTGAAGTAGCAAACGAGCATGCAGTCCACCTGACGAAGTGGCCAATGCCGCCTTGGAGTTTCCGGAATCCGCTTTGTAGCGCTGAGGACGGCAACCAGGGGGTTTTAGTGCGGTAAAAATTCCACATAAGCCTGCATCGCTCCCACGATGTGAGGTACCTTTTGAAGGTTTCCCCCAATACCTGCCATTGGTAAAGTTATATTTGTCGAAATACGACAAGTTCGCTTTCATGTGTCGATATGTAATTTATCGCACCTTATCCGTGAAAGTTGAAAGTCGAGTATTGTGATCTGGTACAAATAGACCCTAAAGATACATTACAGCTTACATTCCTCAATTGCTTAATTTAAGTGATGTATATTAAGAGTAATGAACGCAGAACTTATAATCTTCTCGTCTTGTTAAGTCATCAAATGTAATCTTATATTCACAATAACTACAATTTATTATCAATCTCGTGAATTTATTATTCATGTACTTCTTAACTGTTGAATATTAAACCTACTATCTTATATTTTCTTCTATTAACTAAGATTAAACGTATGCTTGCGTAAACGTGAGCAGTGATAGCCTAATGGTTGAAACTTGTCCTCTCGATCGGGAGGTCCGAGGTTCAAACCCAGGCACGCACCAATGATTTATGTGCGTATTAGAAATTAATTATCACTGCTTCTTTGGTGAAGGAAAACATCGTGAGGAAACCTACACACCCGAGAGTTCTTAAAAAAAAAAAAAAGTTCTCGGAGGTGTGTGAAGTCCACCAATTCGCACTTGGCCAGCGCGGTGGACTATGGCCTAAACTCTCTCATTCTGGGAGAAGACCCGTGCCCAGCAGTGGGCCAATAATGGGTTGATGTGAAACGTATGCTTTATCACCTATAATTATATAAGTGACAAACACTCGTTTCTCTCCAAAAAATTAAAAAAAAACTATAATGGATATCATTAAAAAATTTCATGTAAAAACTAAAAAGTTCGGACATTGAACGACTTTGTTTGCTTAATTCAACTAAACTTCTCCGTTTTGACTTCTACATACGGCGTTTAAATTATCGAGGGCACAATTGTACCGCATGCATGCCTAACGTGACCACTTATTCTTGTAATTAATTCGGGACGTTTTTGGAATATGGTTGTGTTAAGAGAAATAAGATTTTGATATTGAAATCCACTCTTAAAGTGTAAGCCAATATTAGCTGCCAACTAGCCAACTGAGTATTTAATTATAAAAAATAATGTATAACATTACAGTTTATCATTTTTTTCGCCGTCCTATCTTCCGAAGAGTTGAAAGAACACATTTTTATTCTATTGAAGTAGCAAACGAGCATGTATCTACCTGATGGTAAGTGGGCACTTCCACCTAGACACCTGTAAACCAATTCTTACAGAACAAGTGTTCTACCTGAATTCAAATACGCACGCTTTCACGCTTTCTACACTCATAGCCCCACATTAGAACTTTCTCCTGTGTCGTGGGTGCCATAGACTCACACAAGACGAATGCACAAACACCCAAACCCAGAACATGAATCTAAACTCATCATTCAGATACCTGTCTGGCCAGGAATCGAACCCGGGACCCGCGTCAGACAGGTATGGTAACCGCTCCGCCACGCGGGTCGGCGCGAATAACAATCGCAAATGCGTTACTATTCCCGAGGACAAATGTTCGCCTCATATAAACGTGTCTATCAATGAATGTGATTATTTGAATAGCCGCGATTGACAATATTTAAAAACGTGCGAATATTCGCGAATGCGTATGGGAATGCGAATATTCATCGCATCACAGTGTCTTTACAAGAACTGTTTACCGGTAGAAATAGGTGTATGCAACTGAGGTAGTTCATATTAGTCACAATTATAGATATATTTAGTTGCATGAATTCAACTTTATGCAAAAACAGGACACTTTTGCCTTCACTGGGGTAAGCGGGATAAACAACCTAGAAAATGAAACAGTCCCGTCCAAAACGGTTCGTATGGACGTATGGTACGTTATACATGCCTGTTGCTAGCTCACAGTGTCGATGACCGCGTTATGCAACGGCGACCATGCACGGGCTGGGAGACGTCGATAAGTGATAACAGATAGACAGACAAAGCGTGTTAACCTGTAAGAATTTTGTATAATATCGAAAGATATTTGAGACATTTAAGTCTCAATTTCCTTTGCTTTGTAACAATGGAACTGGGGTAATTGGAACAGTGATTGCCTAATGGTTGAAACTTGCCCTCTTGATCGGGAGATCCGAGGTTCAAACCCAAGCACGCACCACAGATTTTTCTAAAATTATAAGCGTGTTAGAAATTAATTATCACTGCTTTTGGTGAAGGAAAACATCGTGAGGAAACCTACTCACCCGAGACTTCTTTAAAAAAAGTTCTCGGAGGTGTATGAAGTCCGCCAATTCGCACTTGTACAGCGCGGTGGACTATGGCCTAAACTCTCTCATTCTGAGAGAAGAACCGTGCCCAGCAATGGGTCAATAATGGATTGACGAGAGAACTCTTGTGGTTGGAAACACCACAGCCACACTCATTTCTAACTGATAACAGCAGTATTATGCTGTTGTGTTCTGGTCTAAAGGAGACTTCCGAGACGTTCCAACTTAGTCTTCAGAGATAGCAACGCATGTGAGACGAACCACACGTAAGAATGATCTTATCTGGGTTTGATTACTGATGTCCATGAGCGGCAGTGACCACTTATCATCAGGAGGACTGCATGCTCGTTAGCTACTCAATCTTATAAAAAGAGATGGATTCATTTGTTTCTTTACAATTTTTTATAAGATCTTTTATGTGCGTATACTTTTTATCTTGAAGTTCTTATACAAACAAGAAATGGTAAAATGTATTAACTCTACATAGTATTCACTTTTTATTTATTTTTAACCGATTTCCCAAAGGAAAGAGGTTATCTATTCGTCACGTATATTTTTTTTTTTTTTTTTTTTTTTTTTTTTTATGTATGTTCGGGCGAAATGGCTAGAAATCGTCGACCTACCGACACGATTCATATGACATTGTATGCGACTAGTTTCACAGGCAGTCCCATATTGAGGAAAATGAAAACCTTCCGGCGGTTTTCCCGGAAAATTGGAAAATGTCGGTTTCTTAAAATCTTGAATAACTTGGGTGTTTATAAACCGATTTCCATTTTCTTTCTTTCATTTGATAGGAAATTTCGTCACGCAACTTTTTCTCTTGGACATGGGTATGCTGTGATGCTTAACTCTTTGAGTTATGGGGTGGAAACCACCACCACTCCTCAAGTTTTTTAGATAATTTGAGATAACTCGGCTTCTGCCGAATCGATTCTTATGAAACTTGGAATATGTATTATATATCTATGCTTATATAGGTTGACGAAAAATTTGACCTTCAACTCTTCGATCCTGATGATGCAGGGTTACAGCTATCCTAAACTATAACATTAGCTATTTGGTGCTTACATATATGTAACAAGACTACTAAGCAGAGACATGTGATGAAAATTTGACCTTCAACTCCTCAATCCTGATGATGCAGGGGTGCCTCAAGCCTAAACCATAGGGGTTGACCATTTGGTGCTTATGGGTATGTTATAACAATACTAAGCAAAGACATATTATAAAAAAAATGACCTTCAACTCCTCAACCCTGATGATGCAGGGTACTGTAAGCCCAAGCCGTAGGTGATGGCCATTTAGTGCTTACGGATATATAATAAGATAGCAAGGCAAAGATGTACGATGACAAATTTGACCTTCAACTCCTCAACCCTGATGATGCAGGGGTACTGCAGGCTTAAACCATAAACGTTAGACATTTGTTGCTCACGGATTTGTAATAACATTGCTAAACAAAGGTATACGACGAAAAATTGGACCTTCAACTCCTCAATCCTGATGATGCAGGGGTATTGAATGCCTAAGCCATAAAACTTAGCTATTTCTATCTTACGCATTCAAAATGATATTTAAAAAAATGTAAGGTAAAACATTAGAAAAATGGTTGTATACGGTGGAAAATTGGACCTTCAACTCCTCAATCCTGATGATGCTGGGGTGCTTCAAGCTTAAACTATAGGTGTTAGCTACATGATCGCTACGTATATCTGATAAGATTACTAAGCAAAGATATAAGATGAAAAATTTGACCTTCAACTCCTCAACTCTGATGATGCAGGGGTACTTCAGGCTTAAACTATAGGCGTTGGCCATTTGATGCTTATGGGTATGTAATATATTTACAAAGCGAAGACGTATGATAAAAAAGTTGACCTTCAACTCCTCAACCCTGATGATGCAGGGTACTGTAAGCCCAAGCCATAGAAGTTGGGGATCTGTTGCTTACGTGCATGCGATGAGATTACATAGAAAAGATATGACATGATAATTTTGACCTTCAACTCTTCGGCCCTGATGATGCAGGGGTACTTCAGGCTTAAACCATAGGCGTTGGCCATTTGATACTTATGGATATGTAATATATTTACAAAGCAAAGACGTATGATAAGAAAATTGACCTTCAACTCCTCAACCCTGATGATGCAGGGTACTGCAAGTTTAAACCATAAGCATCGGCCATATGGTGCTTACGTATATGTAATGAGATTACTAAGCAAAGATATGACATGATAATTTTGACCTTCAACTCCTCAACCCTGATAATGCTGGGGTCCTTCAAGTTTAAACCGTAGGCATCGGCCATATTGTGCTTACGTATACATAATGTTGTTGTTCACAATACCAACAATGAGTTTCGGAGAGGATATAATTATGATCAAAAATTCCACTTTGAATACAATTACCTGAAAGATGCAAGAGTACTACCAACCTTTTTAAATTGGATGGGTTATTTTTATCAGTATCAGTTGAATTATACTCTTAGTTATAAGGTTTATATTACTTTTTCTACTTTAAATATTGATAATTATAGGTCTATTCTTTAAATAAATGTTTACTCAGAAAAAGTTGTTTTATTCGGTTAGGTTAGGTTCGAACAGATTTTTCCAATTCAGAATCTAAGGGAGGGGGCGCGGTAGCGCCCCCGACCGGTTGTGTCAAAGAAGTCTATTTTTATATGATGACGTCAGCACATAATTTTATTCATCCGAAAATCGGACGAATGATTAATTTTATTCATCCGGTTAGCGGACGACTAGCAACAGCCATAACTGATTTTATCGTGACTGAAAAGCGTGAAAAAAAAATTTTTAAACAAAAAATACAACCGACTTCCATGCCACATAAAAGTAAAAAATAATTTAAATACATGTTGGTTTAGAGCAAACACAGTTCTTAGTACATAGTCCCGAAGTCGGCGCTCATATAAGATACATGTAGTTTCGTCATGATCCAGCAAAATATGGTAAGCGCCGACTTCGGGACTATGTACTAAGAACTGTGTTTGCTCTAAACCAACATGTATTTAAATTATTTTTTACTTTTATGTGGCATGGAAGTCGGTTGTATTTTTTGTTTAAAAAATTTTTTTGTAATAATATGAGCCTAAGCCACAGAAAACTGCTGAGTTTGACTTGTTTTTAAAAAACAATTATCAACCACAAACCGCAATTTATTCAAGCCAAATTTATTTTAGGTCAAAAACAATATTATGTTTGGAAGTTATATAAAGTTATATTTGTTAGTTATGTTGTATGTAAATAATCGTGGCCCTATCGTAACTATGCCAATGGCCAAGTTATGTAACCACGAATCACGCGATACAAAGATAATAAATTATAGAATTACATATTTCATTCATAAGGTGTGCAATAGTTAGTTTTATCGTTGTGTGTCTGGTTTTATAATATTCAAAATTACAATGAAATAGTTCTAAGGAGCTGACTGGAGTCATCTGACTGAAGTAGCAAACGAGCATGCAGTCCACCTGATGGTAAGTGGTCACTGCCCTACTGCGACATCTGTAATCAACTTTATACAGAACATAGGTCCTATCTGAAGTCAAGTAAAAGTGTACCGGCAACCACACCCTTCCATCGAAACGCAAGAAATGTTTCACGCTAGAAATAGGTGTGGCGGTGGTACTTCGTCGGTCGAACTACACTGGTCCTATCAGCTTCAAATCGTATTTGGAATTGATTATAAATTTTCAGCAGTACCCTCCATCGGGTGAGCTTAATAATCGTGTACTACTTACTTAAATTTCTTATAAAAAGGCAAATACTCGCCGTGTTTTTTTTAACTGTTTTTTTATGACTTGTTTTTCAATTTAAAAGTACGGCCATCACCAACCAAGCCTATGATCGCATTATGCAACACGACCCCAGCCATGCTAAAATCTTTACAATGTATTCCTTCAAAAATGATAAATTTCATCGGAGAAACCACTAGTAATCATTTAATATTCAATAGTTTAAAACCGCTTTTGTAATTTTCAAACACTGTAAAATGCCTTAAAACGGAAAGCCTTTATAGTAGACATAAAAATCTTGTTAAGATTTTTTTTATATATATCGAGAGCAGGTTTACAAATTTGATGACGGTATAAAGATCTTCTTTTAAAAAGAATGTCCCCTTAAAGGTAATAAACTAATAAATAAAATGTTACGACTTGAATACGCTTTAGAACTTTGGGCGCTTAAGCCCCATAGCCAAAGAGCTGCCATTTCACGGTTGAGGCTATTAAAAGATAATTACAACAAAGTTACGTCAAATTCGTTGATTTTGGTATTGAATTGCCTTGAAATAATTTGATAGCGAATGATCGCAGTGACCTCTGCCACTATTTTACATTACAAATCGTTAAATTACAGTGTGCCACATCACTGACATTTAAAGTATACTTTACAATAATTTATTTTTAAATAAAAAATATATTTAATATCCAAACAAATTAAAAAAATAATAATAAAAAATACAAACAAAACAAACTATGTTAATAAAAAGTCAGTTTTTTTTTCAGAAACATATCTTTTTTATTTGGGATTTCAGAAAAACCACCCGTTTTTAAGATACTAATTTTTATTATGAAAATTTTTTTTATTTTTTCACCCGAAAAAAATTTTTTCACCGCACAAAAACTATTTTTTTCTAAAAAAAACAATGTTCTAAAATGTAAAGTAAACCTACGGTAAATAACAGAGTACTTATGGTATTTCGTATAATAAGATTTATTATATTAATAGGTGCATAAATGTTACTTTAATTGAACGTTTGTTATACAACTTTGTGTACTTACCTAATAATCTTTTTTAAACATGGAAAATTTAACTTAAAAAAACTATTATATGTCATATGGAATAATAAACTCAAAATCTTTTTTAAATCCTTACGTTTCCCCGTTCTAACTTGTGTTTGGCTGAGCGTATATATGCCAAAGCCATTAAACAAAAAAAAAACTCAAAATCCATCGCAAAAGATGCCATTAAAATTTACAAAACCTAGATTAAGCTTTTATGCAATTACGATATTGGCCGGGAAGCAGTCTTGCTGTACGTCGAAAAATGCAACATAACACCAGAGCCTAAAAACTACCACTATCTTATCCTTCATAAGTTTAATAATATCTAATCCTGTAGACATTGATTTTTTTTTTTTCTTTCGTTTAGTGGCTCTGACGTATATACGATCAGCCAAAGACAAGTTAAAACGGGGAAACGTAAGGATTTAAAAAGATATCGGATGGAATTTGGAAAAGGAAAGATCAGGAAAGTAATTGGAATATAATATACATATAATATAAACACACTACATACGGATACAAGATTTTAAATTTTTATATCATTTTTCATAATAAATAATGAAAGAATTTTATATACATCGGGATCGAGGGAAGAAAGTAAATAGGATATACAGAGAGGAAATGATACATTTTTGTGAGCAAGTAAACTAAGGTAGAGGGCGGATCGATCGTACAAAGGACAGGAAAAAAAAATATGATTTAGGTCATGAGTTCCATTTTGGCAATCGCATTCAGAAGTATCAACAATTCCCAATTTAAAGAGATGATTTTTAGTACACGTGTGTCCCAGGCGCATTCGTATTATCATAGATGTAACACATTTATCAAACCTTACTTTGTAAAACCAAGGCTTAATAGGGATTGTAGGCTGTATCTGGGAAAAATATTTACCTTTCTTTTGTGAACTTAATACCCAGTAATTATTCCAAGAATCAAATAAATATTTTTTGGAAAGGGATGTAAGATCTTGCGGATAATTTTTATAAGGAAAAATATCACCACACTTCACTGCATCATTTGCCAATCTATGTGCTTTTTCATTTCCCATAATACCACAGTGACTTGGTAACCAAACAAAAACAACATTTAATTCTTTCGTGAGGCATTTGTGAAGTTGAGTTTTAATATCAAAGATTATTGTTAATTGAGATTTAAGACGAAATGGGAATTTAGATATAGCCTGAAGGGCACTCTGAGAGTCAGTAAATACTAAGGTATTTTTAAGTTTCATCATTACTATGTATTCAACTGCTTTAAAAATGCCATAGCATTCTCCCGTAAATACAGAAGTCTCGGGTGGAAGTTTAATTTTTTGAACAATATTATATTGTGAATGATATAACCCTACACCCACACAACCAGTGGTTGAATGTTTAGAAGCATCACAGTAAAGATTATGCCAACCTTGCCACTTATCACTTATAATTGAATTAAATTTAATATTACTGTTAACATCATTTTTTGAAATAGAAAAATCATTAATTTTAGGATACACTAATAGAGATTCATAACTGTTGTTATATAGTGGTAGCGAATTGCTCGCAAAAGTAGAGGCTTCAATAAGGTTAAATTTCTCAAAACTTTTAAGAAGACAAGGCGGAGATTTATGGGTCCAATAAGGTGATTTCTTCGAGCTATATATTTCTGAGATTTTTTTTATAACTGGATGATCGTAAATTTGTAGGCACCGAGTGTAAAATCTATCCGACAAGTATTGACGTCTTAAGTTTAAAGGTGCATCTCCACATTCAATTTGTAACGCATTGATCGGTGTAGACTTCATTGCTCCTGATACAATCCTAAGAGCTTTTGCTTGCAGCCTATCTAACTTTTTTAACGCAGCGACACTGCAAGGTTCTAATAGGAAAGATCCGTAATCAATAACACTTCTTATCAAAGCGTTATACATAAGCTTCATTGTATATGGATGGGCACCCCACCATACACCTGACAGGCATTTTAAAATGTTAAGATGTTTTTCACATTTACTAGTAATATAATGACAATGTGGTACGCCAGAAAGTTTAGAATCTAAGATGAAGCCTAAAAATTTTATTTCAGTTTTTACAGGAATCAAATAATTATTGTATCTAACGTTTAAATTTGGAGGATTTCTCATTCTGGAAAACAGGACTATACTGCTTTTAGGAACTGATATTTCTAATCCATTTCTGTCTAGCCATTCTTTAAGCAGAATTAGAGAGGATGATAAATTTTCGCATGTTGTATGTACTGATGAACTGATAGAGTAAAGTAATAAATCATCAGCATATTGGAGAACTCTTACAGAATTGTTAAGTGATTTATCTAGATCATATGTATAAATATTATATAAGATTGGGCTAAGAACCGACCCTTGCGGAAGTCCCTTCCATATCGTTCGCGTTATTTTTTGATCTTCTACATTTAAATTAATTTCTCTCTCACATAGCATATTTGTAATAAAGTTTATGAGTATATTAGGAATATTTAATTTTAGCATCCTGAGTCTTAATATTGGGATAATGACGTTATCGTAAGCAGAACTTATATCCAAAAAAGCTGAAAGTACACTATTGTTATTAGAAAAAGCAAGGCGTATATCCGTAATTAAAATACTTATATTGTCAAGAGTACCTTTTCCTCTCCTAAATCCATATTGACTATCAGCTAAAAGCTTATTACTTTCGACAAACCATTCCAGTCTATTTTTAATTAAATGTTCTGCTACTTTTGCTATAGTAGTTGAAAGAGCAATGGGACGATATGACGAAACTTCCAAAGGCGGTTTATCAGGTTTTAAAATGGGTATTATAATTTGAGATTTCCATGATGAAGGTATGTGCCCACTAATCATAACAGAATTGATTAGTTTTAAATAATATTCAGTAAGACCATTACAATTATTTACCAGGAATGAGTATGGAATGCCATCAGCACCTGGTGCGGAATCTTTTAGATGTTTTAGTACAGCTGTCAGTTCAGACATAGTAAAAAGTGAGTGTATCCCATTGTTATTATTATAATTTGAAGTAGAAAGTGGAATTATGTTAGCTTCAGGAACCGAAGCACAAGCTAATTTATCCATGAACTTATGAGCAACTATCAATGGTATTGACTGAGTTACAGGTGAGTGAACAGCTGATCTGAATCTTCTAATATTTTGCCAAACCAGTGTCGGACTAGCGTTAGGACATAACGAGGAACAAAATTTTTGCCACCCTTCTACTTTTTTTTGTTTTAAAATTATCTTTGACTCTCGAGCTAATTGACAGTAAATGTCAAAATTGTCAGTTGTCATTGCTTTACAATAATCTTTTTCAGCTTGTTTTCTTTTCCGTACTGCTATAGAACATTCTTCGTCCCACCAGGGTGGTGAAGGAATTTTATCAACTCTGCTTGTTTTAAGTGGAAAAGTTTCGTCTGCAGCCTGGATAATAAGTTTTGCCAAAGCTTCGGCGCCAGCTTGTTCCTGCCCTATACCAATTTGAGGCAAACTAGGTAGTCCTCTACCTATATTGGACTTAAATAAAGTCCAGTTAGGATTAGAAAGTTTATATTTTAATCGGGGGGATCGTTTGAAAATGGGTGGTTTCGGGTGGGGAAAAGATATTAATATTGGCATATGATCACTACCATATGAGTAACATAACGATTGCCATGAAAGAATAGATGCAAGATCAGGAGTGCATATTGATATATCTGGTGCACTACTACCTTCTTCAGGCCTAGTACGTCGAGTAGCCGTTCCAGTATTGAGTATACACAAATCGTGCACATCTAAGATTTCCAATAAAGTTTCTCCATAACATGTGGATTTTGCACTTCCCCATGTAACATGTTGACAGTTAAAATCACCTAGTATTAAAAATGGCTTGGGTAATCCGCTTATAAGATGATTTATTTCAGCCAAGACTGCTGATGAAGGGTTTGGAATGTATATAGAAATTATATTTACACTATTTACATAAGCTCCAATTACACTTATAGTATCACTAAGTGATGGCAATTTAAGTGGTGTAAAGGAGATAGAGTTTTGTATGAGTATGGCAACCCCACCATACCCATCAGGCCTGTCCTCTCTGAGACAGGAATAACCTGGAATTCTAAAAGAATGACCAGGTTTCAACCATGTCTCTGAGAGTGTTACAATTATAGGTTTATATTTATTGATTAAATTTATTAATTCACTTTTGTTACTAACTATGCTGCGGCAATTCCATTGGACTATGTTGGTTGACTTGTCCATCTTGGTTTTGTTTATTTGTGAATTCATGTACTAAAAAGGCAGCGTTGTCCGGTTTTATAATATTCAATTTTATTAATGTACTAATTAATTCATGTATAATATCTTTAACAGAAAGATTCGCATCAGTGCTTTTTTTAATAGCCGATCCATTAGGTGCAGATAGAATATGATTATAATCTTTAGTAAGAGAGTTATGTGCTATTTTGTCATACCCTGTCATTTGTTTAATTGGTACACGTGGTTTTAAAAATATTGTTTTCTTTGTAGATTTATTAGCGGTATTATTAGGTATTAAAGGAGATTGGCTTATAGATGTATTTGGTTCGGAAAGTAGAACCTCAGCGTATGATTTGGCTATGGGTGGATGTAGTTTCGAAGCTTCAAAGTATGATAAACAGCTTTGAGCCATTGTTGATTTAATCCTTTTTTGTCTTTCGAACTCTGGGCAGGATTTATTAATTGCAAAGTGACACCCAGAACATGAACAGCAAAATGCATCTGTTTCCTCCACAGTACAACTATCTCCAGTGTGTTCCTGACCACATTTGTAGCATCGTGGTTTAGATCTACAATGAACCTTAGTATGGCCATATTTGCAACAATTGTAGCACTGTATGGTTGGAAAAATATACAGTTCAACGCTTAATGAGTTGTAACACATAAAAATTCTCTTGGGCAATATCTGACCATCAAAAGTGAGCACAACGGATTGAGATGGTTTCCATACAGCTGATCCATCAACAAATACTTTATAATTCAATCTCCGTATATTAATAACTTCACCACAGCCAATTGGTACTGATATGTTACATTTAATTTCTTCCAAGGACCAATCAGAGGGAACGCCTCTTACTAAGCCTATTCGTGTTATGTTAAAAGATGGAATGAAAGCTTTTAGATTGTTTTGTTGTAAAAGTGGGCTTAAAACAAAATTATTAGCGTCTTCATATTGAGTGAATGCCATACTTAATCTATTGCGACCAATTCTCTTAAGGCTGCCATTAGCAATGTTTTTAATTATACTATTATTTTTTTTTAGAAAATTACCAAATGAGATGGGATGGAGTGTGGTGCCATCGGACAAAGATATTTTTTGAACATGAACTAGGTATGGGGCGCTATCTGATTTAATATAATACCGAATGGGTCTGGGTTGTTCAGTACTAGATGTATTGATGGTAGCATTGTTAGATGCGTCTAAACTTGGGATGTTTTGGGTGTTAACTGATGTAGATACTTCTGAATAAGTGAGGTTATTGGAAGAAATAGTATTATCTAGCTTTTTATTAATTTTATGTTTCATTTTTTCATTTTCACTAGACTCTTCATTTAAGCACATGCAACTATGTTTAGAATTGTAATTTTTAGATTTATTAGTCCTTTTCTTTTTGTTGCAATGTTTACAAAATTTACGTGCAGCTTTGACTCTTTTTCGCTCAGAACGTAGAGAGGAATCTGTGTCCATACTCGTATCATTATTAATGATTATATTAGCTCCGATCTGGGGGATTTCAGGTCCCCCAGGGTCGAAGGTATCGTCCGCCATAAGAAAAAAGTTAAAAACACTTACCTAAAGAAGATATTTACAAAACTATATATAATACAATAAACAGAGAGAGATTAATTTACAATATACTACTTAACTGATCTATATATACTGAAAATAATTATTTTAATCAAAAAGCTATAGAAAACACTCCCGCCAATTTAAACGTTTCCCGCGCTTTTTTCTAGACATTGATTTTTAAACTAAAAACTATTAAGTACATCTGCCCATTAAATTATTTTTTTCGAGATACAAGTTCGCTTTCGCGCGCCAACATATAACTTTATTTTATAACAACATAAACGATATGTTGTCCCAAAGGCAACGATCGCTCCAGTTATTCAGCCGACCTCAGACGGCGATTTGCAATTTGGTTCACGGCTGGACCAATAATACCAATAATATTAATGTAAGTAGATATATTGCGAATTTTGCACCTTGATTTTATTGCTGTCCGGTTACGCCGGTTAAAATATTGAAATTTTTGTTGATGGCCTTAGAAAACTAGTTATTGTGACTTTTTAATGCCATAAATCAATGTTAGACTCACACATACAGATGGATTAAAATTATTTTGCTCATAAGTATTTGTAAAATTCGGTTTCCTTTTTTTATTAATAGACTTAATTAATAAATTAACACTACCACAATTATGACAGCAAAAACTTTTTCTGAAGACTTAAATATAAATCGTGTTTTTAATAGATCAAACTTTCATTTATATTGTAATTAGATTATTAAAATTTAATGTTCATTAAACATTATAATGTATTTGAAAAAAACATAATAGTACGCGTCATTCTCAACGCAACCAGTTCTTTTATCCAGAAAAACTGGCTTAAAGTTTTCTTATTATAATACATTTATTATTAGCATATAAAATATCAACATGAACATTAATATCTGGTGCCATTTTGAAAAATCTAAGTTTCTCAGACAACAGCTCGCACATCCACACCTTGAGACAGGTGGAAATTGTTTCCTAAATAACTCCATTTTTTTGCCAATTTTTTGCTCCATTCCATGCACGAAGCATGTCCAGCGGTTTCAAGGGTTTCATTAAAATGGATAATAGTAATCAATAACATTGTGTCAGTGGCGTAACTACAGGTTGGCAAGTCGGCTAAATGCCACGGGCCCTCAGCCGGAAGGGGCCCCCGGTCAGAGGAGAATCCGAACTCCCAACATTTAATAAACATGTTTATTAAAAAAGATTTATTTTTCATTTATTTTTGTTACCTACTCAGTTGCATACACAAGTTAAACATGAATAAAAATTCAAGGTATTTGTAAAAAAACGTTGTAACCCAGTATTAGAACTAGGTTACAACCTTTTATATTGGGCTTTTATATTGGGGGAGAGGGCCCATCCGATGAATTTGCCACGAGGCTCGAACGGTACAGTTGCGCTATGCATTGTATCAATGTTAAAAATATACAAAGAGTATTAGTATGTTTATCTTACAGGTCAACACATTTTTAGAATTTTTGTATAGTTCTTATGTATATGCTATGCTTAGCTCGCATGACATGCGCAACTTTCATTTTCATTCTTTTACCGACGATTCTGCTGTTAAGAATTACATAGAATTAATTAAATAAAAAAAATATTACTTACATAACTCGTTACTATTAATGAAATTCAATAAAACTAACACCGACTGCAACAGACCGTATAAATCGTTGATACAACATGGGATTTCTAAATACCCATAATTTTTCGAAACAAGAAAAAATCTATATTCTTCCCAAAAATAAAATTTATCGTATCATAAAGTATCTTAATCTTATCTTTTGAAATCCTTGATCTCGAGATTAACCCCAAAGAGATTTCAAAACTTAATATTTTATCCAACGACAACATAGCCTAATAGACACCGCATCTAAGGCGAACACTTTCAGGCAACACATCAGTTTATTAGCGCTGATATAATAAACCGAGCGCGAGCTACACTTCAGTACGGACCACTTATGTGACCTGTGAACATCGTATTACGAGACTATATATAGCGCGAAATAAATTCTTTAAAAAATAAAAAAGTGAAGCAAAATTACTTCCTGATCATTAAGATGGTGTAAAAATGTAGCAAAACATCTAATTTCAAAAAAGACGGCATAACATTTCACATGTAAACTATTTTCACAATTATAATTTCAGGAATCAAATTATCTTGGAGCTCAACTTATACTGGTCTTAAACAGCGCCCGTTGATGTCTTCTTACAGTGCATCCCTTTCCTTTTCATTAAATTAAATATATCTATCCTTTTCGTCCATTTTGGTAGTGATGTACACCTCAGCTAACTGATGAAAGATGACAACTAATGCAATTAAATATTACTTGAATTGAATTTAAAATAAATAATTATAGTTTTAAACTTATAATCATAAACTGCCAATAATTATAGTTATTTGAGGACTCTAATGTCTAATTATGTATCCACCAGATTAATTAACCGACTTCAAAAAGGAGAAGGTTCTCAATTCGGCCGGTATATATGTACAAGAATTACTCCGCCGTTAGTGGACCGATTTTATAAATTAAATATTACTTGAATTGAATTTAAAATAAATAATTATAGTTTTAAACTTATAATCATAAACTGCCAATAATTATAGTTATTTGAGGACTCTAATGTCTAATTATGTATCTACCAGATTAATTAACCGACTTCAAAAAGGAGAAGGTTCTCAATTCGGCCGGTATATATGTACAAGGATTACTCCGCCGTTAGTGGACCGATTTTAATTATTCTTTTTTTATTGTGTAGAAACGAGCTGCCAATCTATCTATGGGTTCTGGAGAAAATGAGGGGAACTCCTTAACCGATAGGAGTAATTGAGTTGTGTGTGAGGATATTTGATGTAGGTTCGAATGAAATTGCAAAGCCAATTTATCATTGACTATTTAAGGGTCTGAAGATGTGTCTCGGAGACAAAATATGTAACTCCTCAACCGATGGGAATAATTGAGTTGTGTTTGAAGACATTTGGTGTAGGTACTAATGAAATTGAATTACTTACTAGCTATGATCAGAAGAACATACGTACATATAGAAATGAAAAAAAAACTTTTGTATAAAAAGTTTAACCGACTTCCCCTGTCAGCTTTTTTATATAGGATGGGTTAGGTTAGGTTGGAACTTACAAGAAAACATATAACTAGGGTACGCTCAGTTCATATGAATTATAAAAATATTGTATGTTATGGCTTAGGTTTATGTTCAATTTGTCATGTAAGGTTGAGATTGAATTAATATTTCCATTTATGTATGCACCATGTTAACTCATTGACCTAATTGCGATACTAGTAAAAGTGAGTTTATCGTCACTAAAGAGGGTGAACAAAAATTTTTAAACAAAAAATACAACCGACTTCAATGCAACAAAAAAGTAAAAAATAATCTAAATACATGTCGGAACTACTACTAAGTACCTACTGTGTATGCTCTAAACCAACATGTATTTAGATAATTTTTTACTTTTTTCTTGCATGGAAGTCGGTTGTATTTTTTGTTTAATTTTTTTTATTTATTACAAAATCCGTAGATCCGAATACCAAGTTAATTCATTTTACGAATAATTAATTCATTTTTTGCTTAAATAGATTTTATACAACAATGTTAGTACTGGTTTGAATTGCGTTATGTAGTGTATTAAAGGTTTAGATTGGTAAATGATGTTTTCATTATTTTTCCCAATAATTCAATATTAGTACTACTATACCTACTATGAGCTATTTATTAATCGTCAAAATCAATTATAATTATTTTATTATTTCTAATCAATAACCCATTACAAAAACGTTCCCATCACTAACTGTAATTTATGATTTATTGCGACCTTGAATCGACCAATTGCAATGCTTTCTTTTACCGCTCCCCCGCCCCGCATACCTCAGTGATTTGACTGAAATGTTTCTTAGTAGAAATGAAGACATGAGGTGTCTATTAGGCTATGTTGTCGCTGATTTTATCATACAAAATGGAATGTAGCCGTTTGAAAATGTAGCTTACGTATATTTAACTTTAAAACCATTCGTTACTGTTTTAAATAATGAAAAAAAAAAACAAAAGGACGGCGCCCCTACAGTATATTTTTAGCCACATACAAAAAAAGTGTTGTCAGGTTGCAATAAATGTGCATGACACATACTTTCGCAAACACGCATGTTGTCGTTTTAAATGTTGAATGGCTTACAGCAGTGTTTGTTTTTTTTAATTTTCGACCCTACCGTCCGCTGTATGTTATTTCATAATAAGATCTGAAATACGAAAGTTTGTGAGGATGTATGTGTGTTTATTACTCTTCCACACCAAATTGGGTGAAGCCGCGAGTTTTTTTTAGTATTTTATATATAGGTGAAATTAATTAAGCAGCAGGATAAAATTGAGGTAAAATTGAACATAATAGAGGCATTCCTGATCAAATAATAAGTAATTACAGATTACTGTTCCAACTGTTCGATTTACTGTCCACAAGCTACAACGACTACTTGTATGTTTTAAAATACAAAGAAAAAGTTTATAAAATGAGGAAACGAAATAAATTTCATAGTTCGCATAAACAGGTCCGACTAGTGATGTCCCAAGGTCAACAAGAGTAACCGTTTATATCCTTACATACACGCATCATTTTTAATACATTGTATATTTTACACTTTTACAACGAAAGTATAACCTTGTATATCTAAAAGGTTCTCAATAAGGAATAACTTGAATAATCAATATTTTTTATGAAATCGAAGTATAAAACGACCGCGTAGTCCTACCGGTAACAGGCCACAGATGCTGATAGATATTTGTAATCAACCCCATGTAAGATTTTGGTCCTCTGAGCCACCGATTGGTTGCTACTCCTGAAGACTTATGGATATTTCGTATATCTGTAATTCTGTAAGTATATATCATTCAGCGTTCAAGTATAACATAACGCAATTTGGGTTTTTGTCAAACTTTACGACGTGATACAGGAGAGGAAGAAGGGGGGTTTGAACAACGCGTTATTTAACGTGTTTTTTTTATCTAAGTATAAAACCATATTCAAGTAAAATACGGCCACAGCGATGTTTGTGTATATTTCACCATTTTGGTGTATATTTCACCCTTTTAAAGTGCATATTTGCATGCATATTTTGGCATTTTGATTGTGCATATAATCCGATGTATACTTATGACATTTTAATATAAAAAGCAATTGGAGCTGTTGTTACATTAATTACATAGGTTTATACAGGAGGGGTAGGTCTGGTAGCTTGGTAACTTAGAATCAATGACACTAGAAAATCTTCAAACAGTAAACATTTTTGTTTTTTTATTGACAAATTCTCGCTTTGGCATTATGATATAAACTTTCTTAACGAAGCTATATTTACGCCTATGATTGCATAGGTATATTACAAAATGGACACTGGACAGCTCGACCAAAAAAAAACAAATCATTATCAGGTACAAAAATAGACACAGTTTGTAAACAAAGTCGTGAGATAACATAATTTTATTGTGATATAATTCGTTCACAATGAGCGGTCAAAGCGATGAAGGTCGATATTTAACGAGCCAAATGAAATGTAATCGAATACAAGATGGCTTCCGACCCTCTTTATCGTATTTTTCTA
This sequence comes from Spicauda simplicius, assembly GCA_949699795.1. Lineage (NCBI taxonomy): Eukaryota > Metazoa > Arthropoda > Insecta > Lepidoptera > Hesperiidae > Spicauda > Spicauda simplicius. The sequence continues at coordinate 2,514,701 of OX453077.1, forward strand.
ATAGCCGTTTCGTTTAACAGGATACAACACAGATTATATTTTGATTTTAGACTAGTATTATCGCGGAATTGATACATTATAATACTTAACGGGTACTTACGATATGTGGTTTATGAATTCATAAAGAATTCTTTTTGCCAAAAAGAATTCTATAAGAATTCATAAACCGCATATCGTGAGTACCCGTTAAGTATTATAAGATTATATTTTGTTATCTTCTGCCCGTGACTTTGCCATACAAAAAATACTACTGCATTGTTTATTATTTTGTGATTTATTTTAAAGTACCCTATCCGCCTTTTATCATAGTTGAGAAAAGAAAAAAATCTTAAAACATTCCCATTCTTACTGTTTTTTTTTTGGCCGCAAAATTTAGAGTATTTTTTCCAGATCGCTTTTCAGAGATCCTCGCCTCTCCTCCTTTTTACGAAACTATAGATAACATTTTTAATTTTGTCAGTTACTCTACCGATCTGTTAAGATTTCCAAATTCACTCCTCAGTAGAGGTATAACGTTTCTTGCACAAAAGTCTGTTTAGTTCAACGGTTGTTACGACTCTAAAAAGACGTAGGTAAGTTCTTAATTTGCTAAATATTCAAGTCATAATTAGTCAAATAAATATTTATGCATAAACTAAACGTACTTTAAATATTTTAAACACAAAGGTACAAAGGACAGAGTATACCTACAATAAAGTCACAGGCAGCATACAAAGCAGGACAGCCCTTGAGACAATCGTTAAGCTCCGATATGGCAATGTTTATTCCATAGGGCTGATTCAATGTTGCCACTTATCTAAGCCTAACTGCCAGTAACGATAAAGGAAATTCAAAAAGATACATACAAAGAGCTCACTGACATACTAATTAAGGGACTTCAGATTTAGGGTCAATTTAAACACAAAGCTAAATTTATCTTTGCCACCCTTAACAACGTAGCTCTAAAAGCTTTTGCCGCCTCCTGTGCAATAGGTCGCCAAAAATATCTCATAAATAACCACATTTTTGCAACTCTAAAGCAATATTAAATTATTCGGTACAATATAAAAAACTTGTAACCCAGTTTTAGAACTGGGTTACAATTTTTTTTATAAATACTTTGAATTTTTAATACATTTTTACTTGTGATCCCAGGTAGCAAAAATAAATCAAAGACAAAACGGTTTTTACTAAACATGTATGATAAATAATAAATGTTGGGAGTTAGGACTCTCCTCTGACCGGGGGCCCCTTAAGGCTGGGGACCGTGGCATTTTGCCGACTTGCCACCCTGCAGTTACGCCACATAATTATTAACAACGTTAGACATGACCGCAGCGAGCGATGTTGCGGGAATTACCTAGTATTTCTTAATGAATACCCAACGAACCGAGCAAAATTAATGGTCCACCTACTTATTTGGATTAAAATACAATTCTAGCTTTATTAAGTTACTCCAGAATACAATATGCAATTAATTTAAATGTATGACAGAATAAGGGCCTTTATATTTATTTGCTCGTTAATAATAAAGTTTTTGGGATGATCAAAAATTGTTATTTCAGCTTTCGACATAAAGTCCATAACAGCTTAAATAGTTTTGATAATAATTTCATCGTGATGATACGCAAAGGGGCGATGAGGTTATCACTTCCGTTTCTTGCTTTCATATGTTAAAATAATAAAAAAGAGGTTAACATAATTAGTACGTCCATATCTAACTTAACATATCGCTAATTATTATAGTTACCTGGCTCAGTGCTAGATTAAGCCAGCGCGGAGCCTGTAGCAAATTCTGACAGGAGGCCCATAGTTTGCCTTATGTAAAGGTATTAAATAAAACAAAACTGTTACTATTAACTTTTCTGGATAAGTGTCATCTCTAGATTTTACCAGGTTAACCTGGTAAAATCTAGAGATGACACTTACTATCTCCACTTTCTAGATCTTCTTTCAGTTTAGAATTTTTAGGATAGCAACGATAGTAAAATATAAATGGCAGGTAGATGTTGGGCCGCGGGGCCCATAGCATTTGCTACTCTTGCTATGTGGCTAATCCAGCACTGACCTGGCTTAAACGTATCTCGCATTATGAGTTTATTATATGTATATCCTTAAATAACGACCAAACATGGAATGTATCTACTTATTTTGCAACTAATGGACGAAAAGGTAATAAGATTTTCTTGACGAAACATAAGAAATTTCTACTAACGTATTCGTTTCACGAAGTTCTACTTTAAAATAGTCACTCTCACTTTTATATTCGATAATCATCTTAGTCCTTGGGAGTGGCAACGCATCTGATTAACGTCACATAGAAGCATAGAACCCTTGTTCTATTAGATGAAGCTGCTTACAAATAACTGTGGGCGGCTGTGACCATTTACTATTAGGTAAACTGCATGCTCGTTTGTTACCTCAATCGAATAAGCCAAAAAGGTAAAAGGGGACTTCGTATGTACTCTGTATTTTTTTATAATAATAATGAAGTAGCAAACGAGCATGCAGTCCACCTGATGGTAAATGTTCACCGTTGCCCATGGACATCTGTAAGGAACTTCATATAGAACATAGGTTCTATCTAAAGTCAATCACAGATGTGTTGCTACTTCCAAGGACAAGGATGTTCGCCTCATATAAAAGTGTGCCGGCAACCACTTCCATCGAAAAGCAACGAATGCTTCGTGTTAGAAATATGTGTGGCGATGGTACTTCCCCGGTCGAACTACACTGATTATACCACCTTCAAAGTGGCAACGCATCTGTGATTTATTTCACACAGAACCCCTGTTCGATATGACGTTGCTTACAGATAAATATAGTTGTGACCACTTACACCATTAGGTTGACTGCATGCTCGTTTGTTACCTCAATCGAATAAGCCAAAAAGGTAAAAGGGGACTTCGTATGTAATCACTAATCAGTATTATTATTTCGGCCCACATTACGCACATACTTGTAAATTAAACATGTTTAAAACACTTGTGCCTACTATCGTTAACCCGGAAACATTACGCAAATCAAACACTCATTGGAACCGACTTAACGAAGTAGAGCTATGACTTTCACGTATTTTTCATTGGTAGGTTTAATTGAAAATATTAGTTGCTATTCATGCACCGCGGTTTCTTGTGTAAAAATGTAAATATACATTTTGACAGAGAAGCTTATTCTTCTGAAATAAAAACTGAAATATACCTAAAGATATGACTGATAGGTATATAGGTAGTTAGTAATAATTTTATTGGTGTTATTTACAAAAATACTCAAATAAACATACAACAAATCTAAAAAATATAGAAAAGCTATTATTACTTATCGGTCCCCCAAGCATCTTACCTATGTATGGAAGTACATTAAACTACATTATTCATACAACCAGTCTACGAAGAGCACGTGAAATAACAACAGTGCGTGATTCTGAGATTGTTACCGATAATAAAACATCACTTAATTTAAAAAAACCTCCCTAAATAACATCGAAAAAACTACAATCGTTTCAAATTACCGTACATGAATTAAACATGCGTGCTTCTGTGCTTTAGAGGGAACATTAGGCCGACAGTCCCGGGGGTTATCATTGTATCAGACTATCAGTATAAACCTTGTCTATGGCCTTAATAACGAGGCATTTAAATAAAAATCACTTTTTTTATTGAAAACTTATTTTGGCGCGTTGAGCACTTTTTGGATTATTATAATCAAACGAACACTTTTCACAAGCTATATGAATATTGTGTATATAATTATGTACAACCTATGTACCTATATGCATACCTCCAAGCGTATTTTTTTTCATTTTCATGTTGTAGTCTATCTATGTATAGGTATCATAATATACCATGCATAATTGTGTCACTAAGGAAAAATGACACTTGCCATTAAAATAATATGTATTTTGTAACACAAAATATAATAAAAATATCTGTAAGTCGGCGATTTCTTTTTCTCAATAGGTAGTTCTTAGATAATAATACTTAATTTATTTACAAATTTTCCCATTTGCGGCATCACACGCAATTTTGTTAAAAATATTCAAAGTACCCACATCTTTATTTCTAATAAATTGTCACGAGGTCAACATTGTTTACCTTGCGACATATTGAATTCACGTGCATTTTTTATTTAGAAACTCTTTAAAGTAACCATAATTCATCATCAGACATCGATCGCTAGGAACCGGCTTTAAATTCCATAAAAGTAATATGATCCGGTTATTTTTTAAATTGAATGCATCTAAACCGTCGAATTTTAATATTTTATAAATCTTATGTTATTCATAAAAACGCATATTTTATTATTTATGTCAAACAATTACGTATAAAACAATTAATAATAGATAATTAACCGTACCTATAATAAAAACAGTAATCAGTTTACAATTTTTAAATTTATAGGTACCTATAGGTACGCGTTTTTTACATATTTTCTAAACAGAAAGCCAAAATATTGTTTCAATATTAGTTGTTGCGCAAAGCTATTAATTAACACACAATCTAGTGAAAGGGCATAGTTTCAGATGTTGTAAAATGAGCATGGGTGTCTTTTCTTTAATTGAATAGGCGCGTTAACTTAACATTCCTTTGCGTTCATTAAGTCAAAGATGAATAGTTGCATACTGACAAATAGAAAAAATCTTACTTTCATTTGATTTTGTACACTGGTGGAGGATAGGATAGCCGCATTCCTCTCCAAAGTCAATGCGGCTGTACGAAATCCGAGTCTCAGTAAAGAGATCGCCATTTTGTTGCACTAACACTCGCTTACATCTATTCAACACTGTTTTATCTGTCCTTATTTGTTGTATTGTCTTTGTATTAAAAAAAAACAAAAAGGAACTTCGTTACACTACCGCCCGTTTCGAATGCCGGTTCTACATACACAGAACTATCTGATTTGAATTTGGTGGACGCGTTCAGTTTTATTGCTCGTACTATTCGACGCGGGAGTGGGGTGAGCGTGTTCAAGTATAGTGTACGGCGACGTTTAGTGAACCCTTCGAGCAATTTTCACAGGATTTTAGGGCTTATTATTTTATGAATAGGGAGTTTATTATCGTGAGTTTTTTAACCGGCACCTAGAGTTATGTGATATCCTCCGTACGATTGCTTTTGTTTACCGGTTGTCTAGTGTTGGTAAACGAACGAATTTCGACTTTAAATTAAATGTTATTGAAATTACTGAGTGTGGAATGCATTTTTGTCGTTTTAAAATTGAAATACGTTTTCGAGGACGCTATTTTCGATAGTTGTATTGACTTTGATTACGAAGGGAGCTGGAGGTTGAATACGCTTTTAAAACCACGTAGGCGTTTATACGATGCATAGTAATGCAATTTAGGTTAACGACTTGTCTTAGTTAATGATAAAGTAATTATAGTTTATTATTGTTGTAATAACGATAATGGACCTATAGATCAATAAAGTTTTTCCTTATTTATTTTAATTTGAATATAATTCGTGCCTTGGCATACGTATGCAACTTGTTGATGTTTACACAGCTTGATAAGACGAGGTCAAAAACAATCAAAATATTACCGATAGTTAAACGGATACAGATTAAAAAATATCAACAAAAGTTTAAACAATACCATATTTCGTTCTATTGCCAGAACAGATTAAGTATTTTAGTATCCTGATTAGAGTAAAATACAATCACACTACAGATAGAAAAACTATCAAAACATGGATATTCTATGGTAGTATCGTACATACTTAACTTATGAATAATTAAATTAATAGGTACCTTTGTAAAATTGAACACCTATATTAAATATTTTTTTATCAATACCATTCGTCTAGTTCGAAGGACCATTACTGGTATGAGACTAACAATGTATTTCTATTTCTCTAATAATGTAGTAATTATTTAGATTCTTTAATCAGACTACATTACAGCTTATGACATTTCCGAAATTATCTGATGGACACCCAGATATTGTGAGAGAGCTACTATACTGTGCAGCTACAGCTACCTACAGCTTAAATTGAATAGTAAAACAACACTGCAATTTTTACTGGAGAAGCAGGTAAAAATTAAACAATGCTTTGTATCTCTTTAAAGAATTTAGTTTAAACAATAAATATAGATATATAAACCAGTATAGTTAGAACACAAAATTTCAATTATAGGCCATTTTTGGAACATCTTTAACTTAAAAATTATGAATTTTGAATTTCGGTTATATAAGTATGTAAATCAGCGCTATTTACGTAACAACGAACATAAATAAGTTTAAATGTCTCATGGCGACGACTAACAAGAAGGTAAAGCTTTACATAGGTGTAAGCTAGGAAAGTAACACTTTTCATAGGTATTATTTTTTAGTTTCGGGTTGGGGGGGGGGGAGGTTAGGTAAGCCTTAAAGTAAAAGAAGTGCTGAAGCTGCGATTAAAAGGTTGAAAATTCTAGCAGTCTGCGGTGGCTTAGGACAAGTTTTATGAAAGACTAGGTTTTTTCCGTAGTTTCGCATGTTTTGTCAAGTCTATCACGGAAATGAATATCCTTTATATTAATCTAGGTCATATTCCATGTGAGCAGGTAACTAATTTCTATAAAATTCTAAATATTTGCGGTCAAGAGTATCAAATACACATACATCCTTACTTCACAGACTCATATTTATAATATTAATAAGATTTTAACAGTTGTTACATAGTTACAAAACATTAAAACCTGCCACTATTTGCAAAATGTTTAATTAATCGTGATACCCACTAAATAAAGCGTAAGTTGACCTCTAGAATATGCCTACGTGACATATCTCACCGATTGGCAATCATGGACACTTCCGACTATAAATTATCTAAACATCGCAAACAAATCAACTGCGGCGTAACGTGTTTTTATAAAACTTTGTTGTAAACAATAAGACACCAACAAAAAATTGTAAAAAAGTTGTTTATATACAATTACGCTTCATATGTAAACACTTCGACGATGTTTGGTTGATCGCCATGGTGATTGGTGCATCGTTTCATGGTTTCTAAGCTATTTCCACGTCACTTACCCTCAGATAGGCACCACATCGCAATTTCTATAGTTAATATACGTATAGAATTCAACGGATCACGATTTTTACTAACTTCCCCACGGAAAGTGGCTATCTATTCGTAACGTATTTTATAATTTACGCGTATTTATTTATATATTTACGCGTAGAAAAATACCTTGGCCTAAGATTATATTGCAACCTAACATGGAATAGTCACATAGAACATGTTAAGAAAAAAATATTATCGCTCCTTGGATATATTCACAACTTAAGTAAATTAATGCTTACCAAGTACCTACACTAAGACATACTATATACAACGCCTTAGTTAAGCCCCATCTTCTATATTATATTGAAATGTGGGGCAATGCGTCGAAAAAAACCATTAGTAATCTCCAAGTCGTACAAAATAAAATATTAAAAATACTTTTCCGATATCCCTTCCTAACATCGACACTTAAACTTTATAAAGAAACAGGAATAATGAATATCAGACAACTACATATGTATAACACATGTATTTTTGTTAGACGTTGCCTAGATAAAAATATACATAGTGACATAAAATTTATAAAAACAAAACCATATAGTCAACGTCGTAGCGCCAGTCTGCTTGTGGTGCCCAAATCCCGGACTAAGTAATTACGGGAAGCAAACAGTCACTGTTGAGGGAGCACAAATTTATAATAAGTTACCAACGACATTAAAAAGTGTACACTCATTCAACGCATTAAAAATCAAATTAGCTGAATTTATTAAATCAAACCACGCACTATTAAAAGACTGAATGCGTTGGATGGGTATTATTATTATTATTTTTTTATTATTATTTTTTGTATGAATAGGCGAATGTATCTTTGTTATTACTAATTAAGTATTTTTCTCTTGTAAGTGATGTAAATCTTTTATGAGAATAAAGATTCTTTAAACATATAATCTATAGGTACATATGTATTTGAGCATGGGTATTAAATATGCTATATTTTATTCTAAATCTATGCAATAATAATCCTTGCGAATGTGAACATTCGGTAAAAAAATTAAAGGCGTGTTAAAATTAGCTTTTCTCCCAAGTATCAGAGATAACCATATTGCCTAAACGCTACATAAAGTTTTCCTTGTTTGTGATTGTTGGCGCCACCTGACCCAACTAAGCTTATCGATTGATGTCCAAGTTTGTCTTGTGTATTAATTAAATAGAATCTTTTAGAATAACAATCTATAACATTTTATTCCTTCGAGCGAATAATACGATTGTGGTGTAAAGGTATTAGGAAACTTACATCTGAACTTAAACCTGGTCTATAAGAGGAGATACATAATATATAATTTTATATATAATATAATTCTTCATTGCTTTTGAGGGAAGCTACATAAATAGTGGACAACGCTCATGCTGGCTGCATGGCTGGCTGCTCTAAGACAATAAAAAACATACCAGAAATAAAAATAAAAATTTAATTAACCAATCGATAAATATTTTTTACATTAATCTTACATACAAATTACTATATGAACTTAGGTATATTTTAAATGTTATATAAGATTGACCGCCTTTTGGCTAATATCGCCTAAAGTGGGCATTCAGGTTACAACGGTCGCACGGACTATCGCAACGACAGTTAAAGTTGAATACTTTAACGGACTAGCGACACTGCCTTAGTAGTACAGTCCGCCTTAGGACCAAGCCATTCACGATCGAACTTGTCGCATACCGTAGTTCGTGCGACAGTCCGTGCGACCGTCCTAATGTGAATGCCCACCTTTATGTATGTGGAAGCGAAGAAATAGTAGAAAACGCGACTGCCAATACTGTTGTCAAACTGTTTGGCGATAATTCAGTAGCGTATATATCTATCAGGGTTGCCAGCTTGCCGATTTTTTCATTAAAATTAACAGTCTCGCTTTTCGGGAAGGACCGGATGTTTGCAAAAAAAAAAGGTCGCCGAATCCTCTGGCCCTCCTACACTAAGGAGAGGCGCAGGGCCTTTTTGTAGCGCGAGGACTGCTATCTCGCGCGGGACTTTTAATATTTGTAATGTCGCCTATTCGCAACAATGCGTGCCACATTACGCATATATTCGCAACAATGTGGCACCGAGGTTGCGAACCATTAAATAGCTTAAGCGGCTAGATGATAACTTTCGCTTGAACGATAGTAGACAATAGGCGGTTTTACGATTCACATTTCTATAAGAACACCATATTGCTTCACTGCAAGTTAGTAAAAATGTAATAGTTATACCTTGAATGCTTCAATTAAAACAATAGTTTTAACCGGTAAGATAACCGATCAAATTTCACATACTTATAGAAAACAGCCCGCTAACATAATATAGCTATAGAGCAATGGCGTACCGCGGAATCTAATCATTGGGGCCTATTTTTCTACAGTTCCCAAGATCTATCCAGTAAATATATCTTAACAAACGTGCACCAATTCGCACTTGGCCAGCGCGGTGGACTATGGCCTAAACTCTCTCATTCTGAGAGAAGACCCGTGCCCAGCAGTGGGACAATAATGGGTTGACGACAAACGTGCTTTGACCCAACGTGCTTTCACTCATGCTGGTGAACAATTTAAAAAAAGGTCTTAATTTTTTCCAAAAAAAAAACCCCAAAAATTGTCGACATAGTATTTTTCGAGAAAAACAAATTACATGATTCCATTGGATGGTGCCCTCGAAAACCTCCACCTCCTCCAAAGAGGCCTCTCGAGGCCCCTGTAAGTGCGAGCCCACGCATAGCTGCGCCACTGCTAACGAGTTTCAGTCGTAAACGATCGACACGTTCACTCGTGTGACAATATATTCATCTTAACGAGTTAAGTCGGGCAGAAACGTGGCAAATATAACACTGGTAATTGTTTGTTTCCCATTCGTAATTTAGCTTCGTACGATACTCAATTAATTGGTTTTGTTATAACAGTACGATAAATACATTGATATGATCAATATATGACAACAATTGATGAAACTATTTTAAAAATTTAAGCCATATAATGACGTTTACATTACTTTGGCAATGTCGTCTTTACCATACCATACCACTCGGGGCCAGTGCCCAGGGCCCCCATCTTCAGAGGGCCCCGAAGGGACGACAATTTTTCTCACACTTAATATCAAAATATGGTCGGGCGCATTACACTTTTCTCGTTGAAAGACAGTCATCGGAGCCCTTTTGGAATGTAAAGAAAGCACATTACTCACTTTTATACATTCCAAGAGGGCCCCGAATTATTGTGTGCCGAAGGGTCCCAGCATGGTCTAAGACGGCCCTGTACTTTGCCCATATCTGACTACAAGACTTATATATAAATGTTAAAGATCCGGGAGGTATTCTACTTCCTTGAGAATTGCCCGGGTAAAGAGGGTACCCCTCGAGGCCCGAAATTCCCTACCCACCGCCCTTATGTTGACATTGCCTTAGCATATGAGAGACCCGGAGGGTATGACGTCCCACGTAACGTAACAAGACTTCAGTCATTGACGTAAACGGCAATTCGGGCGACGTATTCGGTGATCGAACGAATGTAAGCGCACAATAAGTATACACATTACCGAATTTGGTGGTTACAGAAAACTATATTGTAAGCAGCTTGTAAATCATGAAGTAAATATTTTAATTCTACACGTACAGTCACGAGCAATAAGATGTGCAAAAGTATCTAACCCAAGAAGGAGTTCAATAATATCTGACTACACGAACGCAGCAAAAATATCTGACATTGAAAGGCAGCATAGTGCAGTAGCGTCAAAATTATGTGATTTGACGGTCATCTACATAATTTTGAACTTCTTCTTGAGTCAGATACTTTTGCTAATCTGTTCGTAGTCACATCTTATTGCTCGTGACTGTACATACTTATCAATAAACAACATTTAAATTATAATATTTATAGTACGGAATCTACGGCCTCCGATCAAAAACGCCTACACCATATGTAAAATTACTTCAAATAGATTGTAAAGAATACAAATATGTAAATACAATATTTTATAGATATACTGTCAAGTATAATGCAATCCGTGTAAATGCACTTATAATAAGTTTATTTTTCAAACACATTTTCTTTATTTAACTGTACTAAAATGATGGGGCCTTCTTGAGATGAATCTGATAACATGAGGCCAAAAATTCAAACAAAATCATTCAAAAAAATCACAAAATATGGAATCGGTGAAATAAAAAGTTCTCATTATATTGGGAGATTCTAATTAATATGTTTGATTTAGAAAAAAATGTTATACCTATCATTAATTTTGATTTATAAAACCTTGAACTGAATGTCTCAAAGATTTTGAAGCAATTTATTTAATTTTCAGATTTACAGACAACCAATTCTACATAACTACGTAAACATTTTAATATACACAAATCAGTTGTCTATGCATTATTTTAAAGATATAACACGATTTTTATAGTAAATAGCATACGAAGATGCAGTTCATCTGATGGCATGTGATCACTGCCATTTATAATCGACCCAGGATGAAACCAGAGTCATACCTAGGGTAGAATAGGGTAACAGGTAAGTAGCTACTTAGGACTAAGTTAAAAAACCGTTAGTCTCCCCTTACGCTCTTCAAACCGAACTACAGCATTTAACACTGCTGATGTGAGGCCAAAATAGGTGTTGTGTGGAGTTGAATTATGGGAGATTCTCCCGGTGTTAAAATCCTCCATATAACATAATACGACCTATAACATATATTTACAAGAATTTACTATTATGCCTTCTTATACTCGATTCTTTCAACTTTAACTTCGTCTCCGAGCAGTTTGTACACATATGTCACAACTGTTGAACTCTGGATGTCCATTAGCACAAAGGATGGTGTTGGGTTCCTGGAAGCAAATATAATTGTTGGTTCTAATAACATTTGTTCTGTTTTTATGTAATATATAACAGTGGATATATATATTTTTTTGGATTTATAAAATGAATTGTTTGGTTCCCAAATAAATAAATAAATAATTATGAGACCAGATCACATGCTTAGAGGGGGTTTCATCAGGGATGTGTGAGGATGCATAGTGAGGAATGTCAAACACATTAAGCAACAATAGGATCCCTTCATTTACGCAAACGAGCATGCAGTCCACCTGATGGTAAGTGGTCACTGCAGCTCATGGACATCTGTCATCAACTTCATACAGAACATGGAATATCTGAAGTCAATCGCAGATGCGTTGCTACTCCCAAAGACTATGATGGTAGCCTCATATAAAGTGTGCCGGCAACCACCACACCCTTTCATCGAAACGCAAGAAATGCTTCACGCTGGAAATAGGTGAGGCGGTAGTATTTCCCCGGACGAACTACACTGGTTATACCGCCTTCGTACCTTCATTTATCTAGCCTTGCGCAATACAGCTTCTCTGAGAACCGCTTAGCGGAGCGAGATTTGAGAAATGTTTGCGAGGGATGTGTGCGCGGAATGTGTCGGGATGGATGCGAGAGATACTGATAGCAATCACTAGATGGTGTTTATTGAAGGTAGGCGTGTATTGTCGCTCTGATGGAAACACTCACATCGTTTTACAACTTCACTACGCATTCTCGCACCGCTTAGCTACCTCGCACACCCCTCGTGGGAATGCATGCTTGTTGTCCGTATGAATTCTTGTGCGTCATTCAGTGAACTTGGTAGCTTTAGTAAATTTAGTACTCGTTTTTTAAAGTAATTTTCCGTTCTGCCTAATGTTCTAAGTAACTGTTTAGTAGTGCTGGATAAATATACTCAGATACTTAAAATAATCCGCTAGATAGAAAAGTCTTAGCGTACAATACTGCACTTTTCAATTTCAAATAGGTACTGAATTTACTAAAAGATTAATTTGAATTTAAATGTCTAAAAGCAATTTATACATTAATATTTGAAATATCGTACACACAACTCTACCATTTTCTATTACCTATATACAAGAAGCTAAATACAGTAACATACCTGAACAATGGGCTGTACGCGCCAGTTGCGGACCCAGGGTTTATATAGAACTTGTTCTCATGTTCATACGCCTCAAACCGATGCGTGTGTCCAGATATCAGGATATCAACATCCAACTGCCGTTGCACCAAAGCCAGGGACTCCTCATCACCCCATGGAACCACCTGATGACCGTGCACCAGTCCGATGCGGAACTGACCAACTGTTATCACTTTTTGTTCAGGATATGTTGAATTCTGAAACAGGTAAATTTATATTATAGATGTTGCAAACAATTATACAGTTCACTTGGACATTGACACACAGACATTGTACAATTGACGACCCGTGTGGTGGAGCGGTTACCATACCGGTCTGACGCGCAATGGGTCCCGGGTTCGATTCCCGGCCAGACAGGTGAATGAATGACGAGTTTAGATTCCTGTTCTGGGTCTGGGTGTTTGTGTATTCGTCTTGTGTGTGTCCATGGTACCCACGACACAGGAGAAAATCCTACTTTGGGGCTATGAGTGTAGAAAACGTGTGTTTTTTTTTTTTGAAGAAAAGGATGTTGCCTCCATATCAAAACCTACTCTAGAGTACTATACCAAAATTACTTGTATAGATATATACCCTCTATCACTCTAAGAGAATAGTTTTTACACCATACGGTTTAGAATTTGCAACATACACATAAATCTATATAAGGGCACTCACAGGTAAATCAAGGAACATAGTATGATAATAACTTAATAGAATAGAAAGGAATAATAGAAAGGTGGTAGAACCAGTGTAGTTCGACCGGGGAAATACCACCGCCACACCTATTTCTAACGTGAAGCATATCTTGCGTTTCGATGAAACGGTGTGGTTGCCAGCACACCTTTATATGAGGCGACCATCTTAGTCCTCGGGAGTAGCAACACATCTGTGATTGACTTTAGATAGAACTCATGTTCTGTATGAAGTTGATTACAGATGTCCATGTGCGGCAGTGACCACTTACCATCAGGTGGACTGCTTGCTCGTTTGCTACTTCAGTCAAATAAAAAATTTAAAAAAAAAACTTTAGAAACATCTTTTCAATGCAAATGCAAGAAATGAGCTTTTAACTAATTTTTCATAGCACTTTTTTCACAATTCTTGATGAATTTAATTTAATGAACTATAAGCTATCATGAACTTGAATATGCCCCTTATTTAGGCTACTACATTGTAACACATTTAATATTATATCTGAAATTAGCAGTTGAGCATACAGTCCATCAGGTCATTTATTTATTATTTATTTATTTATTTAATTACATGCCAACAGCAGTACACACAATGCATTCTATAGTACAACTGTTATAAATACAAGTCTGGTGTGAGAGCCAATTATAGGCATGAACAGCATTAATGTTTGATAATAACTATTTGATATGATAACTAGGCTGACAAATCCAAACTATCTGCGAACGTTACAGACGGCAATTGCAATTGCATTGAGGACTTGCATGTAACGATTTGTCTGCAATTGTCAGGACATCAGCAGCTGTTATTAGAAACTTTTGATCTGGTGCCTTCTTTACCTTTTCTCCACCGCATCACTTACCGAAGGATGAAGTTCCATCCACATTAACTGGACTTATGGTGGTTCTCCATGGTTCGGTTTGCATGAACGTTTTTGCCACGGATGTGCAAGTTGTGCAATGAACTTCATTCTGAGATATTTCCATAGCCCCATGAAATGGAGCTCTTTGTGAAAAGAGCTTTCTTGCATTGGTGACTACTCTGGTGTTGGATATGTCCTTAGGCGACAGTGACTACTTTCCATCAGGCAGCTCGTCTGTCTTATCGTTAGGTTAAAGTATATAAAAAAGGCATTATTAACGTCAACTCTACTTACTTCATCAAAATCCCCTCTAACGACATGAACGTCACTGGCCAATGTTTTCAAGTAGTCATAGGACTCCTTAGTGCATAAATTGCCAGTGCACAGAATATGCTGGATCCGACCTGGTAGCAGCAACTTCTTGAACTTGGGTGGCAGGCTACTGCATCGATGTGGAATGTGTAGATCTCCAAGGACAAGTACCAACTGAAAATATTTTATTTAATAGGAAGTATGGTGAATAAGTAAGTCCAAAAGATGGGAAAAGCACTTTCTGCCCATCAACATTAGTATTTAACATTACCCAAGATTGAAATGAACTGAAATAAAGACTATTTTGTATAGGCCCATGGGGTAACTTTTCTTACACTACCACCAGATCAGAACACAACCACAACTGAGAAGATCTGACAAGTAATTCAATATTTGTCTTTTCTGTTTGTTTATTTATATTTTCTGTCATATATTAACAATCAGGTTATTTTAAAAAAGGGATATTGGAATGTGAACCATAGATAGTTGTTACCCCTGAATATATTTTAAGTATTAGTATAAGTTCATTGTAATGTATAATTAGAAATCGAAATGTTTTGTTGCAATATATGCAATTGAGCAGTGAAAGTCTAATGGTTGAAAAATAAAAATTGCCCTCTCAATCGGGAGGTTTGAGGTTCAAATCCCGACACGCACCACTGATTTATGTGCATATTAGAAATTAATTATCACTGGTTTTCAGTGAATAAAAACATGCATAAGAAAGGTGTTAGAAAGTGACAGATTGCAGTACAAAGAAATACAAAAAAAATAAATAAGAAAGGTGCAAAGTTCAAAGGTTCAAAGCCATGCATTGAAGACTCCTCTGGTGTTGCAAATATCCATAGGCGATGGTAAACATTTTCCATTAGGTGGCCCGTCTGCCTTATTGTTAGGTACAAATATACATTTTTTTTTAATATGACTGAAGTAGCAAACAGCTTGTTTGCTACTTCAGTCATGCAGTCCACCTGATGGTAAGTGGACACTGCTGCCCATGGACATCTTTAAGCAACTTCATACAGAACATGGGGTACTATCTGAAGTCAATCACAGATACTTTGCTACTCCTGAGGACTAAGATGGTCACTTGGTCACCTCATATATAGTATATATGTACATGTGTAGCCTAAATCCACATAAAACAGGGATTCTACTTGATCAAGGAAATGTTGCTACTCGTGAAGATAAAGATGGGCGCTTCATGTGTAAGGCAGCCGGCATAAACACTCTTCTACAGAAATGTAAAAAAATATTTGTGCTAGAATTTAGAGTGGCGGTGGTATTGCTTCTACCACGTATCAATTGTAACACTAAAAAAGCACTTTTTCATAGGCGTTAGCCAACTTTTAACGTACCAAAGAAAGCAAAGTTTAATAATTCTACTATTAATTAAATGTCATCGATCAAAGAATCTTACCATTATATCCAATTTATCTAGTTTTTGATACTGAAAAATAGTGCAACTGCAATTATTCTCTTCAAATTAAATTTCGTAATAATACTAATAAATACTTCCTCCCACTTTGTTTGACAAATTCTAATTATTCCAAATTCCAATCAAAGTTTGACAATCTTGACAAGTCGATGACTTAATGCTTGAAGTCACTTCCTGATACCCCACAGATAATCAATTAAATTTTCTAACCTTAAAACTATTTTTCAAGCTTTTAAGTTATTTTTATAAACTTTTTGCATCCCTTATGTACTAAAGACAAATCATTCATAGAAATTGTTGATGGTATGCACAAATATTTATTTTATTTTATGTAGACAAGTAATAGTAAACATCAGAAACGTTGCACAAATAAAAACATACATTTTTCTCTTTGTATCTAAATCATTGCCATATATAATAGATTTTACGCGTTTTTAAGGAAATTGAGCTTTACAAAAAACACTACTTGATTTTAAATAGATTTCAATTTTCAATACCTTGGGTACTATTATTATAAACAGCAAAGATAATAACTATATGTAGAATTTAGGTGTTCTAAGCAACAGCTAAAGTTTTCAACGATTAATTTTAAAATGTAATTTTGTTGTTTGATAAATTACTATATTTCTAAAAATTAAGAAGACTACTGTTTTAATAAAATTACTCATAAGTATTTGATTTATCTGATAAAAAATATTGTAAATTGAATACCAATCTTGCATAATTTAAGTGGAAAATAATAGAGTGTTCAGTTACAACGATGAATTTAAATGGAAATTCACATAATTAGTTAAAGTGGTGATTTAGTAATTAGCTAAAGCAACACTACGTCACGTCACTTTCTTCTGCTATCTTTGATCGGGCTTAGAATTGAAGAATTTCATGGTGTTGTGGGTGACACATATACGTAGAAAAATAATTTTAGTGTAAGACACCAAATTGGCACCAACTGCTGGGAAATGGAATCAATGGAATATGAGCTCGCTAGAAACCTCACTCTGTTGTTCTTCGTGGAGCGCCTGCTCGACAAAGGCGAGCCGAGAACGCTGCACGATCTTTCCTGCCAGTTCGGTGCCAAGGGATTCACGAAGGAGATGCGTCAGATCGCCGGCGGGTCCCAGTCGGGCCTCAAGAAGTTCCTGGCGCAATACCCCGCGTTGTTCAGCATAGACGGGGACTATGTTGATATCAACACGTACCAGAGGCACTTGAGCGGCGCTGGCGCCTCCTCCAACAACGACTACATCGAAGAAGCGAAGGAGTACTTCGCGAGCAAGATGATTCAGTACGGCGAGGGTACCGAGGTGCCGATTAAAAGTCTTCTCGGCCACCGCAGCCAAGCGTCGCCGCAGGTGCGCCACATCTCCGGCCAGCGCATCAAGGAATTCAAGGAGTTCCTCATGAAGCACCCCGACACCTTCCAGATTATTGAAGACAACGTCGTTCTAGTCAGTGAGAATCATAGGAAAGGTAACACACATAGTAATTCTGAACAATTTCACAACTTACCCGTAGCTAATATAAATACAGACACAGCGCAACAGTTGCTGGACTATGTGGCCCAGTGTATTGAGGCGAAGGGCCCGGTGCTGGTCGACCAACTTTTTCATTTGATCGTGTCACGCTTCCCGCAAGAGTACTGGTATCAGATGTTTAAAAGTCCGGCCGATCTGAGTGCATTTTTGAAAATATTCTCTGATAGCTTCCATGTACAAGCGAACCTTGTCACGCTTATAAGTAAACCAAAAATACCAGTAATGTATCTAAATGCAAAATCAAAAACAAAGACTGATCCACCAAAGCAAGTGGCCGAGGAGAAAATGGTGTCCCCGTCTCCGCCTATGGTTGAGAGTCCCACTCCTTCGGATGGCAAGAAGAGCCCTGCAAACAGAATACTCAGCCCGATTGAATCTCCCCGTGGTCCACAAGCAAATATTGCAAATCAAACTCTCAAACAAAGAATCAACTCTATCGTTATTAAGAATCTTGCAGAAAACATGGTCAGAGACAGGGTTAATAATCATTTAAATGCTCGTTGCTCAGAAGAAACTAATGGGACAGCCAGCATAAGGAATAATATGATGGGAGAGGCCTGGCGACAAAAAGTTCTTCAGTGTGCTACTGTCATAGCAAATGTAAGAGAATGTGCAACACTTATTGACAGTATTATGAATCCCAAACGCACCACAAAGAGCATTGTCTCATTTGATTGTGAAGGTATCAATTTGGGCTTAAAAGGTGTGCTCACCCTTTGCCAAATTGCTACCATGAATGGAGAGGTCTACATTCTTGATATTCTGGCTTGTCCTGGAATGGTTATAGAGGGTAAGATAAAAGATCTCCTTGAGAGCGAAAATGTTGTTAAAATCATACACGATTGCAGGAATGACTCAGTCAATTTGCACAACCAATTTGAGATTACATTGAAAAATGTTTTTGACACGCAGGCAGCTCATGCAGTGTTGCAACTTCAACAACAAGGCGTACCTGTGTATAAAGTCAAAAATTTAAGCTTGAATGCGTTGTGTGAACTTTATAATGCTCCAATGAATCCAATGAAGGAACAGCTAAAAAACGTTTACAGAAGAGATCAACGGTACTGGGCACGGAGACCCCTCACGAAGGACATGATAATATATGCTGCGTCTGATGTCCTTTCTTTAGTTAATCCAGCAATTTATTCTTATATGTCTAGCAATGTTAAGCCAGAAAATCAACAATTGTTTGAGGAATTGAGCAATGAACAAGTATTTATGCATATACAGCCAACAGAAGTCAAACTCCGCAAACGACAAAGAAAGATCAATACTGAAGTAGGTGAGTTAAAGCAAAAATTGGCTGAAACTACAAAGAATATTGTATTGAGCAATAGGGAAATAAGGTTATTGAGATATTTAGAGCTCACAGAGGACGAAAAAGAGAAATTAAAGGGTTGCCACAAGATATCAAAAAAATTGGAGAAATTAGAGGCTACAGGACATGACAAGGACTCTGACTCAGATGATGATGAAAGAGAAAATGAAATGGCGAGCTTAGAGTCTAATGCTTCAGATTCCATATCATCTCCTCATTCCACACAGCCTCCTAGCCTCACTGAGTCCATGCAAATGATGGACGAAATTTTGTCAGACACTAACATGGACAAAGTAGAAAAAATAAATCGTCTTGAAGCAATCCTTTCCGCGGTGGCGCCACTCAGTGGGGAATTGGAGGATAAATTCTCACAAACGATGGAACAAACACTGCCTTTACTAAAAAATAAGGACTGGTCCAACTTGAGCCAGATATTGAACATAGGCGATATGGATAGGAAAAATTGTTGTTGCAAATGCCATAACTCTACATATAACGATGTAAAATGCAATGATCTCAACGAAACCAAGAAAACTGAAGTCGGCTCGCAAACTCTCAGTACAGGTGATATCGTTATCACAAGAATTCACTTCAGAGAGGAAGATAAGGCCAACGAGAGGATTCTGGATGCGACTCCCTCGAGCAAGAGATTGGGAATAAATAACATGTCCTGATGTCGCTCAGGTTACCGGGATACGATTTCCATTTTTCTGAGTGCCACAATTTAATTTCGAAATTTCTCTTATGTGATCAATAATACTTTTTTTTACATAGATTTTTAAGTTAAAGAAAGATGTAGGCCCCGTTTTAAGCTAGCTGTTGTGGACTAGTTGCCGGGGAGGCGATAGCGGTGTGTTTGTTCGAGATTGAATAAATTAATTCCGCAGTGAGGACGTGCATTAGCGACTGTATGATCGCCTACGCCATATGCTCATTTGAGCGAAGACGTGCGTGTACACTCGAATAAATGCAACGGTAATGCGCATAATATGACGGCTACTTAATTCCTTTATCTGGAATTGTCAGTATCTGCTGTTACATTTCTTATTTTATATTAATTTATTGGGCTATTGCCCCGTCAAATATCCAAACTTTTATGTGATACGCATCATGGCCTTGGTTTTTTCTCGATCTACTTTGAATTGTAAATAAGATAACTTTGTTTAGCATGCGGTAATCTTTATCCTAAAATCACGAATGATGGAGTACTTTTTCGATAGGTAGTGTTTAATATATATCTACATATCTTTTAACTCTTTTGTAGCTGTTGCTACATAATCTTTAACGAAAATGGCAATAATACGAGTAGGTATACAATAAAGTTCTTTATTGTTCAAATATTTAACTAAAATATTGTTTAGATTTACATTAGTACTTTTAATATAGGTTTAGTGTTGAGAGAGATATAAGTGTGGTGGTGCTCGGTGGTAAATGTTTTAATTAGAGGGTATGCGTACACTGAAATACCTACTGCAGTTTAGCGTTTGAACGACAAGAGGAAGTTTGTTACATTTTAAAATAATTTTGTGCCTTCGAGTCATATCCGACGGATGCCTTTATATGATATCGTCAATTTGTAGTTTTTTATACGTACCTAGATGAAATATAAAACAAAGTTTAGAACGATTTATTTACTAACGTAGATATGCCTTTTTAAATATACATTTTTAAAATTTGGATACCACTAATTTGCACTGAAATCAACACGTAGGATGTTTTAAGATTTAAACGCCTGTATAAATTGCAACTTCCAAGAGTAGCTGTTTCTAAACATGTTGAGTCTTTCGAATAGTTTATTATGTGTTATAAATACGATACGAATATGTTAACTTAAGTGATATTTATACGCTTCTTGGGTAGTAGCAAATGTTGCTTGTGAAACTAGCCTGATAGCTTTTTACTTATCAGTATTCCCTCCTTCCATTTTTTGTTTATTTCAGTATTTTCACATAAAATTGTTTGTGGTTATGAATAAAATCAATATCGTTTGCAATATTTGTTTTGTAAAAGAGAAAACAGGTTTTTTATTAAAATGTATACCTGTGCGGTCGGGGGACCCACATTAGGAACGAAGTTCCTGAGTTGCAAAAATAATTGTCACACAATAACTCGCCTTTGATTTAAAAACAAACACAAGTTTTAATGAAATCTGCATGTGCATTGAATACAGTTTATATGCATACATGATATAAAGTTAAAAAAAAGATAGAAGCATTAACATTGATGTGGCATAACACTGCTCTTTCACGTGTAGCGTTATGGAACTTCGTTCCAAAAAATAATGTCATCGTGATGCTTGTATTAATTTCAAATGAAATTGTTATCCATTATGTGCCTTATACTAAACTTGTATTGCACAATTTATCTAAATGTAGTTTTTGCATTACATTTTGTATTCAGCAAACGGTGTTTCAGTGCCACTAATATTGTAACATGTAAGGAGCATTTTTTTAGTCAGTATAAGCCTAACTTACCGTCTGTTAATATTTATCTAACAATAAAACTAAAATTGTTTTACTCGCCAGAGTTGCATGCTTTTGTCAGGACTCTGAAATGTGGCAAATGTCAGTTTATTAATTTGCACATTGTTTATGTTTATTATAAATAAAAACGTTTCAAAATTATGTGCCTTTCTAATTTCCTTTTCTCTTACTTTTACAATAGTTGTAACTATGCCATTTGTATGATAATGTGGATTCGTGGGTACTTCAGTTATCAAGCAAAGAAGACTAATAAAGCTATGCAATTATCGTTAGGCTTAACTTTAGTGTTAGCGACAAAAATATTGGAAAGTTTATGTGGTAGAAATTTAAACACTGAACTCGTTCTTAATAATAGGTTGAACAGGTACCTAAGTTGTTATGTATTTAACTGTACATAGGAATTTGTTATTTGCATAAAGTAGGTATTAGATCTCAACAGGAAATACTGGATGGCTTACATAGTTTATATTATGGTGTTAGAGCGTTAATATAATTTTAGTGTCAAAAGAATATAACAATATAATATAAATATGATTGGTAATCGGTTTCAGACAGTTTTGCCATAGATCCATTACTGATTTGAGGTCTAAATGTATCGTGTACCTACTCTTTTACAAGAAAAAAAGTAACATCAACTTTGCTGACGCATTAGGGCAATAACAGGTTGTAAATCCTTACTTCATTACAACTCCTTAAAATACTGAACATTAAGTTCTTATTATTTTTAGCAGTTTAAAGAAAGAGATTTTTGTTTTAACCTGATAATTAGAAAGCTTTCATCGGATAATGAAACTTGTCTCTCTTGTTATCATTATTTTTTACACATTTGAAAGGTATTAAATATAACGCTTTAAAATTACTTAAATACTTTATTTTCTATTAACCCGGCGTCGGTGGGGTTGGGTCTGTGAGACCCGTCCCATTTTTTTTCGCTTGTAATAAAATTCATACATGAGACGTTGTCGTTCTAGTCAATAGCTGGAGCTGTTGATCTGCTCTTAGCCTCGCAGGTTACACAAATGTCCGTAGTAGGAACTATAATTCCACAAAGTTGGAAAAGGTATGTGAGATCCATCCACGCAGTTAGTGTAACAATATCACGCCACTTTGTGTATATATGATTTTTATTTTATACCATGTATTTGTTTTTTTTTTTCATTATTTCTTTTATGTTGTCATTATACATTTTAATGAATTTTATTTGTTTTAGTACTACAGAAAAAAAGACAATTTAAATGGTACATTTTACAAGAATTGGCCTCTGATTCTGCAATTTAAAACCAGGTTTGTGTTAAGGAGAATAATAATTTTAAGTAGGTACCTACGCATAATTATCTCAGTGAAACAAAGCAAGAAGTCTAAGAATCTAATTGTTATGATATTACGCTATCCACGCTGTCCGATAGAAAAAGTTTGCACTTGGAGGAGTATTTTTTACGAATTAATGTTGTATAAGACGCCTTTTAGACAAAATATCAGAACCGAACGAGAAAATGTAATCCAATAATTGCTAGGTAGAGTGCCAGAAGGGAAACCGGCGTAGTTTGAAGTGTAATGTTGTTATCTTTTCAGTACTGGAGTTGAGAACATTGCAGCATATCATACGTGTGCATAACTAACTCTTGTAAGTGCTCCGAAGAACCTCCGGCAAAAAAGTCTTATGTTCGCAAAAGATAGGTACCAAATTATTCCAGCCAAGAACGAACAAAAAACAAATAATTTGTTTGCTTAGGCTGTATAGTATCTTTCTGAGCTGACTGTACAAAAGCTATGGAATCAGTGGGATAAATTTTATTCTTCTTCGAATAATCTAATTGCCTACAATTACAACACTAAAAGTGATTGTAAATGAATAAAGTTAAATTTAAGTAGCAGAGAAAAACATCTTAATATTTGTCGTTTCTTGTTAAATGCTCTAAAAATATAATTAAAACTAATATAATAATGTTTTATTTATTATACTGTAAATAGATTAATAATTAATGAAAATTCCATTATGTTTTTATTTTATATAAATCATGAATACCTAAAAAGGCTTAAAAGGAATAAATAAATCGTTTTTATTTCTAAAGCATTGAAATAATTAATATCTAACAAACGGGTCTGTGAGACCCACCTTGAACTTCGTGTAACACTTTCTACCCCCATGACGCCGGGTTAAATTACATTACTGATGGCTCTGTCATAAGTCAATCATTGCAGCACTTCTCAACTCAATCGTCCCCCTTACCTCAGCTCACCTCTTTTAACGCCACACTCCACCACAATAAAGAATCTAATCACGGTTGCGTTACAAAAATGTAGAGGAAGAGATGTAACTAACCTCAGCCTCCGTCTCCGTTACTGCGGAACTTCCCCAAAAATCTTGCGGAGTTTTAACGGTTTTTTTACGTTTAATTTGATGCGAGATAAATGGGTAAAAATGAATAACAAGAATAGGTACTTCTGCAGCAGAATTGAGAGGGCACAATACGTCAAATAACAGGACAAAGATATCATTCCAGAACAAATGTTTACCTCTTGTTACTTTTGATTATTAGTAATGTAATTACTAGTAAAGTCTAGACTTTCGATAAGAACAGTAGCATGAATGTACGTACCTGTTTGAAATACATATTTTTCTATTACTCTATTAAATCAAGATTAATCATTTTTTTTCTTCAAATTTCGCCACCACTTCAGGTAAAACCTCCGCATCCGCGGAGGCGACCTCTTCGTCTCCGCATCCGCCTCCGCTAAGAAGGCCTCCGTTACTACCCTAAAAGGAAGGATATAGAAGTCGGCTTACAAAGCGACTATCTTACAGAAAATAGGTCACACCATGAGGTCACCGGTTCCATGTAGAACTCGTATTCTTCATAGTTACATATGTCCATGGTCGGCAATGACTACTATCCTTCAGGTTAGCTACATCCTTGTTACCTATTTCCATATAAAGTTTAAATTACAAAAAAGGCACTCATTAGTCACTATTCGATGTTAACAATGAATAAGGACGACAATGTGAAAGTATGAACGTATTGATTGTGAACACATATCTTGTGCTCCTTCGCATTATAAACTGCATAGATAAGTGATGTCCGACGGCTTGCATAATGTAGCAGGAATTTCAATGTTAACGTATATACTATTATACATTATACGTAAGTTTAGTTTCATCTGTTATCTTTGGCACAATTGGCGATTTATTTGTAAGCTAATTATGCGATTTAAAATTACAGAATTAAGTTTGATGATGGAATTGAGACTTCGATACATGTTACTCCGAAAATAATTAATTAAATGATAATCCAATCGTTCTGGCAGTTCTTAAGATTGTCTGTTATATTTTTAGTGTTTTATGAAGATAGACTAGTACATAAGGTTCATTTACGAAAACGAATCCAGTGTATATTTTAGCGAGGTAAAGAAGTGGCGCTACTTACGTCATCATGAATTACTTTAATAGAGCGACATCTATTTTGTTAACAAAAAACAAAGATGCCTTATGATATTTTAATGTCAATTTAGTTTTTGAAAAGTAAAGTAGATGGCGCTGTAATTGTACAAAAAGTTGAATATTATAGGGGTAATGATAATCATGATAAAGTTTTGGATTTTTATTATTACTAGCAGTGTAGCAGTACTTGATGTGGTGCATAGTTTGGACAAAAGGAAGGGCGATGATGGAGAATCCACAGAGATTATGTAAAATATAAAATAAATCATTCATTCTAGCACTATTTAACTCTAACTACGCTGATATTTAATATAGAATTGGGTTACTCGAAGGACACGAAACACTAGCTTCAAATGTCAATATTCTTGTGCGCCGCTAGTAGTCATTTCAGGAAATCAAAAGATATTGTACACTGACTTTAGAAACAAATTATTGTATAGATCGTAGCGATGTGGCTATATGGATTAATTTAAATATATAAAGTAGACAGCCTCTGGGCTAAGACATATTATTTATTTACCTAATCTTCAATATTTATGACTTCTAGCTTTGAGTGTTAAAACAGAAGAACACCGTTAATTTTGACCGTTTTCAGACGGACCGGTCAGTATGTACCTAACGCTAAAGATTACTTACTATATAACTGTTTTAGGTATTTTTATGAATTAACTCGCCGTAAGTCTCAATTTCAGCTCTACCGAAACAATAATAAAATATATTTATTTTTATCCATAATAGATATGCACACCGACCTCTTTACTTTCATTTGAATAGGTATATAACTATAAAGTATACAAGCTAGTACCAGAGCTTGACAGAGCTTAGCTAGTTTTTTTTTAATTCGATGAAAATCATAAAAAAATATTTTTAAATAATATTATATTTTGCTGAAAATGTTAACCAACACAAAATAACAACCACTTGAAAAAAATCAAATTTATTGTACATAAACATGTATCTATCACTATGACATTGTCAATATATCTATGAACAAAAAACTGATACAAAATCAATCAATAAAAAAAATATATATACGTGACGAATAGATAACCTCTTTCCTTTGGGAAGTCAGTTAAAAAAGTACAAGAAACTGCCATGTAGAAGTACTGCCATGAGTAACAATAAAAAATTAAGTTAGACTTTAATTTTTTTCGCTACATATTTTGAAAATTTATGTTTTCTATTCTCTATCTGCAATTCTAGCACTACACTATTCTAGCACTACACTATTCTAGCACTACACGTTTTTACAGTTTATTTACTTCTTAATATTAATTATTTTGACATTTTTTTTTATCATTGCTGGTCAACTCTAGATAAATATAGACAGGTAGACATGACGTTATATAGGTACTATAAACTTTAATAAAACCTATAAGTTAAATTAGTAAAAACATAAAATATAAAGTTAAATGCAGTATTTTCCATTAAAATACAAAGTTAAGACAATAACTTATTACAAAAAAAAAAAACAAAAAATTACAAAATGTACTTAGAGACTAAAAATATATTTTAAAGATAGTATTAATATTTATGCGTACACAAAAAAATCACATGTCAAAACTAAAAAGTAACATAATTTATAGTTTTACTAAATATTATGTTAACATTTGTAATACGAAGTAAAATCTTTGGATCAAAAGCTTTGTTAGTACAATATTTTTTTGTAAATGTTGATCAAATGATTAACTAAGTCAAGGACGGTTGGAGCTGGTCCAAGAATTTCGTTAATGAATGAAACTTCATCCTCATTTTGCATGCTGTGAAGAATTTTATACACAAACGTACCATTATACGTTTTGCTGTAGATAGTTGGCTCGAAAGGCGACCCGCAAAGTTTATTCAAATAATTCAATTCTCTCAAGCAATGCTGAAATTCGAGTAAAGGGTATGATAATGTTACATTTTTTATTTCATCCAATTGAGAATGTGTAACTTTCAAATAATTTTCCAGTAAACCAGATACCAACTTACAGTCGGCACTTACGAGGTTGAAATCATCATTTTCTTTAACAAAACTTAGTATGACATGACACAGTAAAATACTGTACGCTATTTTGTCTGATTTATCAGATTTTTTGCGACTAAAGTATACCAACGCTATTAACAACATCTTAGCATCATCAGGTGCATCTTCCAATTTATCGAAATCAAACAGAACTTCTTCCTTCATAAAATGTTCGAATAAATTTAAATTACGTATGTCATCCCACCCATTTTCAAATACGCACGAATTAGCTTGATACGTGGGCTTTTTGATTGAGTAATCAATCAATTGTTCTTGAACCTCTGATTCTTGAATAAAATGATTGTACATAAACTTGAATCCATCGTTTTGAAAATTTGTCAAAAGGTCATAAGCGTACTTTATTACATTCAACGCGAGTGTTATTGAATTCTCAGCTTCTTCGTCTTGTAACCCAGTTACCAATAGTATTTTGGACCGATACAGATCGACGTACGGCTTAGCTATGTAAGTCAACGCCACACCTTTTTCAAACCAGCTTTTATTGTCGACAACCTTTTTCAAAATACAGTCTATAGCCAAGCTTGGAACCACTTCACCATTTACCAGTTTCTTGGCTTTAGCTAACTCTTCAATAATCCGTCCACTTTCAACTGTTGTGTTAAAGCCAATTTCGCGTATTATTTTATTCATGGGGCTATTAGCGAGCCAGAGGAGCAATTGCTCATTTCTTTTGTATGTAGGATATGGTGACATTCGATTACGTTTAAAAAACTTCGTAAATGAATCTTCAGGGAAAATGCTTAAATCCGTTAGTAAAATGAATGTAGCAAGTTTATCCTTATCTATTGCAAATTTCTGGAGTAAATTATCCAATTGAAACAGTTTGCAATTCAGGGTTTTTTTGATTGAGTCGAATTTAAGAGTATTCATTGGAATATAAGGAACTCCTGATAATGCGAATTCGATGTCCATACTGAGTACCGGACATGAAAGCATTTTCGCCAATGCGATACAGTCAGTCTTAGCTTGGTATTCAGAAAAAACATAGTCGAGTTCCATTTCGTCCAAAACTTCCAGATGGATATTCGACATAAAAATAGGATTATGTGTTACATTTTGAGCTTTGTCTGGATTGTTTCGATCTTTTTCAATTTTCTTCTCGAGGTTTTCAGTTCCGCCTTTGAAAATAAAATAACATTTGATGTTTGCTTCCTTGAACATATTCAGATACTGTTTTAAGTATTTAGCATAGCGATCGCATTCAGCGCCGAGTTCATATGGAAGATTACTATCTTTGTAGCAATCGTAAAAGAAGTTTTGGGCGTCGATGACCAAACACGAGTTGCGTAACTCATGAAGCCGGCAGCAATCGTTGACAACGACTGCAAACGTTCTGATCCGCATGGTTCTGAAATAACAAAAAACATCGAAATTAATTATACCTATCTATAAATCATAACATATTTTATAACTGTCCTTTAGTGTGTCTGTATGTCGTTGTGTTCGCAATAGACTCAAAATGTACAGCATGGATTTCAAGTTTATAAGGCGGTAGAACCAGTGTAGTTCGACCGTGGAAGTACCACCGCCACACCTATTTCTAGCGTAAAGCATTTCTTGCGTTTCGATAGAACGGTGTGGTTGCCAGCACACTTTCACGTGAGGCGACCATCATAGTCCTCGGGAGTAGCGACGCATCTGTGATTGACTTCAGATGCAACCCATGTTCTGTATGAAATTGATTACAGATGTCTATGGGTGACAGTGGCCACTTACTATCATGTGGACTGCAAGCTCGTTTGCTACTTCAGTCATATAACGACATAACAAGTTTTCACCGATAGATGGAATACTTATATAGATCCGCGTATTCCCGGAGCGTTATGACATGGGGCTCTTCAAAAAAGGTGCGACAAGAGCTGTCCTTCAAAGCCGGCGATGCATTGGACTCCTCTAGTGTAGCAAATGTCCATAGGCGACGATGCCTACTATCCAACAAGAAGCCCGTCTGCCTTATCGCCAGGATCAAGTATAAAAAAAGAAACTTAACGAGTAAAGTTTAGAGACATAATTTGTCAAAGTTTTGTGTAAATTGGTTTTAATATATCTAACGATTATTGTTGGAAGTGTTGGAAAAAGTCAAGCCGTCGGGAAGCTTGCCTCGAAGGCGCCCAATCCCTTTGAGTATTATTTACAAAAATCTACAATTAAGTTCTATGAAAAAGTCCGCGATAGCATATATCTATGTTTTAAGCGTAGCTTACTTAACATTTAATATCTTGTAAAAGTTGCTACTTCCGAGGACTAAGACAGGTCGCACCACCTCGAAAAAAGTAAGCCGGCAACCACACCTTTCTACTGATATCAGCACAAAACTGCATTATAATCCCTAGCGTAGTTTTAAAGATCTAAGCATACATAGGGACAGACAGCGAGAAGCGATTTAGTTAACTATGTAAATAGTGATCAAAAATAATTCTGGTATTTCATATTCACTACATAGTACCTATAAAACAAAGCTGCTTCTCGCTGTTTGTCCCTATGTAAGCTTAGATCTTTAAAATTAAGCTACGGATTTTAATGCAGGCATTCAAGAGGAAGGTTTTTATTTTTATTACAGTGTAGAAACACTGATAATTTTAAATTTTAGATTTATAGGCAGAACAACAGGGTTCCCAACTTAGGGGTTTTTCCCCCAAATTTAATGGGTAAATAAATACGATGGGAAATTTTTAGGGGTTTTTATAACTTCAACATATAGGTGTTTCTAAAGGGAAATCTCCCCGCCAGGCTGTACGATTATGCCTCACGACGAAAAAAAAAAAAATTCATTATGGTCATTATGGGAGATTTTAGGGGTTTTTAATGAAGGCTTTAGGGGAATACATTTTTGAGACTTGGTAACTTTGCAGAACGAAGTTCGCCGGGTCAACTAGTTATTATATATAGCATTGACCACTAAGCAATAGTCCGTTGGATATCTAAACTATGTATATATACAAAAACATGCTCCGTATGTTTATGTAATCGACAGATAAAGCTCAATTTCATACACCACCATAAGTATGTTTATATACACTTTTTATCTCCAAGTTTGTCCGGAAACAGGAAATTCAAGCGATATTTGAAATTAAATAACATATTTATATCAGGTTGGATCATTAAGACGTGGGCGGGATAATCTAGTGCAGAAATCCGAGGACATTATGTAAAAAAATAATGGCGGTTGTAATCGCTGAGAACGCTCGAGAACGAGTATGTATATGCTGTTTTCCAAAGTAGCAAACAAGCATGCAGTCCACCTGATGGTAAGTGTCAATGACGCACGAATTGTGCTTTACGCTAGAAATGAGTCTCGGAATCCCTCGCTACCTCCCCGTTGCTAGTCGATTGTAGCCAGTCAAAAGTTCTCTTAAGTCTTGCTAGGCAACAAAGTTGAAACATGGACAGTTACTACCCAACAAACATTTACAACGTTGAGTAAACGTTTTGGTGGCAACTTAATATTATTTAGAATAATCGCATAAACGTTATAAGGACGTTTACTCGAAGGCATTAGGGCCCATTTTATTCAACTTAACGCGCTATAATTTTCTTGTAACAGTCGTATAAATACCTACTTAGTCGCATAGTTGCCTTATACACATCGTCGATTTGACTACATGATTAGTATTTATCTATGACTACATGTCTTATAGTGGTAGCTGTCGCGACGTGTATTCGACGTTCGTGTTGAATAATGGCACACAATATGATTTTTAAATGATTAAATGGTTGTGTTATTGTTTTTTAAGATGATGCTAACCTATATTGAATCAATTTATATTAAAACAGAATAAATCACGTTCATTTAATGGCTGCTATTTTTGACAGTTGAGTTTTTGTTTGATAAATTGAGGTGATAAAAGCATCTCATCAGCTTTAAAGTATTGTGCATGTCAGTTTACTGATTAATGTGAGGTAACTTTCTAACAAATTTTTTACGCGCTTTGTAAATTTTATCATTTTGAAATATTTTTATTAAGAGTTTATTATGTGACTCCATTATATGACAACTGTACAACTTCCCGACCTATAAACTGCATGTCCAGTAGATATGTGTTCGCCATGACGGTTGATTTAGGGATCATTAGTAAAACAACAAACACCTAGCAAACTTAGTTCAATAAAATTTATATTTTAAGAACAGTAGGATTTTCGTTATTTCTAAAGAGTTGTTCGCAAAAAATGTTCGTAATATATAGGAATATTTTACATTGATTCTTATGGACAATTCAGTAATGGCCATTATCGAGAAGAGTTATTTGTGCAACTTTTTCCTTTTTAAAAGAGCCCTTGGATCTAAAGGGACCATGCAGGGGATTCTTCTGTTCAAAATTATATTTAATTGCTTTAATGCAACATGTGGAATATTAAAGTCAATAACCCACTTTTTATAATGATCTCTAAAGTCATCATTCTTGGTTGCAGTGTCTTCTTTATCAACATTATCGTCATTTTCGGATGATGAATAAGTGTCTTCAACTTCGGAAAACCTGCAGCGTATATTTGCAGCATTTTGATTTAAATGATCGGTTAAGTTTTCATTTAAAAGTGATACGGAACCTTTTTCACTATCCTCTCTTATGGCTTGACTTCTATTGCTTAGTATTAACGTACGTCCTTGAAGCGATAGATATTTTTTTTTACTTTTCTTTTAAATGCATGACTTCTTTTAATACTTTTCCATTTTTCTCGATCCATATTGAACCAATCAGTAAATTAATGTGACAAATTTGATTTCAAAATGGTTGAAATTGTGTACATTTAATGTGACCATTCGTTAAATAAGGGTCGTATTATCATGTTTGTGATACTTTAGGTTGTGTAAAGGTTGCACTCGTAACATTTATTCGATTTATAAATTATGGTTACAAATACTACGTGTAAACAATTATTATTCGTTTAGCAGATGTTTAGAATATCTGTCAAAACAATTCCCTAGTAGGGCAATTCATAAGTACATGACTTAAAATATACAATGCCTTCGTATGCCCAGTACATCATACAATCGCTTTTTGATTTTGTTATAATTTATTTGATTTTACGCTTTTTGGACTTGCGACAAAATAGTAAGATGAAAGTATAGTAAGTATATAGTTCACATTTATTTGCAATGATCTACTAACTAGCTTTCATTTGATACCCATATTGATAAATATTAAAAAAAATCTTTCCTCTACTTTTCTCAGACCACGTACGCCATATTTAAAAATTATAATAGCCTATGTCATTCAATACAACGGAGTAGTATGGATGATACGACATAAGACAATCCTTCAAAGCGTTTGGGCTGTAGTCCTTGGCTGCGTGCCAAAGCAAACACAAATATACATAGGCCCGAAAAAAAATTACCGTCCTTCTGAAACAAGCGGATTAAAATTTTATTGTTTAAACATGTAAAGCCTACTAATAAGCCTTCAGACAGCGTGATGGAACAAAGCCTATAAACGCTTCTGGCATCAGAAATCCTTATCTTGCAGTGAGAAAGTAATTTCAATGATACACAGTCCACTCAAGATTACGAACTGTGCTATCAAAGTATTATATTTCTACTTATCAACAATATTATTCAATTTTATCGTTTGTAATCAAAATGAGGTTTAATTGTCTACAGATTTAAAACAACGATATTTTATCTTTCCACCCGACTGTGTCGGGAGGGTATTGTTTTTAGAGATTTGTATTAGTATCCCATTTTCAGTTTTTGGTATTAGGGTGCCGGAGGATCTATATTTGACGACCTTTTTTTAGGTCCTCAAATTGCATTTCGATTTCAATTTGGATATATTTAATATTCGCAAAACATTCGCATCAATTCTTGCGAATGCGAATATCTGAAAACATGCGAATGATCGTTAAATAACTAGTGTGTATGTATGGCTTAAGGTCGGCATTCACGTTACAACGGTCGCATGGACTGTCGCAACGACAGTTCTAGTTGAATACTTCAACGCACCTGCGACATGACCTTGGTCGTACAGTCATCCTTAGGACCAAGCCATTCACGATCGAACTTGTCGCATACGACCGTAGTTCGAGCGACAGTCCGTGCGATCGTCGTAACGTGAATGCCCACCTTTTAATATTTCTACTACTTTGGAACGCAAACGACTTGACAGATTGTCATGTGACATAAATATGCATGGATGTTTAGGCATATGCTACCTATATTTTTTCAATGTGGTGACTGCCATAACAGCGAAAGGCCGGAGGATGACCGAATTTTTGGTTCATTCCTCGTGTTACTACGAATCTTACTACCAGTAGTAAGACGGGTAATTATTACCGTTGTTACTACTGCTGCTGCTAGTAGTAGCACGGGGACTAAAAAATTACCCTTCTTACTATTATCTTAAATCTCAAATGAAAAATCCATTTGGGCCCTAGGCTGTAGAGCAAACCCAATAGAAATAATGAAACCTGGTAAATGAACCAATGCAAAAATATCTATATTTTATCATTTGAATTTAGTTATTTTTGATACATAAAGTTCTTTAAACGAAATGGCCGACAGCAAATTTTGATTTAAGAAGTTGGGAATTTTGTTTACGTAATAATACAAAAGCGATATAATGCATATACATTTGTAATGGTGTTTCCTAGCTTTTATTTGATACCCATATTGTTATAATATGAAATGGGGGGGGGGGGGGCGTTTTTCGCTGACCGCAGGCATCATAATTATTTAAAAATTATGAAGCCTATGTCACTCCGACAACGGAGCTGTTTCAAATGATATATATCACATCTATACGAGTAAT
Organism: Spicauda simplicius; assembly: GCA_949699795.1. NCBI lineage: Eukaryota > Metazoa > Arthropoda > Insecta > Lepidoptera > Hesperiidae > Spicauda > Spicauda simplicius. Next base: position 2,548,498 of record OX453077.1, read on the forward strand.
ATTATAATGCGGAAGAGTTTGTTTGTTTGAACTCGCTAATCTCTGAAAGTACTGCACAAAATCTAACCGAGATGATGAGCAGTGGCGTAACTACAAGGAGGGCCGGGGGGCCCTCCTTGTAGTTACGCCCTCTGACCGGGGGGTCAGAGGAGATTCCCAACTCCCACCATTTATTATACACTAGTAGACTCGGCGAACTTCGTTCCGCCTAAAAGTAAAAAAAAATTCAGTGTTCCTCCTCTATATTATGCATATTCTAAACACAAAAACCTTCCACTTGAATCACTCTATCTAATAAAAAAACTACATTAAAATCCGTAGGGTAGCTTTAAAGATCTACGCGTACATAGGGACAGACAGCGCGAAGTAACTTTGTTTCATACTATGTAGTGATGTTTAGTAAAAAAAGTTTTGGCTTTGATTTATTTTTGTTACCTACGTACTCAGTTGCATATACAAGGAAAAAATGCATTAAAATTCAAAGCATTTGTAAATAAGTTCTAAAACTGAGTTACAACTTTTTATATTGGTCCATCCGATAAATTTGCCAGGTCTCGAACGGTATAATTACGCAACTGATGAGTAATAATAATAGTATGATTCATCATCAAGGACGGGAAATCTTTTTTCTTCTCGAGGGGAAAACCTTCAAAAGGTACCCGACGCCGTGGGAGCGACGCAGGGTTATGTAGGATTTTGACCGCAATAAAACCACCCCGGTGGCCTTCCTCGGCGCTATAAAGAGGACTCCGGCACCTCCAAAGGAACGCAACCGGAGTCCTCTGAGCGCGTTGCCCCATCGAGCTCCTCCCAGATGGGCGTCTAGTCTTTACGACGGTATGCGACCACTCATACCGCAGTCCTTCCCGGGGTCGCCTGACCGAACTGTTCGAGCTCCCACTTTATCCGCCCGCAACTCTGGAAGCCCCTTTTAGTCGCCTCTTACGACTAGCAGGGGATGCCGTAGCCCTATTCTGATCCCGGAAGTACAGGGACGAAGGACGGGACATCTAGGGGACATCATTAATTATATGACTTAAATTCGACTAATATTCTCACCACTAATTTACATATAATAGTACCTAATATGCTTTTAAACAGATGGTTATACAAAGAGCACATCTAAGATTAGGTATATTAAAACTGATTAGATCTAAGTCCTGAGTACTTACCTATTGCATTCGAGAACTAGGCTAATAGATATTTTAATTACGAATTCGGTTTAACTGAATTTAAAAGTTGTACGATTCCTTATTTTTTAAAATTGAATAACTTATGATAAATCTTTCATTAATACCCAGTGTAATTGTGTTTTTTTTTTTATCATTTATAGAGGTTTTCATTAATTCTATTTTCTAAATACACCGGTTCAAAATTGTAGTTGACTCATTTACAGAGTTGCCTATGATTTTTTTAACACACATGTCGAAACCTGTCCAAACTTAATAAAATGTTTCACATATGCAGGAAATATAGCTATACTGAGTCCCAATTATAGAGAAGTAAACATCGAAAAATCCTAGAAAACAAATTTCATATAACCAGGTTCCGAAAAGTTGAATTTTTCAATGTCGAAGTAGCGGGACCTCATTGGACCCCAGGTCCCACATAACATGAATTTCACTGAAAACCTAATAATTCCACAATACTTAAAATTAACAAACTAAGCACTTACTTTAGCTCCGTAGAATCACTGATCTATATAACGTAGAATCACGAATCTTCAATTGAACTGCTAAAGTTGCACAGTGGACACCAGTATTAAAATACATATAAAATTATACGAATGATACGACTTTATCGCTCTTTGTAGTCTTTGTAGTTTGTACTGCATCTATTCAAGGACTCGGTATTATATACTGAAGTACCAAAAAGAATTTTATGTTACTCGATTATTCCATATGTTGCAAAAATAACATCGATTATTCGATAATGCTTGTAGAGCCTTTCACTATAAGATTTCGAAAGACTATTTCCGACACTAATTCCTTATTATATTGTTGTCACTAATATCTTATTTATAAAGCCAGATTTATTAAATGAACTTTAATAAAATATATTGTGTAAAATTCGATGCGAATATGTATATCGAGTTTAGGTATCGAGTGCTTTGGTGTTGTCTATGGGATGGTGAATCCCCGTATCATGTATTTATTAGTTCACAAGTATGCGTCTGTCCCCGTCCTGTCTCCCAGACTACGTAGTGACGTACTATTGGATAACGTTTTGAAGGTCAGATTAAACTTAGCGCATAATGGCGCTTAGTCATCAACGTAATTGGACGTACGTAGTGCCTAAGCAACGTTCAGGAAACGCGGCAAATGATACTAACTAAAATAATACTAATATTTATAACTTGAAAATTATTACCATTTGTAATTGTCATTGCTAAAAAGAAACATACCTAACTCAGCTATAGTAAATAATTGTATTGTACTTTAGTCCGAAGGGTAACGGGTCACCCTTGTCACATCATTTAGACGTAAAACATGCTACATACTTCTCCGAGGCGTTCCAACTATATCAGCACCGTCAGCTAAAACTCGAACAAAAGGTGCTGATAAAATTTCATCAGCACCTTTTGTTCGAGTTTTTTGTTTCCTCAAAACAAGCATTATCTTGTTTTCGCTCATACATGGCAAAGTACGTTGCACACTTTCTTTTTCTTTTTTAACCATAACTTGCGATTTAGGTTTGAAAAATTAAAAACAATACTTGTTCTGATGTAACAAAAGAAACTCGGACTAAGTTAGAAAATAGCATGTATAGCAACGCATCTATGATCAACCTAAAGTAAGATTAATCATAATTATCTGGGGTTGATTACAGATGTCCTTGGATGGCAGTGCAACTTACCGACAGGTAAGTTGCACTGCCATCGTATTGCACGCTCGTTTGCTACATTTAATGAAAAAATACTCATAATTAACATAAAGTGTAAATGGATAATGTGTATGAATAATGTCAATTTTGTGTTCTTAGTGAAAACGGGTGTAAGTCTATTTTTTTTTCACCGTTTTTATGACACGTAGATTACATCTAAGGGGAATTGCAATTTTTCAATCGATCTACATTTTTCTAACAACATTAATATAAAAAGTTGATTATGCGAAAATCAGACTTTTAATCGGCCAGAAATATCTATTGCCGAATTTGAAAATGTTGCCATACTATTTGTATACTTAAGAAGTAAAGTTTAGATTAAGATAATTTCTATGTCTATCTAAGTATCTATTACTTGTAATACATTTTAAATAGGTACTTATAATTAATTATAAACACAATATATAATTAAATCTACAACATTAAATTAAATAGTAGTTGCTTTATGTTTATAGAAATATCTATCAATTATATTAAGGATATAAGAATCCGTACAGTATTTTTTTGTAATAAGAATGAGAATAAAAAAATAAAGTGATTTTTTACAATCTTCATATACAAATTGATACTAATATAGTTAAATCTTCTAGGCCAGTTAAATATGAAAAAAACATTCTAGTGTACTAATTAATTTGATATTAGTTAGTTAGTCTTATAATCATACTAGCTTTTGCCCGCGGCTTCGCTCGCGTGGAATTTAGTCTGCCACATAAAGTTTGCAAGGTGGTAGAGCAATGGTTCAACCAGGGAGTTATCACCGCCGCACCTATTTCTACCGTGAAGCAGTTCTTGTGTTTCATTAGAAGGGTGTGGCTGTCGGCTCGCTTTTATATGAGGCGATCATCAAAGTCCTCGAGAGTAGCAACGCATCTGTGATTGACTTCAGATTGAACCCTTGCCCTACTTCCTAAATCTGTGTGTTCAAATTTCAAATCACAGGCACGTATATTAATTTGAATTAGTTTTGTCGGCAACGGATATTAATACTTATTCTGAAATTAAAAGTTTTAAGAAAGGGTCTCAAAACGCGTGACGGTTACCAACGCGCAGTTGGCTAGCGTGGTCAACTACGACCTAAACTACTGCTAATCTGACATATGTGCCGAGTTGTGTAACATTAAAAGGTCGATGACGATTGAATGACATATTCCACTGTTTCATTCTTATTGACCTTTTTTTTTGTCGAGGGGGAAACCTTTAAAAGGTACCATACGCTGTGGGAGCGACGCAGGGTTATGTGGGATTCTTATCGCACCAGGACTTCGGGATCTTCAAAGGAACGCTACTGGAGTCCTCTGAGTGCATTGCCCCATCGGGCTCCTTCCAAGTGAGCGGCTGGGCCCACCACTCCATCTAGTCTTTATCACGATATGCGACCACATGTATACCACCATCCTTCTCGGGATCGCCTGGCTGGACTGTTCAAGCTCCTTGCATCCTGGCTCTCACGACAGCATGCGACCACACATGCTAACATCTTTTCCGAAGTTGCTGACTGGGTGTTTCGAGCTCCCAGTCTAGCCGCCCGCAACCCCGAAAGCCCCCTTTTAGTCGCCTCTTACCACAGACAGGGGATACCGTAGCCTTATTCTGATCCCGGAACTACAGAGACGTCATTCACATCGACCTTTCCCATTTTGTGCTGTGATTTATAACCATTTAAATATTAATTTCATAGAACTTCGTTGTATACGGCGCACGGCGCGTACTGCCGGTCAATCAATTAAGTACGCAATATGTTATACTCGTAATATCTTCTAAACTACTTATCCAATTTACATGGTGTAAAAAGTAGATTTAATCTGTATGAGATGCTTGATTTTTTGAAATAATTTATTTTGATAAGGATTAATATTTAGTTTGTATAAAACCCATGGAAACATCAACTTCACATTTTTTTAATTTTCATAGTATAAAAAGAGTTATTGTGGGTTATACATAAAATATAGATATATGCTGTCGCGGACTTTTATTTAGATCTATGTGAGCCAAACAATCCCACCGTACATTATATTTGGATATCTGCAACGGTTTAGGCAGCGTACGCGAAGATAGCTCTCAGAGGACAACTTTTTTTTGCGACTAATCTGATATTTCTCGTTATAGTATAACCTTATTACAAAAAAATCGGTATAAATTATAGTCCATGTGTTATTCTGATGTATAACCTATACTACTGTAAAGTTTCAACCAAATCCGTTCAGTAGTTTTTGCGTGAAAGAATAACAAACACACATACATCCTCACAAACTTTCGCATTTATAATATTAGTAGGATTTAAATTTTTAGAATGACACATCGGCCAATCACCAAAGAGTAAACTTAGGGAAATCTTCACTTTTGCCGGCCAACGGGCGGTTAACAGAACTGGCAACACTGTAGATACACTTCAATTCAAAATAAAGTTCATCGAAACAAGCTGTAACTGAAAGTTACAAAACAACAATAACAAATATCTTTGTCACTACAATCACATGAGTAAAGAATTACAATTAAAAATTTTCGGTAGTGGTGCAATAGATTGTTTGTGATTATCGAGTGTTTTCTCGTTGTGTTTGTATATTCAGATCAGATTCAAATTCCTAACCAAGTAAAAGGAATTTTTAAGAATGGAAGATTTTGATGTTTTTACAAATGAAATCAATTTTACAAAGCCACTATACAAGAACATTCTCAATAAATACGTCACAGATATCCCTAAAACACCAAGTGGGCCGAATTACCAAAGTAAGTATTAATCGAGTAGCAGATTCGTTTTATGCGCCTTCCAAAAATGAGGAAGGTATTCGACTGTATTTTTAGGTGTTAGTGTTGTCTGCATTTTTATTTTACTTTACGAGTTTATCAACGGGAGGAAATCCTACATTTTACTGTTTTTTCTTTTAAAGGGCATTACCTCCTAAGATTTTTATAGTATAGTAGAAATAAGCGAGTATGCAGTGTACTTTGTTGTAAAGTAGTATATTTCCGAGATTCTGAGCACTTCGGCCACGCTTCTCCAGGGTCCAAAGTACATACCACAAGTTGTATTTGTTTACAATAATGTTATCACCATAGAGGTCTTTTATTTGTCAGGATTCCATTTACATATAGTCGGGTGACAAGAAAAACTCACTACAAAATTGTATAATCCTGGTTTTTTCACTTAATACACCATTCTTTAACAATACGTTATTATTACGTAAATAATATATGGATACAATAACCTGTGCGATATTTTATTTAATGGTATAACTTCAGGACATTTGATATGAATGAAATTTTGGGATCAAACTATTATTAAAAAACCTAATCATTTGTCACTACTTTTACATATTTGTTTTATTTTAGAAAAAGTAATTTTGTAACACATAGCATGCTGTGATTACCTTTAATTGTAAGAACAGTTACCCATGTCAAATTACTCTAAGTATACCTCATAAATGTGTCATCTGTATCTTATGTTAGTAATCCATAAATAAATAAATAAATAAACTAATAGTGAATAGGCTGTTTCTATGCAGGCATGTTGTATCTTCGACCACATCATCACTTACCATCAGGTGAGATTGCGATCAAACGTCTGCCTATAAATTATAAAAAAAAAATGCTGATAACTTCATGTTGCATATTCTGTAGTTAGCGAATTTTCCTGTCACCTGATGATATGCAAGTGCTTAGTACTTTCCTGTAGCTAATAAGCTGTAGCAGTAGTGGTCAAGCCCATGGTAGTCCAAATATAAATGAAATAAAATTTATAAGTACACTAGATGACCCGGCAAATTTTGTTCTGCCTAAAATTCAAAAATCTAAAATTACCAGTGTTTTTCCACTATATTATACATGTATTATACATAAACGCGTTCCACTTGAATCACTCTGGCTATTAAAACACTAAATTAAAATCTGTAGCGAAGTTTAAAAGATGTAAGCATACATAGGGATAGATAGCGGGAAGCAACTTTGTATTATACTATGTAGTGATAACTTCATGGGTCGTTACAACATTCCATTTTATTTCATATGCTTTTACTGGTTTGCAATTCACATATCAAAATTAAACAATCCTCATATTGACAGTCTCTATGTATAAAGCACATGTCAAAATTTGAGTTTTGAATGTAATGTTGAATTACATATTATTAAAACTTTTTCTATATTATATATGGTATATTATTATCAATAAACAAGTATTAATAACTTATAATTCAACATAAAATTACTTGACTCAATTTGTGATAGGTCTCTATTAGTAGGGACGGTCAATATATTTTGAATAGACCTTTTTTATGTAAAGAGTACAAAAAAACAACTTGCAGGCAGCAGAAAACTTATAGCAGAGGAATCTTTCTCTGAGAGCAAGGAGACGGAAGCTGCGTTCCACTTCAGTGAGGCAGTGTCTGCTTCACTCAGGACGTTGGCCACGTATAGAGATGAGCAGTTGAGGAGTTCTGGTAATTCTTGCTTCTATTTGTAATTTCAAGTAATGAAGAGATCAACTACCAGGTGGTAGAACCAGTGAAGTTCGCCGGGGAAGTACCACTGCCACATCTATATCTAGCATGGAGCATTTTTGGAGTTTCGATAGAAGGGTGTGGTTGCCGGCACACTTTTTATATGAGGCGACCATCCTAGTCTTCGGGAGTGGCAACGCATCTATGATTGACATCGGATAGAATCCATGTTCTATATGAAGTTGCTTACAGATGTCGCAGGGCGGCAGCGACCACTTACCACCGGGTGGACTGCATGCTCGTTTGCTGCTCCAATCAGATTAAAAAAAAAATCTGTGGTAATTTTAACATTGTTTTGTTAGGCATTGGTGTCGCCAACCCATTGTTGTCCCACTGCTGGGTAACTTATGATAAGCATTCTTGCCTTTCGATCAACAGGTGTGGCTGCCAGCTCACTTTTATGCGTAGTAGCAATAATTGACTTTAGGTAGAATACACATTCTATATTTAACCTGTTTCGACAGTGAGAAGCTCTGAAGTTTAGACTAAAATCATGATTTTAGAAGAATATTAATTATAAGATGAATTACACTATTCGGTCTCTTTTTATTTTTCTTTTGATGGCACGCATGGCAAGATATCGCGATGCGCCTGTTCCGGGATCGATACCCGGTGAGACAAATATCTGAGTGATGATTTGTCATCCTAGTGTGATAGTCTGTATGTAGGAAGCGTTAGTGTTTGGAGTATTACGTGACCACAACAATTAGGCGCATGAAACAAAAGCGGTTACGTACTCCGCATCTTGCTTCTTTCCCCGAGCATCCCCTAGTGTCGTGCAGTCGTGTATCGTTTAAGTGTTTATTATACGTTAGCCAGCACGTGTTTAATGTTATTTCGTTATAATGTTAGTGTAATCAGTGGTTGTTCAATTTCTAAAGTTATTATTAAATTAGTTGATTATTCGTCAATAAACCTCAAAATGGGTAGGAAAATGACTATTCGTGGAGGAGAAAGGACACATTCAAAATATGTATTTTTTTAACAAGAGAAGATGCATGGGCTCAGTATTCTTGTCTCCCAAGTCGAAAATCGAGTGTTAGCTGCAACAGGCACCAGTCTCTTACACAAATAAAAAAAGAAAGAAAATATTCCATGTCTGCGAATATGTTTAACACATGAAAGTACTATAATAAACACACGACTATTTAACATACACCACTATGGCGTATGTTTTGATAATGTTATACCTACATACTCTTGGTATTTGGTAATAGAATATACTTCGTATCGGAATAAAAAATCCTTAGTTCTAATGATGTTTCAACTGTCATGCGCCTAATTGTTTTGGTCGAGTAGTAAATGTTAATAGTGTACTGTAATTGTATTTTTTCAGGCAACAAGATCCAGCGGATAACAAGTTTCGTAAAACCAGTGCAAGATTTGATTGAGAAAACTCCCATGTAAGTATATGGAACGGAAATGTTATAATTTATAAACAAATGTTCATTACAACATTCAAGGTGGTAGAACCAGTGTAGTTCGACAGGGGAAGTACCACCACCACACCTATTTCTAGCGTGAAGCATCTCTTGCGTTTCGATGGAATTCGAATGGTTGCCGGCACACTTTATATGAGGCGACCATCATAGTCCTCGGGAGCAGCAACATATCTGTGATTTGACTTCAGATGGAACCCATGTTCTGTATGAAGTTGATTACAGATGTCCATGAGCGGCAGTGACCACTTACCATCAGGTGGACTGCAAGCTCCTTTGCTACTTCAGTCAGATAAAAAAAGCAACATTTTATACATCACATAAGTTTTAAATAACGACTGTTATCATTTGAACATTCGCGACTGCGGATGCTCCTTACCGACATTCGCGAGTAGCGGGCCGAAGGATCTAGATTTGGCGACATCTTTTTGCAAAGAACTGCAATTACATATTCTCAAAACATTCGCACAATTCTTGCGAATAAGAATATCTGGCGCGGACGTGCAAGATGTCAAATGGTTTTCCCTGTATTCCCGGAGCGCTATGACATGAGTTCTTCAAGAAAGGTGTAAAAAGAGTCATCTTTCAAGGCCAAAGATGCATTAGCGACTCCTCTCGTGTTGCAAATGTCCATAGGCGATGTGACTGCTTTCCACCAGGTGGCCCGTCTGGCATCGTTAGGTCCAATTATAAAAAAAAAACAAAAAAAAATGTGTGCGTGTACTAGCGTACACTCGTAAGAAGTGAAACTTCTTTATGACGTTATTTTTCAAAAAATAATTTACTATATGCAACTTTACAGAAATTGGTTAAATAAAGTTAAATTAGATAAAGTTTAATAAAAGGCTTTTATTAAACTTTATCTAATAATCTAATGTATAATAATCTATCTAATATCACGCGTGGTAGGGATAACGTAACGTAACGTAACGGATAATGGCGCGTAACAGAAAAAGATGGTGCGTAACGAAAAAATGTTACACTAATTTTTTTTCCAACCCCGATAAAGAAGTTTCACTTCAAAAAATCTAACAACATGCGAATGTACGCGACTGCGACATTAGTAACTTCACTAGTATAGACTATGTCGCCACTATTTACGCCCACCTCGGGCTACAGAAGTAAAATTAAAGACTATGTAGAAACTACAGAACAATTACAGTATTAGAGATATAGAATTGTGTTTGTGTGTGTGTGTGTGTGTGTGTTTGAGTGAGTGTGTGTATGGGACATGTATAGTATTTAAGAAATAAGTGACTCAGTCTCATTATATGTCTCAGTATATTAATAATATTCTGCAAATATTTCAGAAGCAAAGAAGAGGAGGCACTGCTAAATTTCCTACCTGATGACACTAGAGATGTGACTGAAAGATTGAAAAAATTTAGCATTAATGAAGATTTACCCTTTTATAAGAAATACATGAGATTCAGTTCGGAAAACAATGTTGATAATTTTCGCAGGATATTGAAGGAGCTACCTAAAGGTAAACCCTGATCACTACATGTAATAAAAATAAGAGTTTCGTGTCCGGACAGTACAGTCACGAGCAATAAGATGTACTACGAACAGATTAGCAAAAGTATCTGACCCAAGAAGGAGTTCAATAATATCTGACTACACGAATGCAGCAAAAGTATCTGACATTGAAAGGCAGCATAATGCAGTAGCGTCAAAATTATGTAGATGAACGTCAAATCACATAATTTTGACGCTACTGCATTATCAATGTCAGATATTTTTGCTGCGTTCGTGTAGTCAGATATTATTGAACTTCTTCTTGGGTCAAATACTTTTGCCAATCTTCCATAGTCACATTTTATGGCTCGTGACTGTACATATATTTTTAAAAACTAATACTTTGGAGTCAAATATTATTTATTCATGTAAATATTATTAATATGTGAAGCAAAAATTTGTGTTTATTTTTAAGATTCTTCAGATACTTACGCACGGTTACAGTTGATGTAGAGAAGGATTGCGCAATGCTAATATTTTTTCAAATAATGCATAATACATACTACTCGACCAAAACAATTAGGCGCATGTCAGTTGAAATGTCATTAGAACTAGGGATTGCCCATCCCGATACGAAGTATATTTTATTACTAAATACTAAGAGTATGTAGGTATACCATTATTAAAACATACGCCATAGTGGTATATGTTTAATAGTCGTGTATTTATTAAAGCACTTTCATGTGTTTAATATATTCGCAGACATGGGATATTTCTTTCTTTTTCTATTTGCTTTGAGAATAATGCTTTTGCAGCACACACTCCATTTTCGACTTTGGAGACGGGAATACTGAGCTCATTCATCTTTTCTTGTTAAAAAAATGCATATTTTGAATTTAAGAGTCCTTTCTCCTCCACGAATAGTCTTTTTTTTTACCCATTGTGAGGTTTATTGACGAATAATCAACTAATTTAACAATAACTTTAGAAATTTAACAATCACTCATTAAACTAACATTATAACGAAATAACATTAAATACGTGCTGGCTAACGAAAATACCTAGACGATACACGACTGCACGTTACTAGGGGATTCGCGGGGACAGAAGCAAGGTGCGGGGTACGGAACCGCTTTTGTTTTATGCGCCTAATTGTTGTGGTCGAGTAGTACATAAAATCAACTAAAAACACATTACACTACCTTGCGTTTGACACGAACATATACATAATAAACAAAACAGAACAATCAAATGTCTTACTGTGAAAACACATAACGTCAAAGATGTCAGATGTGTGTCAAAATACCCTCTAATGCTTAAATGCAGCTTAGTTATTAAACCTCTTCTTACCTTTAACAGGTGCGTTCAAAATAACTTGAAAATTATTACAATTTATTTAAATTACAGAAATATTGATGCTACTTTGGACAATACGTTTAGTTTTTTAATTTAAGTTACGGTCGAATTTCGACCGTTGCGACGGGTGATTAGTATTATTTAATTCTCTCCAAAGTATACATTAGTGATGTAACGAATGTCAGATAATGAATGAAGAATGTTGGTTCTTTTCAGTTCTTGGTATAGAGCAGGGTTCCGCAACGTGGGGTACGCGAACCGCTAGGGGTCCGCCATTCGTTAGCACAGGGTTCGCGACAAGATTTACGTACTAAAAATAGAAAAATCGACGACCCGCGTGGCGCAGCGGTTACAATATCGGTCTGACACGTAGTGGGTCCCGGGTTCGATTCCCGGCCAGACGAGTATCTCAATGATGAGTTTAGAGAGTTCTGGGTCTGAGTGTGTGTGTATTCGTCTTTGTGTGTGTCCATGGCGCCCACGACACGGGAGAAAATCCTACTGTGGGGCTATGAGTGTAGAAAGCGTTTTAAGTTAAGTTAAATTAATATCTAAAATTGACTCGTGTACGGTGACGCTAAAATTTGTTCCGAAACAAATCATTTCAGAATGGACGATAATCCAGCTGACTGCGCCGTACAATCCGAACGAAAACTTGAAGCCCTTGCCGGAGTACAGAACTGAGATCAATTCTATATACTTGACCATGTTTAGTAATGATTACCTGGACGCCACGGAAGGTCCTATCTCTGTCAATGTGCCTGCCAACGTAATAAAAGGTAATATTAAAATGTCTATACGATTTTTATTTTATAAAAAAAATTGTTGCTGGCTCACTTTTACATCAGGTTTGAACGTAGAACCAGTGTAGTTCGCCCGGGGAAGTACCACCGCCACACCTATTTCTAGCGTGAAGCGATTCTTGCGTTTCGAAGGGTGTGGTTGCCGGCACACTTTATATGAGGCGACCATCATAGTCCTCGGGAGTAGCAGCGCATCTGTAATAGACTTCAGATGTTCTGTATGAAGTCGATTACAGATGTCGCAGGGCGGCAGTGACCACTTACCATCAGATGGACTGCATGCTCGTCTTGCTACTTCAGTTAGATAAAAAAATAATGTAACTGCGGGGAATGTACTTGTAACTGTTACTTAAGTAAAGTTAAGTCGGTGTTTCCGTTAGCCAACACGTGTTTAATGTTATTTCGTTATAATGTTAGTTTAATGACTGATCGTTGAATTTTTAAACTTATTATTAAATAAGTTGATTATTTGTCAATAAAGCTCAAAATGGGTAGGAAAAAGACTATTCGTGGAAGAGAAAGGAGTCTTACATTCAAAATATCCATTTTTTTAACAAGAGAAGAGAATTGGGCTCAATATTTCTGTCTCCCAAGTCGAAAATCGAATGTGTGCTGCAACAGGCATCAGTCTCTTACACACATAAAAAAGAAAGAAAATATTCCATGTCTGCGAATATAATAAACACATGAAAGTGCTTTAATAAATACTCGACTACTGAACATACATTACTATGGTGTATGTTTTAATAACGGTATACCTACATACTTTTGGTATTTGTTAATAGAATATACTTCCTATCGGGATGGCAAATCCCTAGTTGTAATGACGTTTCAACTGTCGTGCGCCTAATTGTTTTGGTCGACTAGTAGCTGTATTATCTTCCAAGGTTCGCGCGCGTTCCGCAGTAAAGATACACACAACCCGTCCACACTTACGCTCCGTGCACACTGCGCGCCCCGCGTGTTTGGCGAAAAAACCGTCAAATGGCGGATCGCGGCGCGCACGAGTTATAATGCTCTGTTCGTGCACGCAAGCCGTCCACACTATGGGAATTCTGTTACATTGCATGATACATTGCGACAATGTGGACGGCAAATTATTTCGTGTTAAATTGCATGTAACATTTCGCAAATCTGTACACGCCTTAAGATTAATGATAATAGAAATGTTTATAAAATAGTACTGTCAAATGTCTTTGCAGAGGGCGAGAAACCACTTTTCACGGAGCTGTATTCTCTGCTAGAAGAAAACTATAAGACAATAGACAATGCTCAGTTCCTGAACAACAAACGACTGGTGCAGAACTATTGGAGTAAACGAGAAGACATTGATTTAAGGATGAAGGTAATAACTTTTTGATATTATAAGCAGGTGATCTATATAATAATACGTGAAGCAAAAACTTGTGCATTTTTAAGTAATATGCCGCGAACAGATTAGTATGAAATTTTGCACGGTTATAGTGGACGTGGAGAAGGAGTGCAGAATGTTAATATTTTTTTCAAATAATGCATAAAACGTACATGAAATCAACTAAAAACACATTACACCCATTACCGTGCATTTGTCACGAACACATAATGAACGAAACCGAACATTCAATGTCTTACTATGAAAACACATAACGTCAGTGTCTTTGTCAAAATACCCGCTATTGCTTTTAAATGTGGTTTAGCTAATTAAACCTCTTTTTATATTTAAAAATATAATATTTTGAATGCAACCGATTAAATATTACTTGAAAATTATTACATTTTATTTGAATTTGAGAAATATTCGTACTGCTTTGGACAATATGATGTTTAGTTTTTTCATTTAAATTACGGTCGAATGTCTACCGATGCGATGGGCGATTAGTGTAACTAATGACATCATTTGACATTCGTGAACGCCAATGTTGGTTTTTTATTCAGTTTTTGGTGTAGGGTGCTCGAGATACACAAATTGGTAGACGATGAATATCTTTTAACTAATTATTTACTATTTATTTTGATATTTCAGAGTGTAATAAGTGTGATGGACAAGCACTGGCTGGGTGGGTTGAGTTGTCTGCTAACCGGCAAGCTTCGAGATAGTGCTCTGAGGGACAAGGTGGTGCGGTTAGTGGATACCGCTGTGGGCGACTGGGGGTGAGTTTAAAGTAGCTCTGTGGTTGTGGTAGAATAAGTATGGTTCGACTGTTGTACCACTGTCACACCTATTTTGAACTAAATGAAGGTGTTAGAACCAGCGTAGTTCGACCGGGAAAGTACCACCGCCACACCTATTTCCAATGTGAAGCAGTTCTTGCATTTCGATGGAAGGATACAGTTGCCGAATAACTTTCAAATGAAGTGACTATGTTAGGTCCCAGAAGGATCGTCCCTGTAGTTTCGGGATCAGGATAGGGCTACGGCATCCCCTGCCTGTCGTAAGAGGCGACTAAAAGGGGCTTCCGGGGTTGCAGGCGGCTAGAGTGGAAGCTGGAGCCGTTCGGTCAGGCGATCCCGGGAAGGACGGCGGTATGTGTGGTCGCATACCGTCGTAAAGACTAGATGGAGCGGTGGGCTCAGCCGCCCATCTGGGAGAAGCCCGATGGGGCGACGCGCTTTTGAAGGTTTCCCTCTCGAGAACAAAAAAAAAGTCCCAGAAGGGTCTTAGTCTTAAGGAGCAGCAACGCATCTTTGATTAACATCAGAACACACGGTCTATATGAACTCGCTTGTGTCCATGGGCGGCAGTGACCACTTACTTTACTTACCTTATCTTACTCGTTTGCTACGTCCATATTATAAAGTGTCCTGAAGAATAGCAACACATGTGTGGCTGAAATGATAGATTCAATAATACTATGTAGAGTAGAATGTAGATCTGCGACAGGCTAATGAGCGTGCTATTCACTATCAGATGAATAGCACGCTCATTAGCCTTTCTACTATGTAAATGAGTTATACCTTCATCCTACAACTTAACTTCATCCTTAAATCAATGTCTTTTCGACTAGTATTATCGCGAAATTGATACATTATAATACTTAACGGGTACTCACGATATGCGGTTTATGAATTCTTATAGAATTGTTTTTGCCGATATTTCGACCCAGTTGCATGGATCCACCATTGCGATTTACATAAACTAACCACCGGAATCCGGTGGTTGGCAAAGTGTGGTGCGTAAGGCTACGTACTCACGGCGCGGTTTTCACCCGCGGCCGCCGCGGTAGCGGGCCCGCAACTTCTGTGCGAAACTCACGAGACCGCCTATTTTTGCGGTTCCGCTGCCGTCGCGGTTGCGATTATCTACCGCAAATGTGGCGGGCGAAAACCGCAAGACGGGCGGTTTAACATCAGTTAAGGTCCTGACTACTGCACTCGCCCGCCAACTGACCGCAGAGCGCGCGCCCGCGGCCCGCGCGGTTCTACAGGTTGCCCGCCGGTGCAGCGGGAGCCGCAAACAACCGCGCGCATCGCGGCCGAAAAACGCATCGTGAGTATTGCTTTAATTTTTTACACTTATATCTGCATCCTACAGAAGCTACGGGCCCGCAACCGCGGCGGCCGCGGGTGAAAACCGCTCCGTGAGTACGTAACCGAAGGATACAGTTAGTGCTGTGTGTCGTGATATGGAACCAAAAAAGGAAAAACGAACTAGACGTAAGGTAGATAGGTTAATTCACCACTAATGCTTGTCAACGGTTTCTCCGCTACCGCAGTTTGGCCGTGACTTACGATCCATGCAACTGGATCGAAATATCGGCACAAAGAATTCTATAAGAATTCATGAACCGCATATCGTGAGTACCCGTTAAGTATTATAATGTATTTTCGTTCCCTGAAATAGTTCTTCCCCAGTCGTTTGTAGTTGTTACAGATCTTTTATGAAATTGAAAAATACATATCGCATGAACCGCATCCGTATCGCAGGAATGAATATAATCTTCATAGTAAAGCCTTAACTTGCCTATCGTAAGCCTAAATCTATAATTTCAAACGAATGTTATCACGTAAATTCATAGACCCACAGTAGGATTCTCTCCTGTGACGTGGGTACCATGGACAAGCGCAAGACGATTACACAAACACCCAGACCCAGAACAAGAATCTGGGTTTGGGTGTTTGTGTTTGTGTAAATACTTGTTTGGCCGGGAATCGAACCCGGGACCAATTTATCATAACGGGTTATCACCGCCACGAGGGTCGTCGTCCTGAGTACATTTTACATATTAAAATGTTTTCTCAAAATTCTTCAAATTCAATTTCAGATTCATAAAATTGACGAAGAAACAGAAAGTTCTACTCTACAACCTTATAGATAGCTGCCCGGTTTTATCATCACAACAAATAAAGTCGTGCATCCGAATAATCTTGACTCAACACGGCAATGTCGAGGATATACGAAGAATTTTGAACACAATCGACTGTGTTACCTGTGATAGTGATTTTAAATTGACATCAGAACTGTGTTTTAAGTGTTTGTCGAAGTGCTTTGAAGAAGTGCATCACTTTAGCGTTGTGGATGGCATAAGGGCGTTCTCTCAAGTTGCCAATCAAGTGAAAGACAGTGAAGAGTGCAGTGGCTTAAAGAAGGCCAAGAGATATCCGGTTATTTTGATTGTGGATGAGGTAAGTCATCTATTTTATATTTTGAAGGTGGTAGAACCAGTGTAGTTCGACCGGGGAAGTACTACCGCCACACCTATTTCTAGCGTGAAGCATTTCTTGCGTTTCGATAGAAGGGTGTGGTTGCCAGCACACTTTTACATGAGGCGACCATCATAGTCTTCAGGAGTAGCAACGCATCTGTGTTTGACTTCAGATAGAATCCATGTTCTGTATGAACTTGATTACAGATGTCTATGAGCGGCAGTGACTTACCATCAGGTGGACTGCATGCTCGTTTGCTACTTCAGTCAAATAAAAAAAAACCATTAATATTATAAGTTTCACACACCTTTACATGAAGCGACCATCCTAGTCCACGGGAGTAGCAACGCATCTGTGATTTTATTTGGTGGCTGAGTACTTTCAACCAATCAATTAAATATGTATAATGAATTTATTAATTTTGTATTGACCAATGAAAATAATAATAATAATAGTAATATTGACATAAAATATATACTGAAATTGACATTGTATAATATAAAAATGACATTGTATATAGCATTGAATACCTACCCACTAAAATTGTGATAATAAGTAATACATTTGGATAAATTAAGGAATACAATTTATACAATGTGTTATTTATCGTTATTAGCTTATTTAGATATTATGCAAAATTAATTGACTATGGAATTAATTAGTATTTTGCATGCTTTATGAAAACTAAACGTGAGAAAATTGTTACAACATATACCAACCTAATTCTACCACAAGTAAAGCAAATAAATGAATACCAATATGAAAAAAAATATGAATATGAATTGTTTCTAGATGCTGGATACATTCCCGTGGGAATCACTGCCCATTCTGAGCCAGCATCCCGTGTGCAGGATGGAGAACATCCACTTCTTGTACGCTCTGTACAAGATCCACGAAAAGGATATTGTTGATGGCTACTTCACCACTAAGGCCGAGGTCGGCAGATATGTTATTAACCCAGGTATATACATTACAGTATTTGTTAAAGTGATATTTTTGAAGTGAAACTTCTTTATCGGGGTTGTTGAAGTGAAACTTAAGTGAAACTTCTTTATCGGGGTTGGAAAAAAATTTAGTGTAACATTTTTTCGTTATGCGCCATCTTTTTCTGTTACGCGCCATCTTTTTTGTCCGTTACGCGCCATCTTTTTTTATCCCTACCACGCGTGATATTAGATAGATTATTATAGATTAGATCATAAGATAAAGTTTAATAAAAGCCTTTTATTAAACTTTATCTAATTTAACTTTATTTTTATAAAGTTGCATATAGTAAATTATTTTTTGAAAAATAACGTCATAAAGAAGTTTCACTTCTTACGAGTGTACGCTAGTACACGCACACATTTTTTTTATGGAAAGGGTAACCTCTTCGTTACGTAACGCGTAGTAGCGCCAGTTTGGCATCCCTTTCTCTCACGCACACGGCAGCGGCAGACACCTTCCCTCTCGCTCTAACCTGCAGCGCTTGCCGTATTTCGGACAGCCGCATCTCTCCTCTCTTCGCATTGTGTTCATATTGAAGAATTGCATCAATACCCACTGTTGACTATGACTATTGACCAAATCCCCATTACGGATGGGGGGGGGGGGGGACATGTCCAGGAGAGGTGCTCGAATGTATAATGCTTGGATAGATTACATTATAGTTTACGCAAACGAAGTCGCGTCGATTCTGCTAGTATCTGATATTTTAATATCCATAATAAATATATAACATAATATACATAAAATTTAAGTAATAACCTAGGCTTTATCAAGTTCAATGTATTGAATATTTCAACTTAGATTAGTTTAAAGTTCAGTCGGGCGTCGGAGAGAAACGCTCACGTTGTTTTTGGTATGTAATGGACCGTGCATCACTTGGTTTGAAGTAGAGCTCTTTTCACACATTTTTTGAAGAGTCCCAAGTCATAACGTCCCTGGAATACATCACGAGGAAGCTCATTCTACATCTTGAACTTCCATTGCAAAAGGAGTGTGCAAATCGAACTTGTTTAGGAATATTTAAACATATAGAATTAAGATTTTAGACTAATATTATCGCGTAATTGACACATTTTAGTACTTAACGGGTACTCACGATATGCGGTTTTTTGAATCCTTTTCGAATTATTTTTGCCGATATTTCGACCCAGTTGCATGGATCGTGGTCACGGCGAAACTGCGGTGGCGGGGAGGGAGTTTCTTGTTAATAATAATATCCACCTAGATTATGTTAAATTGTTAGAACATTGTCTCCGATCTAGTTATTTCCTGTATAACGGTCAATTCTTTCTTCAAATAAATGGTGTGGCGATGGGTAGTCCAGTTGCCCCAGTAGTTGCAAATATATGGATGGAGTTCTTTGAAGAGAAAGCCATCACTACTGGCCCTAATTGTGTTAGAGTTTGGAGAAGGTATGTAGATGACGTATTTGCCATGTTAACAGGGGGGAAGGGACAAGTTGAAACTTATTTAAATCATTTGAACTCAGTACACACCAATATAAAATTCACTTGCGAAATGGAAAACAATGGGAGGCTGGCATTCTTGGATGTCGCATTAAATACTCGCCCTAATGGTACATTTAGTCACACGGTTTACCGGAAACCTACTCACACGGACAGATACCTCCACGGCACCTCACACCACCACCCTAGACACCTTGCATCGGTTGCCAGGTCACTCACGAACCGTGCCCATGAGTTATGTGATAATGAAAATCTGGCACAGGAGTTAAAACACATAAGTGAGGTTTTGCGCTGCAACGGCCACGCACTTAGGACTAGACGAACGAAAGGAAAGAACGCTACCAGTACAGTTGAACGACACTGCGCATATTTCCCGTATGTTAAAGGTGTAACAGATAAGATAGGTAGAATTTTGGATAGGAGGTACAATATAAAAAGTATATTTACGCCTTACAAGAAACTTGCGGCCTATCTTCGTACACCCAAAGACACCATACCATACCAGTGCCCCGGAGTCTATAAAGTTGACTGCAGCTGTGGCAGCTGTTACATCGGACAGACGAAACGAGCCATTTCACAGCGTATTAAAGAACATATCAGCGCAGTCAAAAAGAATGACCCGAAGAAATCTGCGGTAGCTGAACACATACTTAATTCCGGCTCTAACCACTGGATAGAATTACATAAACCTCAAGTGATCTCCGCGGAGCGTCATTACTTTTCACGTTTAGTAAGAGAAGCAATTGAGATCAAAAAACATCCTAAGAACTTTAATAGAGAAGACGGTTTTAAGTTAGCGCAAACGTGGAATCCAGTGTAGGCGGAGGAGTGACGTCACGGACGGTCATACGGCAGTACATGTTTTCTTATTTCTGTGCTTGAAAAAATATTAAAACAAAGAACTTTATTGTGAAAGTGTTTTTGATGTACGCTACTTAACGCTAGGCAGCCGTGTGAGTGTGCGCAAACGCTGTAGTGACGTAAATCTAGTGTAAAAGGAATACTAAATAATCTATTAAACCTTTTTATTAAACTTCATTAATTTATAACAGTGGGTAGAATAGATACAGCATCTTGCAAAACATTAACATTAACTTAATTGTTGCGCCATCTAGTGGAGTGCTACCTACATATCTGCTACCTGTTCCCTCTAGCCGTAAACAGATGGCGAAGTGTTCGGCTTGTGGTCGGTTCCTATCGCCTACAGGTGCCGCTACTTGTAGGTCATGCCCATGTATGTATCACAAAGGGTGTGTGGCGATTCCGGATTACGCTGCACCACCGAAAGACTGGGTTTGCCCAGAGTGTAAGAAAAAGCAGCGTAAAGGTGATAATGATGCCACCCCTGTGAAAAATATCACTGACACACAACCTTCACCGCCTACTTGCGAAACCCATTCTTTCAGTACCCTTTCACCTGTAGATTCTGATGTTCGCGTTCTACGTCAAGAACTGGCGGAATATATGGCCGAACAACGTGAGTTTCGCGAGGAGCTCCGTGCATCAATGGCACGTATGGGAACACGTATTGATGCGCTTGAGCAAAGACTCGATGCGCTTGAGCGGCGCGAAACATCTACGGCAGCGGAAAATACTCAAGTTACTGAGCTGAATCAAACTATAATAAAACTTAAGCTAGAACTTAACGAACGTGATCAGGAGGCACTTCTAACTGACTTAGATATAGGTCACATTCCCCAGGAGAAGGGGGAAAATATCTCGCACACCGTCACTGTCTTAGCGGCAAAATTGGGAGTAACCCTAGAGGCACGGGACATCGTGTTCGCGGAGAGAGTTGGAACGATGAACATCAACGCCACTGCCGCCGATGACGGCGGAGCGAGACCGCGCGCCCGCCGTGTCGTGGTGCGTCTAGCGCGGCGCGAGCTGCGGGACGAATTAATGCGAGCGGCGCGCGTGCGACGCAACTTGAACACCACGGATATCGGATTGGCGGGTCCGTCTCGACGCGTTTACGTCAACGAGCGGCTGACTAAAACCAATCGCTTGCTATTCTATCGGGCTCGTATAGAATGTGCGAAGCGACAATGGCGATACTCCTGGACTAAAAGAGGCCGTGTTTTTGTGCGGCAGGGCGAGGGTTCACAGATTCACCCTATTCGCTCCGACTCAGATCTTCAACGAATTTTTGGCTTGGATTCCGTTTGAGAAGTTTGTTTATTATCTTAAGTTACTACTATACAAAATTATATACAACTATATCTAAGAGTTTAAAAACAATCATGTTGCTGGTAGAACATTTTAACTATAAAATTAAAAGTTTATTTTTTATTTTAAATTACAACTATAACAAATTATTACAAATATATTACATACAAAGTTATACAAAATTATATCAAACAATACCTAAGAGTTTAAAAACAAGCATGATGTTTGTGGAACAGTTTAACTATAAAATTAAAATTCTTATTTTAAGTTTAAATTCCTTTTGTTCAAAACTATATACAACTATATCTAAAAATTTTAAACCATTCATGATGCTAGTAAAACATTTTAACTTTAAAATAAATGAAACATATAGTAAAATAGGTAGTAGTAATAATAGCAGTGCTTATATACTAAAAGTAATGATTATGATTTTGGTTTTACATAAATTAATTTCTAGTGGTTGTTTCTCTTTAAGAATAGGGCGCGCAAATTTATTTAACAATTTCAAACATATTTATATACACTGTAATTTTGTCTGTGTTAAAGATGATTAAAAAACCACTTAAAATAGGTTTGTATAATGCAGGTTCACTCGGAACAAACCATGATAATTTTATTGTGTCGGTAACTCGCAATGATCTAGATATTTTGGCCATAAATGAGACTTGGATCCGCACAGGAGAGGAGGGGCGTGCTCCCGTATTGAATTCCCACAGGCTGCTACACATTCCGCGTCCGCAAGGTGAGCGCTCACGTGGAGGTGGGGTAGGTTTCTACATTAAGCGGAATCTTAGTGTCCGCACCTGGCCTCACCCAGTGGACCCACTACACAGGGCAGTTGAGCAAATGTGGGTTACCTTGACTCTAAACGGAAATAAGCTTGCAATCGGCACGGCATATCGACCACCCTGGATGGATGTGGATCTATTTTTTGACGCGATCACTGATACCATTAGCTCAATTCCGTATTATGACTACTTAATTTTACTGGGTGATTTTAATATTAACTTCGCCATGAATAACGATTATAAAAGAAAAAAGTTTATAACCTTCCTATCTTGTTTGAATCTTCAACAATTAGTTACTGAGCCAACCCATTTTACAGAATCTAGCTCCACACTTATAGATGTTGTATGTACAAATTTATGCGCGAAAAAAATTTACTTAGAACATGTTGGTTCTCTTCTAGGACATTGCTTAGTGGTTTGTGAGTTTAACATAAAAAAGGAAAAAACTGCACCGTATACTATATCTTACAGAGACAAGAAGAGTATTTGTCTGGAAAAGTTTAACAGCCACCTAGAAGCTGTTAGGTGGCAATCAATCACAACATTAAGTGATGTAAATGGAATGGTCAGCGCATTTAACAGTAGTGTAGTGACTCTATTTGATTTACATGCTCCTATAAAGTCAATAGTAATTAAGAAGCGCTCTCATCCATGGATTACTGATACAATTAAACTTATGATGAGGTTACGAGATGAGGCTTCCGCTGCTTACAACAAGACTAAATCATTAGATAAAAAAGAATATTATAAATCACTAAAATCATTAGTAAACAAAGCATTATATTTTGAAAGATGTGCCTATTTCAAATACCATATAAATAATAAAATTAACGATCCCAAGCAGTTGTGGTTTAACTTGAAAAATACAATATTACCTTCAAACAATATAGAACTTCCACCATGCTTCAATGATCCGGATGCTATTAATAATTACTTTTTAAATATTACAGAAGTTCAAGAACTCCAATTATCGCACTTGACATTTTTTGAATTTCATAGATTTAGTAATGCAGTTTTCCATATAGAATCGATTAGCTTAGATGTTCTGATAAAAAATATTAAGAGTTTAAAATCGAATGCAGAGGGATGTGATACTATAAGTTTAGATATGCTGTTGTTGACTTTTCCATGCACCGTTAACATCATACGAGATATAGTAAATACTTGCATCAATACTTCAAAATTTCCTGATTGTTGGAAAACTGCAATTGTCCGTCCGCTTTCAAAAATTTCAAATCCCGTAGAATTCAAAGACCTTAGACCTATAAGTATTTTGCCATGTCTATCTAAAGTTATGGAGAAAGCGGTATGCCTTCAATTAACCGAATTTTTGGAAATTAACAATATACTGCCAGATTTTCAGTCAGGCTTTCGTAAAGGACGAAGCACAGTGACTGCATTGTTAAATGTTACCGACAATATACTTTGTGCCCAAGATAAAGGTATGTGTACGGTGCTGGTTCTGTTAGACTTTTCCAGGGCCTTTGATTCTATTAATACTACTCTATTAATGTCTAAACTCAGCTACTATGGTTTTGACAGCGCAGCACTAGCATTCTTTAACAGTTACCTCAGCAACCGCTTTCAGTATGTTAAGTTAAGCCATAATGATGGATCGCCAATGGTATCAGTGAAACGGGCATGTAACAGGGGCGTACCACAGGGATCACTGTTAGGTCCAATCCTCTTTATTTTGTACACGGCTGATATTACCCTTCATATCAAACACTGTAAGTTTCATATTTATGCAGATGATACACAGTTATATATTTCATGCAAGCCTTCTGAAATTGATAATGCAATAACCAAACTGAATGAAGATTTGTTGAGAATCTCTAACTGGTCCAGAATTAACTCCTTGCTACTTAACCCAAATAAAACGAAATATTTAATATTCGGCAGTAAGCTTCAATTAAGTCGAGTCAATCCAAAGCTAAATGTTTTACTCCTCAATGAACCCGTTGAAAGGGTATACGAGGCACGGAACCTAGGCTTGTACATGGACTGTAACCTTCGTTATGAAAAGCATATTTCAAATTCTGTAAATAACTGCTTTTATAAATTGAAAATTCTTTACAAAATCAGACCATTCTTAAAAGAAGAGCTGCGTATTCAGTTGGTAGAATCTCTGGTTTTATCAAAATTGAACTATATGGATATAGTTTTTGGGCCTCGTTTATTAAAGAAAACTCAAAAGCTCATCCAACGTGTTCAAAATGCGTGTGCTCGCTTCTGCTTTAATATTCCGTTTAGAGCTCATGTGACTCCATTCTTAAACAAATACTCTATTCTTAAAATGAAACACCGGAGAAAACTTCATCTGGCCTGTATGCTATTTGGACTCCTTAAATATCAAGTTCCCGCTTATCTCTTCGAAACGCTCTCCTGGGTAACTAAGCAGAGATCCTGTGGCTCACGAGACCGTTCTATACAGCTTGCAACGCCTTATCATAAATCTGTCGCCTTCAGGGGTAGTTTCCGTTATGCGGCAACAAAATGTTGGAACAATATCCCTCCACCAATAAGGAATCTGCAAAGCATAAATGGGTTTAGAGTAAAACTGAAAAGATTTCTACAGGAACATCAATCTTATCACGAATTCTTATTACATGATATAAGCGTCTTATAATTAATATATTAAATAACAAATATGCACCTTCAGTGTTTTGCTCCTCTGTAGTGGGTTGGGTGAATACTTCTGACCTGTTGCTAGATTTGCCGTTCCTGTCTGATGTTTGACGTGCAGCGGCAACTGTTTAGTTAATCCTTAGTGTAGTAAAATATGACAAACAGCCATGGCAGTTAATGTTTGCTATTTATTTTTTTATATTTTGTAAATAGCATATAAATTATAAATAGTTGTTTACAATTATTATTATTATAATAATTATAATTAATTATTTGTTAAAGTTTTTATTTTTTAGTTTTTATCATCATTTACAGTTGTGTCATTTAATAATTTTCTCTTTATATTATATATTGATGATGATTGTACTGTTCTTGACCAGACGTGACTTCACCATTCGGATCCTTCGGAAGACCAGCTCTGGCTGAAAATAATCAGCCAGCATAATGCTGAGAAGGGTCCGTTTTGTGATGTATACCACTCACATATTGCATGTACTATGTTATTATTGTGTCTATAAACTGTATGAGTGTGTATGCATTACGAATAAACGATTTCTTTCTTTCTTTCTTTCTTTCTTTCTTTCATTGTGCATATCACTTGTCTTTGTAATTAATAAAATACAGTCCGTTAAAATTCAACAAGCATTTTTATTAAACAGAACTGTATATGCCATTGTTCCAACATTCAATATACTCCAACATACAATATTAAAAAAATGAATATAAATAAGAAAAAAAGACAAACCCGCTGAGTTTCTTGCCGGATCTTCTCAGTTGAGGTATTATTCCGATCCGGTGGTAGTGTAAGAAAAAAATGTAACTGACAATTTGTAAGTGCCCCCGCAGGCCTATACAAAATAAAGACATTTCATTTCATTTCATTTCATTCATTCAATACGAAATTCAGAAATACTTTTTATCTGCCTCATTGTCGGACTAACGTTGGCGAACATTGTCCAATGTATCGAATGCTATCAGCGTACAATGGCATTTCCACGTCCTTCGATATATTTCATGGCTCGTTAATCTCCGCTAAATTGCGTATTCATAAGTTAATTTTATGTTAGCTTGTATATTCGTTTGTTAAGTGTTATTCTATATTTTTTGTAAGTCGTGTTCACTGTTAGTAGAATGAACGCTATACCTATATCCTCCAAATTTGATGTATAATATTAAGTCTGTAGTGTTGCATTAAATTTGTGAACCAAATAAATAAAATAAAATGAATCGTGATACAGAGAACAATTTGGAGCGCATGGAGCTACGGATGAGCTCGTTCGTGCGGTACTGGTGCGCGGCCTGGAGCGGACACATCGGCCAGCCGCCGCCGCCGGACCGCTTCCTGGCCTATCTGTCTGAAGCCGACTTTTTCCTGTGAGTATCGTGTGAGCTGGGAGGAGTGAAATGAAATAAAATGAAAGTAAATGTAACTTGAGAGCAGTGATAGCCTAATGGTTAAAAACTTGCCCTCTCGATCGGGAGGTCCGAGGTTCAAACCCTGGCACGCACCACTGATTTATGTGCGTATTAGAAATTAATTATCACTGCTTTTCGGTGAAGGAAAACATCGTGAGGAAACCTACACACCCGAGAGTTCTTTAAAAAGTTCTCAGAGATGTGTGAAGTCCACCAATTCGCACTTGGCCAGCGCGGTGGACTATGGCCTAAAACTCTCTCATTCCGAAAGAAGACCCGTGCCCAGCAGTGGGACAGTAATGGGTTGACGACGAAATGTAACTTAGAGACGTCCGTTAATTGCTTGAGACACAAAGGGAGGGGAGTCATATCAAATCAGCCACTTGACACAAAACAGATTATGCTTTAACAGGTAGACCGGGGAAGTATCACCGCCAGACTTATTTCCAACGAGAAACGTTTCTTGCGTTTCGATGGAAGGGTGTGGTTGCCGGCACACTTTCACATGAGGCGACCATCATAGTCCTCCGGAGTGGCAACGCATCTGTGATTGACTTCAGATAGCATCCATGTTCTGTTTGAAGTTGCTCACCGATGTCCATGGGCGGCAGTAGCCACTTACTATCAGGCGGATTGTTTGCTCGTTTGCTACTTCAATCAGATAAAAAAAATCTGTGATTGACTTCAGATTGA
The DNA here is from genome assembly GCA_949699795.1 of Spicauda simplicius. Taxonomy (NCBI): domain Eukaryota; kingdom Metazoa; phylum Arthropoda; class Insecta; order Lepidoptera; family Hesperiidae; genus Spicauda; species Spicauda simplicius. Next base: position 2,575,700 of record OX453077.1, read on the forward strand.
TTCTGTGGTTCATGAAGTTTCTTGCAGATGTGGGCATCTCATCTTCCCTCCCTGTTCCACACTAGGGCTAGCACTTTCTTCTACTTCATCACTTACCTCATCAGGTACTCTAGTCGTGCTATACGGCAGGCAACCGTTCTCGGGGGATACAGGATGGGTGGGGACGCTTGATGTATACTGATTTCACCACCTGTTTATGCATTATGTACTGTTTTAATGGTTAACGACGTGTTTTACTTGTTGGTGTGGTCCGTCTTCAATCTACACTAGTATCACCGCTTTGTCATGCAATGTTCGTGACACTACGGGTGCGTTCCGGATGGCGCTCACAATGCCTCAACGCCCAAAACGTCGTTCCACGAGACGCGTCGTTGTGGTCGCGGCGAATACGTCACTCATGACGTCATGACTTATGCCCACGCGACGCTCACGACGACCCATTTAACAAGGTTGAAGTGATCGTTCCAGTCGAGAACACGTCAGTAATGTGAGCTAGTGGAACGGGAAGAACTGCGGTCGTGAGCGTGTACTTCGTGAACGTCTAATGGAACGCACGAAGAGTCTTACTATGGGTGCGTTTCATTACACGATTAGAAAGCACACGCTCACGACTGCAATTTTTTTCCGTTTATTAGCTTGTGAGTTTTACTGACGTATTCTCTACTGGCACGATCACTTCGACCCACCTTGTTAGATAGGTCGTCGTGGAGTGTCACGTGGGCGTAAGTCATGACGTCATGACTGACGTTTTTGGCCACGACCACAACGACCGCGGTCGTTTTGTGTAACGACGTTTTGGGCGTTTGGGGCATTGTGATCGCGTTCTGGAACGCGCCCTATGAAAACACATAACGTCAAAAATGTCAGATGTCTGTGTAAAAATTGCTTTTAACCGCTATTGCTTTGAAATGCGGCTTAGCTAATGAAACGTGTAATGTACGCACCGTATGTGCAGGTACTGCGGGCACGGCGACGGCTGCCAGCTGGCGGCGGGCGCGGGCGGCGTGGAGGCGGCGCGCGCGGCCGCCGTGGCGCTGCTGTCGGGCTGCGGCTCCGTGCGGCTGGCGCGGGCGCCGGGCCGCGCGCCGCCCGCCGCCGCGCACCACCACCTGCACGTGGCCGGCTGGTGAGTTGCTGTGGCGAGTGTGGCAGGGCGTGGCGCCGTGGTGCACCTGACTCGGCACCACCTGCACGTGGCCGGCTGGTGAGTTGTGGCGCTTGTGGCAGGGCGTGGCAGCGTGGCGCCGCTGTCGGCTGCACCTGACTCGGCACCACCTGCACGTGACTGGCCGGTGAGTTGCTGTGGCGCTTGTGGTAGGGCGTGGCGGCGCTGTCGGGTGCACCTGACTCGGCACCACCTGCACGTGGCTGGCTGGTGAGTGGTGTGCCGCTCGTGGCAGGACGTGGAGGCGTGGCGCCGCTGTCGGGTGCACCTGACTCGGCAAAACCTGCACGTGGCTGGCCGGTGAGTTGCTGTGGCGCTTGTGGTAGGGCGTGGCGGCGCTGTCGGGTGCACCTGACTCGGCACCACCTGCACGTGGCCGGCTGGTGAGTGCTGTGGCGCTTGTGGCAAAGCGTGGAGGCGTGGCGCCGCTGTCGGGTGCACCTGACTCTGCACCACCCGCACGTGGCTGGCTGGTGAGTCGGTGTGGTGCGGCCGTGGGGGAAGGGCTACGCAACTGCGGCAGAAGGTGTATGTGTCCCACAGTTTTTGAAGGAGGGTAATGTTTTTCACGTCTATGTTGGAGGGTCGTGTTTTATCGACCAGGTCAAAAGGGAATTGCTTTTAACTGATTGCGTTTGAAACTAAAGTTGTTTTTTCTAGTTTATATATGTATATTTATATGGGTGTATGTATGTACTTTAATTAATTGGCACACACTACAAACACCACGACTTGACAAATTGTGAGATATAACATATCATTGAAACCTACTCAATTTATAGAGTGATGTAAGTAATGTTGAGAAGTTATTATCGTAACAATAATAGTATTAAAAAAGCATATAAAATACGTAACATAAAATACATAATACTTATAGGTAACTATTTTAAATTAAAAAAAAAAGTTAACTAATACCTTTGCGATATTGATTGTAGATATCTTAGATTTCTTTTTTTGTTCCCGACGGGAAACCACGGCGTAGGGAGCGAAGCATTGTTATGTGCGATTTTTACCGCACTAAAACACCCCCGGTGGCCGTGCTCAGCGCTACAAAGAGGACTCTGGGATCTCCAAATGAACGCAATCGGAGTTCTCTGAGTGCGTTGCCCCATCGGGCTCCTCCCTGAACGCCTGGGCCTTCATCTGGTCTTTACGACAGTGTGCGACCACTGATACCGCCTTCCTTCTCGGGGTCGACTGACCGAACAGTTCGAGCTCCCACTCTAGCCGCCTGAAACCCCAGAAGCCCCTTTTAGTTGCCTCTTAAGGCATGCAGGGGATACCGTAGCTCTATTCTGATCCCGGGACTACAGGAAAAGATATCAGGTCAGGAAAGGTTTATATTCTCCATAAAGTAATCATTATTTACTAATTCATATATAATTTAAAAAATCGATATAATTCGGAATGTCAATTAAGAGGTCAGATTTTAGCAATAAGGTCATCTTACAAAGCCTAAGCAAAACTTAAAATACCTGTTGCTTGGGATTCGTCGTCGAACCATCGATTGAGAGGTCCAATTTCAACTGCTTTCTATCTGCTGCTCTCAAATCCTCATGAAATCTTGAATGTCAGCTTAAATGGCTAACTATTCGTCAAAGGCGTAATTCTAGAATTCTCTTGGTTCTGTATTCTATTTTGCACGATCCAGCTTCTCCGTTCTATTTAAAGGAAAATTTTCAGTTCCACTGTTCATCTCATGATAGTGGGCTTCGTTCTTCCAGAATTTTGAAAGTCAATTTTCCACAGCATAACAGTAGCTTTTTCCGGTATTCTTTCACTGTACAGTCGATACTACTCTGGAACGCCTTACCCGAAAACATCAGAAAAGCCACATGCAGGAGCACATTCAAGACGCTTTTACGGGAACATTATCTGCAACTGTCATGAGTCTATCAACATTTCAATCCTTATTTTATTTACTGTATTATATGTATATTATATATTGTTATAATTATATGTTACTTATCATAAAATTATTTGTTTATATAAGTATATATTAATATTTTGTGTATATATTTAATTTAAGCAATATTTAATATTTCAATTATTGTTAATTTGTTTACTTTTATATACCTACCACAGATTATCGCTGTCGCCCAGGGTTGACTGGCAGAGAATGCCATTAGGCATTAAGTTCACCCTTGTAACCCTTAGATTAAGGTGTTTCAAAACTTTAAATAAATAAATAAATAAATGTTCCAGTCCAATGGTGATCGGCATGCTGTGGGAGGTGACGGACCTAGAAGTGGACAAAGTGGTGAGCGCGCTGGTGTCACTCTGTGTGCCGTCCGCCGCGCCCGTGGACTGGGCCCACGTGGGCAAGGCCAAGTGGAGCCAGGGGATACTTGGTGAGAACTTTTTTTTTGTTTTCGAGGTAGAAACCTTCAAAAGGTACCCGACGCCGTGGGAGCGACGCAGGGCTATGTGGGATTCTTACCGCACTAAAACCCCCCGGTGGCCGTCCTCGACGCTATAAAGAGGACTCCGGGAACTCGGACTGACCGCAACCGGAATACTCTGAGCGCATTGCCCCATCGGGCTCCTCCCAGATAGGCGGCTGGGCCCACCGCTCCGTCTAGTATTTACGATGGTATGCGACCACATATAACGCCGTCCTTCCCGGGATCGCCTGATCGAACGGTTCGAGCTCCCATTCTAGCCGTCTGCAACCCCGGAAGCCCCTCTTGTCGCCTCTGACAGGCAGGGGATACCGTAGCCCCATTCTGATCCCGGAACTACAGGGACGACTTGGTGAGAACTAGAGATGGCAATAATAGTTTAAAATATGTATTGGTTAACTGTTTACTGATAAATATTTTTATCGATATTTTTATTGGTTGAAAATATTCGTTGATATTTTTAGTAAAGTACGAGTTTTGCTGAAGTTGAATATTTTGTTAATTGATGTAACTTACGATACAGATTACAGTATGCCAATAAAATTAATACAATGATATTTCTTGTATATTTGAACAGGATTATGACTGTCTAGCTGCTATTTCAGTCAAATAAGTAGGTATTTTTTATAAATGATAATAAATAGAGCTAGGCATATTCAAAAGATGGCTTTTATGTACATGATTGTTTTTTTGTTCAGCACAATCTGAGCACTTGTTAAAATTATCGTTTAGTTCGAATGAATAACAATATCTCAGACAATAATTATTACGGAAACATCAATATTGTACTGTATCTTTAGTGCAATAGAACATAGAATTGAATGCAGTGAGTGTCTATTTTCTATGGCTAACGTCAACGGACTCGGGGTCAGCTGGCCGTAGGCGACATTCGAGGCGCGTTGGCAAATGTTCCTTATAGCTTACGAGTTAAAGTCGAAATCTTAGTGCAGTACTTACATAGTGTTAAAACTATTAGTTGATATCTTTATTCAATATTGTCCGCGCGCACCATCGTCCGCGGTCGTGCCCAGGAGTCTACGTCCCGCGCGTCGCCCCCCGCTATCGCCGACACCGCCCCGCGCCGACCACACCCCGCAAAAATAGATGCCTTGAGGCCAGATACAGTACGGACGTTCCTTGCGCTCTATGTTAATCCTTAATTATCTAATATACCGAACAAGAAGTACATTTCATAGTTTCATTTGGAGTCCTCCAGCACTGGCGAAAACAATATTGATAATGTTGCTTAACGAATAACCTGGTTGTTTTAAATTACTAGTTAAATTTATTGGTTGATGGTTATATTCATCATCTTTACACCACATGTAATATTATACTCGGGGCAAATTTGATCTGGAATAAATGTAAACAAACCATGAAAAATCCTATGTAGGGTTATCACCAACTTGCACGAATTGTACACAAATGCATTTTATATTCAACCAAAAATACTTTGCGAAAATTTAATGAAGAAGTGTTGATTAACTAATTACGACCAACTGCAAGATAATATGCTAAAAACAGTCAAACAAGATTTATTTACCATTATCGTCATTGTAGAAATAATGATGTTACAACTAGGGATTGCAGTCCGGAAAACCGGATCCGGTAATCCGGCGGATCCAGCACAAATTTACACAAACCGGATCCGGTACCAATTCACCAGCGGATCCGGACCTCCACCGGATCCGGTGATTATATATTTTGACAAAGATTTCACACAGTACAAAAATAATTACTGTTAGAAATCGATCCTTTTTTTTACACTGTTTTAACCGTTCGATTATTCCGGATTGAGAAAAAAACGGCCGAATTCGGCCGGATTGAAAATGAGGCCGGATTGCAATCCCCAGTTACAACCTTAATTCCATAAAGGGATTTGCAATCTATTATAAGTTACAGGTAAAAGTTAATAATAGGTAAAAGACGGCTGATAAAACTACAAAGAGTTGTATTTCGCTGCCTGTCAGTGGTTGCTAGGCAACGCTTTGTTATTAAACATTCCAAATCGAATTAGCCCGGAGTATAGGTAGATTAACACATAGGATATACAATAACGTTGTAGATGTAACTAAAGACGGTATAACCGATTGTAATTTGACTGTTTTCCAGACACAAACGTAGAACAGAGTCGTCAGGTGCCCCCCGAGCGCGACATGCTGCGCGCGGTGGCGAAGTCCCGCGGCGCGACGGGCTTCGCCCTCATCGCCAGCAGCGTCGTCGCGCGCGGCCTGCCCGTCGCCATCGCGGACACCTGACCTTCCCTGGACCTAGACTTAAGCCTGAGCCATCGGACACCCAACCTAAGAGGCTAAGCTATAATTAAATCATAAGAATTACATTTTTCTTTTTCTGTAACATTGTAAAGGTGGTTACACCTATTTCTAACGTCAAGCATTCATTGCGTTTCGATAGAAGGGTATGGCTGCCGGCACATTTTCACATGAGGCGACCATCATAGTCCTCGGGAGTAGCAACGCATCTGTGATTGACTTCAGATAGAACCCATGTTCTGTATGTAGTTGATTGCATATGTCGCAGGGCGGCTGTGACCACTTACCATCAGGTGGACTGCATGCTCGTTTGCTACTTTAGTCTGATAAAAAAGTCCCAATTCTTCACATGTGCCGACATCGCTCTATAGAAGATAATCGTCCCTAGATCGTAAGCTCGCTGGAAGCGATTCAGAATTTAGGTTGAACAATATGAGATAAGGGAAAGGAATTGAGAAGATTGGGTTAAGATTTGCCTGTACACAAGACGATTTATGGAATGATCTAGGGTCCTTCAGCACTTCCGTGATATCGCCGATATATATGATATTGGGGCCGTGTGTAGGCGGTCTTAATGTCACACGAATTACACTAGCAAACGAGCATGCAGTCAAACTGATGGTAATTGGTCACTGCCACCCATGGTGAGCAACTCTTAGCCAGAACAAAGCGTTGCTGTATTCTATGGAACCACTTTTAACTAGATTTATTTTTTGGCACGGTATTTCGAGACATAAAATCCAAGGTAAACTCCATGCCCGTTTGCTACGTCCACCTTTTGTCCAAAACTAATTAAAAAGTGCAAATATACGCAATAACGCTTAAAAAAACTGTCATTATATGCATTTGCATATCGTCGCTTGAGTTCTAACACCGCGAATCTCAAAATTAGCAACTTTTCAGGAGAGCAGATACACTGTATCAAATAGTTATTTTTAATTCTACAACTACCAATTAATATATTGCGTTTAAAATATTGATAGACTAAAATTAAAATATTTTTTTTTAGGAAAATGTAACATGTTCCTATATTATTTTGAGATACTATTATTTCATTAACTCAAAATGGGCATTTTTTGAGTTACGCGGTGTTTGAACTTATGCAACGATATGTAAATGCATATAATGACAGTTTCTTCAGATAAAAAAATGGCAATTCACGTTTTTCATATTTAAAGACTGGACTAAAAGTGATTATTAAATTTTCTATTAACAGAACACGCGACTTTGTACTCACAGGCAATAATATGATCCACCTATTAATGTTGGAGATAAAATGCTGAACATAGAATTTTTCCAACAGAAATCCAAGGAGACTTGTGTAGAAATGATTTACTGTTTATTTTTTTTGGCGTAAAAGAGTATAGGACGTAGCCAAGAAGCAATTAGAAAATAGGTTGAGTACATTAGCCCTTAGGGGCGGCGCACATCTGACGGAGCGCATCGCATGCCCGCGAAGTTTTCTAAACGAATCACACACTAGCCGAAATTCGCGCAAATGACTGCGAAAGCGGACGCTCGCGGAGTAGCGGCCGCGCTATCTGTCGCATGTGGTCGCTTCCATGCTCCTCAGAAATAAATTGCTGCTATTTAATTTAGGATTTTATTTCTAAAGGGACAATGACGATAATAGCTTGAGTGAAAAATGAAAAATGCTATGCGCTGCGCTCCGTCATATGTGCGCCGGCCCTTATCTAGGTTATTCGTTGTAGAATCAGAGGAATCAAATAAAGCAACATCACATATTATAAGAAAGTGTTTTAATCAACAGTACTATTTTACATAAGTGTAAGTGTAATAAAGTTGCATTAAATTAAATTAAATTAAAAAAGTTACACTAAATAACCAGATATTACTTGCTGTTTGGTCATACAGGGTGGGCCAAGAATTCGTTAACATTTAAATCTTACACTCCATGCAAACAAATACCGCGCGGGGCGCGGGGAGGGGCTTGACCACTAGCTCGATTCTCGGAAATTTAGTCACAATGGATCGCTTTACAGGACCACAGCGCGCTTACTGTGTGAAACAATTTTATTTAAATAACAGTTCGTCCATTACTGTGAGACGCTTGTTTCGGGTTGAATACGATTTACACGACTTAAGTCAGTGTTCGAGTGGTCCTTTAGTAAAGAAATGGGTGAAGAAGTTTGAAGAGACGGGATTTACACTAAATGTGAAGCAAACTGGCGGTCCACGGGCTTCTCGGAGTGAAGAGAACGTGCAGCAAGTTTCCAAATCTGTTCGACGTGATCCAGATTTATCGACACGCAAACGTTCGGCGGAATTAGGATTATCCCGCACATCATTGCGCCGTATTTTGAAATTAGATTTGAAATTACATCCATATAAGATCCAGATAGTGCAAGAACTAAAACCTAATGATTTAAATTTGCGCAAGTCGTATGCCGAAACAATGTTAGATCGATTTACTAATTTTGTCAACATCTTATTTTCTGATGAAGCCCATTTCCACCTCAACGGACATGTAAATAAACAGAACTGCAGGTATTGGAGCAGCGAAAATGCCAAATTTAAACACGAGAGGCCACTTCATTCACCCAAAGTAACTGTATGGGCTGCAATTTCAGCAGTGTTCGGCCGTTCAGTTACTGTTAATTCTGCGAGTATGTCAAAATGTTACGGGAGTTCTTGGCACCGAAGCTACTGAAATTTCCTGGCTACAATCGACACACATGGTTTCAACAAGATGGAGCCACTTGCCAAACATCTAATGAGTCCCTTCCTGTGATTAAAAACATGTTTTTGGAAAAGCTGATTTCCAGACGAGGCGACATCCCATGGCCACCCAGAAGTCCAGATCTATCCCCAGCAGACTTCTTTTTATGGGGTTATTTAAAGAGTCGTGTCTACAATGCTAAACCATGTACACTAAGTCAATTAAAAGAAAAAATCAGGGAAGAGATGTCGGCGATATCACGGTCTCTTTGTCGGCGAGTATTTGAAAATTTAGGTACTCGCCTAAAAGAGTGTACAAGTCGAAACGGTGGTTATTTAGACGATGTAATTTTTAAAAAGTAAATTACAACTAATGTGTTTTCTTCTAATTAAACATTTTTTTATATATATCAAATGGTTTTTTATACGATTTTTTCAAATGTTAACTAATTCGTGGCCCAAAGTGGTAGAACCAAGGTGGTAGAACCAGTGTAGTTCGACCGGGGAAGTACCACCGCCACACCTATTTCTAGCGTGAAGCATTTCTTGCGTTTCGATAGAAGGGTGTGGTTGCCGGCACACTTTCACATGAGGCGACCATCATAGTCCTCGGGAGTAGCAACGCATCTGTGATTGACTTCAGATGGAACCCATGTTCTGTATGAAGTTGATTACATATGTTTATGGGCGGCAGTGACCACTTACCATCAGGTGGACTGCATGCTCGTTTGCCACTTCAGTCAAATAAAAAAAAAAAAAAAAAAAAAAGCATAACGAACTCGAGTAGTCACAGGCTAATGGGTATAACTTGGCAATTTAATCAAGAGTTCGGTTACAATTCAACGACCGGGCAAACTCTCTTTTAAAAGTTCCTAGTCGTGTGCAGTCTACCAATTTTCACTTTGTTAGCGCGGTAGACAATGGCTTAAATCTTACTGTGAGAGGTGACCCGTGCCAGCTAGTGGAATAATAAATAACGGGCTGACGACTACTTAACATGTACAAGTTAAGGTACTATTGCTAGTTTACAAATCCGCTCCGTGTTAGTGGAACAATCCAGGCCTCTATAGGCGCGTTCCAGATGACGCTCACAAAGCCCCAAACGCTCAAAACGTCGTTCCATAAGACGACCGCGGTCGCTGTGGTCGCGGCGAATACGTCACTCATGACGTCATGACTTACGCCCACGCGACGCTCATGACGACCCATTTAACAAGGTTGAAGTGATCGTTCCAGTAGAGAATACGTCAGCAAAGCTCACAAGCTAATGGAACGGGAAAAACTGCGGTCGTGAGCGTGCGCTTTGTGAACGTCTAATGGAACGCACCCTATGTTGTTCCCTAGGCGTGTAGTGCGGCGCGGCGGCGGCGGCGCGCGGGCGGCGGCGTCCTCTCCTTGGCCTCTGCGCAGCGCTGCACGCTCTGGGAACAACACATTTTATCTGATTACACACGCTTTCACGCTACACGCTTTCTACACTCATAGCCCCACAGTAGGATTTCGTGTGTCGGGTACAATGGACACACACAAGACGAATATACAAATCCCAGACTCAAAACTAGAATCTATACTCATTCAGATACTTGTCTGGCCGGGAATCGAACCCGGGACCAATTGCGCGTCAGACCGGTATGGTAATCGCTCCGCCACGCGGGTCAAAAGCAGAAGTAGCTGAAGCAGCAGTCGGAAGTAGAAAACGAGCACCTGATGGTGAGTGGTCACTGCCGCTCTGCGACATATGCAATCAACTACATACAGAACATGGCTTGCATCTGAAATCAATCACAGATGCGTTGCTACTCCCGAGGACTAAGATGGTCGCCTCATATAAAAGTGTGCCGGCAACCACACCTTTCCAAAGGGTGTGGATGCTTCATGCTAGAAATAGGTGTGGCGGTGGTACTTCCCCGGGCAAACTACACTGGTTCTACCACCTTGGAACTACTCATTACACTACTACTTGTACTAATTGGTACAAGGGGGTAGAATAAGGGTCAATGGGGACACTACCGCCAAACCTTTACTTTCGTATCTAGCGACCATAGAGGATAGACCATAGACCATAGAGGCGACCATCTACTTCTCAGAAGAAGCATGGGATCAATGATTAACTTCAGATAGATCATAGTCCTATATAAAGTACTATACATATATATGGTTATAGGCCGCTGTGAACACTTACCATCACGTCAACTACATGCTTGTTTGCTACTTCTTAGTGCTATGTGTAATAATCACACATGTACATGTACATATGTAATTACTGTTATGTTACCACGTACAAAACGTTTGTAAAAAAGTAAATATTTTTAGGGGATCAATCCGTCAATAGCAATCACAAAAGAAATAAGCTCATGTTTGTTGAACGAAAGTGCGATAGAAACTTCAAGATTTGTGGTCAATAAAATATAAAACACTTTGATTTAAAGATTTTTCGACCGTTGAAACCTTTAAACTAAATTTTAGGGTTGACAATGATAGTAATTATAGTTATGAAATGTGGCGACATCCCGCAACTCACCAAGAGAGTGCGCTATTGTGACAACTTCCCGCAGTATTCTCAATACCCTGCATATATACAACTTCCGAACAAAAACTATCGGAGCACGGCCGCTCCCCAGGCATGACCACCTAGCCTGGCGGGAGATCTCCCATTGCCAAAGAACCAAATTTTAAGGTTGACAATGATAATAATTATAGTTATAGCAATAAATATAAAATATTTTTACCTCGTCGAATTTGATCAGTTCCACCATTTCCACGACTTTCTTCTCCAGGCTTTTGATGTAGAGTTTAGCGTTGGTCGGGTTGATGTCGAATGACCGGCCTAACAGCTTGAGTAGAGGTAAGGAGTCGCATTCAGAAGATCTGCAAGAGATAAACGTACGAAAATAGAATAGCAACGCTTGTCCTAGCCAAAATTATGAGAAGGATATGGCGAAGGAGACATACTTGTCTTAGGTATTCCATTTTAGTCGACGTAACGAACCGATGCTGTTTTTGGTACGATGCGAACTAGCAAACTAACATGCGGCCCCCCTGATTTTAAGTGGTCACTATCGTCCATGGACTAAGCAACTTCAAATAGAACATAGGTTATATCTGAAGTCAATTACAGATGCGTTGCTACTCCCGAGGACTATGATGGTCGCCTCATGTGAAAGTGTGCCGGCACCCACACCCTTCTATCGAATCGCAACAAATGCTTCACGCTAGAAATATTTGGGCAATGCTATTTCCCCGGCCAAACTGCACTGTTTCTATCACCTGTTATTCTGTCAGCTGTCTTGCTGCTTGCACAGCTTGGCTTGGCGTTTAGCGTGTTCGTCTTCTATATAGTTACAAGTAGGGATTGCAATCCGGCCGTTTTTTTCTCAATCCGGTTTAATAGAACGGTTAAAACAGTGTGAAAAAAAGGATCGATTTCTAACGGTAATTATTTTTATAATGTGAAATCTTTGTCAAAATATACAATCACCGGATCCGGTGGTGAATTAGTACCGGATCCGGTTTGTGTAACTTTGTGTCGGATCCGCCGGATTACCGGATCCGGTTTTCCGGATTGCAATCCCTAGTTACAAGGTTAGAACTCACAGTGCCAGTGCCTGTAGTTGCTGCAACAACACAGTGCGCGCCCGCTGGCTGCGCTCGCAGGTGGCTCGCAGGCTCTCCGTAGCGGCACGTTTCTCTTCTAGCGCTTGGCGTAACGACTCGATGCTGTCTTGCTGCTTGTATAGCTTGGCTTGGTGTTTGGCATGCTCGTCTTCTGTATTATAAAATGAGAAAGTAATCAGTATTGAGAGGAAAAGAATTATAAAATTATATGATAGTATTGGAGGGAAGGGATTAGAGCAGTGATAGCCTAATGGTTGAAACTTGCCCTCTCAATCGGGAGGTCCGAGGTTCGAACCCAGGCACGCACCACTGATTTATGTTCGTATTAGAAATCGGTCGGTGAAGGAAAACATCGTAAGGAAACCTACAGCCACACCGAACAGGAACACCCGAGAGTTCTTTAAAAAAAAAGTTCTCGGAGGTGTGTGAAGTCCACAATTCGCACTTGGCCAGCGCGGTGGACTATGGCCTAAACTCTCGCATTCTGAGAGAAGACACGTGCTCAGCAGTGGGCCAATTATGGGTTGAAGAGAGATTGGAGGGAAAGAAAAAGAAATATACTAAGGATGGAGATTAAGATCATTGTGAAGTTGATTTATCCAAAATCAACGTCACAATTTAAAAAATACTGTACAAGTGACATTGTTAAATAATTTTACAAGGTCTACCACCTTAACCAGAGTAGTTCGCCCAGGGAAGTACCACTGCTACACCTATTTCTAGCGTGAAGCATTTCCTGCGTTTCGATAGAGCGTTGTGGTTGCCGGCATACTTTCAAATGAGGCGACCGTCAGTCTTCGGAAGTAGCAATGCATCTGTGATTGGCTTCAGATGGAACCCATGTTCTGTATGAAGTTGATTACAGATATCGATGGGCGGCAGGGACCACTTACCATCAGGTGGATTGCATGCTGATTTGCTACTTCAGTCAGATGAAGAAAAAAAATCAGACTGCTTAAAAACAATCAACTGAAACTGAAGGCAATCAATAATTTTTAAGCAGTTGGGTTTTTGTTTTAATAATTTAACAATGTTACGTACGTCTTTACAAGTATTGATGAAACACATCAGTCATGGGTTCCGTTAGACTCCACTCCAAAGCCTAGATCTCTAAAGCGGTACCGAGAAGAGATGTTTTTCAGCTGGAGTGAAACTGAAATTGAGCGGATACGCTGGATTGGCTAGAGTGGAGATGTTTGTTGGCGTTAGCGTCAGGACCCCTGGACCAAGTGCGATATTTTGTGTTTGGAGACTATTAAGATTTAGTACCCCTTTGGTACTATTTGGTACCTAAATTAAATTATTTAGTACCTCGACGAGCAGTGAAATAAAATGAAAAGAAAGTGGTCCAGACAACCTGACGCCAGAATGATTTAATTTAGGTACCAAATAGTACCAAAGGGGTACTAAATCTTAATAGTCTCCAAACACAAAATATCGCACTTGGTCAAGGGGTCCTAACGCTAACTTGTTGGCTAGGGCGGAGACGTGCTCTGGCTATTGCGGCGCGGTTGCGGACGGAAGGTAGGTTGGACGACGTGGGACGCGGTGGATCTACCGATGCTGCTCATGAGTCTCATTACACAAGGCTCACAACTTGCCAGCTTATGTGGCACACCCAGCAACAAATCAAAAGTCCCGACCGATCTAGGCTAATTATGTGAACGCACTCCCACCAGGCCTGTTACGGTCAGCCCAAAAGTAGTAAATTAGTTGTGATTACTACTTTCAAAATTTTAACATGATTCACACTACCGATTAGTCATGCGACGAATATTCGAATATAGTATAAAATTCGCATGTTTTTAGACATTTTTCGCAAGAATTGTGCGAAAAATCGAATTGCAGTTTGTCGTCCAACAAAATGATTGCCAAATCTACATCCACCTGCATGCCAAAAAACACTATACCAGCGCGTCCACTGAACCTTGCGCCCTAGGCTGCAGCCTCGTTAGCCTAAGGGTTAATCAGGCCCTGGGCATACCTCACGTCCCCACTTTTTTTGGTGCACCGTACCGAACGGCTGCGATGCAAAGCGCACATCTCCGCTTCCATTGTGCCTATAAATATGAGAAAAGATGTTCGAATAACGAAATTCAATTGGTTCCGTAAATACATCTCTGCTCCGCTCGTCTCGTTTTCACTTTGGTGGAGATCGGGTCTAAGATGTCTTAGCATCTTCGACGTCCGTTTTTTACGTGGGGAACCCTTCATAGGTTCCTCTCTGCGCGGGGCAGCTGAGAGGATATGCCGGACTCCTACCGGCAGAAAACCTCCACGGCGTTCCTCAATACGCCCTTTGTCTGAACTGCGGGTACACTAATAGAATTCGTCAGCGGTCCCGACGGCGTCTGCCCTTAGCAGGACAGCTGGAGTTTCTCCATCCCTTCGTCTGTGAGGTGCGCACGGGAACTCCGCGCGCCTCGCATCTCGAGGATGGTTGATTTGACGTAAGACTTCCCCGTGTCCTGCGCCAAAGCCTCCTATCCCCATGATAGGAGCGGGCGATGTTTCACGTCCCTACACTAACCGATGCTACTCCGCAGCATCCTGACGTTGTCGCTGAGGTTCTTCAGCTCCGTGTTAACTTCATTGATGTAGTTGAACAGAGCATAGTTCTCCTCCTCTCGCCGCGTGAACTCCTGGATAAGCCGGTCTACGTCGTCTTCTCCTGTGTATTCCTGTAATTAAATATACTTCAGTTGCGGGTGGGAGAAATATTACGTAGTTTTATTTAATATTATAACTGTGAAAGTTTGTTGGGATGTGTGTGTGTGTGTTTGTTACACTTTGACGCATTAACTACCGGTCTATGTTCGCTAAAATTTACCTAGCACACAGTAGGTCAGAGCGGGCGGAGCTGTGAAAATAAGCTAGTCGACTCTAAAAGGATATTCTAAGTGCCTTTGATTACGTTAATATACGGATATCTACTCTTAAACACAAAATTTGAGAGATAAATAGATAATTTATTCACAGTAAGAGGGAAATATTAACAACAAAAGTTTTTCTTTTGTTGTTAATATTAAAGAATAAACTACTTATTTATAAACGAGTGATTCTATGGAAGAATATACTAAGTAATGCATTATAATGAAATGAGACTTTAGATATACCTACGTCTAACTAATAATCATGTTTTCAGTACTTTTACTATCATAGCTTTGCTGAATGGCAAAGCAATTATGATTAAATTCGCCCAATCTCATCTCACTCTTAACACGTTTTCTTACTGTAATGTAATGTACTGTAATTTTTATGGTAACTTTAACAATACAACGTAAGAACAATAATGTACAATGAAGATCGTTCGTTATTGTTATTTACATTCAATATTTATAACTTACTTTTTCCTTGTATTTTAAAATATTTTATATTCCCCTAGTTGTAAGTAAAATTTGACATAAGTGTATGTTATTTATTTATTTTTTATGTGTTAATTCATGTTAATAGCATGTAGTACTATTAATAGTTGGAATAAACTTTTCTTTCTTTCTTTCTTTCTTTCTTTCTTTCTTTCTTTCTTTCTAATGGCCTTTTAATTATTATCGAGGATATTAACGCAGTTGTCACAACTTACCCGAATAGCATCGAGGATGTTAACGTAGTTGTTGTAAGTCCGTATCTCCAGTTCTTGGAGCTCGAGGCGTTTGGCCTCCGCGCGCGCGTCCGCCGCCGTCAGCCGCACCGTGCCCTTCGTGCGGAGGAACTGCTCCAGCTTCATGCTGTGGTCGAGCTGACGTTGCAGCTCACGGACTTCCTGGATGCAGAGGAATCTGTGCTTGATTGGCATTGGCTTGGTGTTCCAAAGGATAGGTGTAACCATTGTGTTTTGACCGGGGAGGGAGCAGCGCCACACCTATGTCTAGCGTGAAAATTTTCTGTGGATAGGTGTGGCTGCTGGTTTACTTTCTTATGAGGCGACCGTTTAATCGTCAGGAGTAGGAATGCGTCTGATAGACTTCAAGGGTCGCGTTCCATTAGACGTTCACAAAGCGTACGCTCACGACGGGGTTTTTCCCGTTCCATTAGCTTGTGAGCTTTACTGACGTATTCTCTACTGGCATTATCACTTCGACCCACCTTGTTAGATGGGTCGTCGTAAGCGTCGCGTGGGCGTAAGTCATGACGTCATGAGTGACGTTTTCGCCGCGACCACAACGACCGCAGTCGTCTTGCGGAACGACGTTTGGGGCTTTGTGAGCGTCATCTGGAACGCGCCCAAAGAGAACCACTATTTCTATGTTTTTTTTATCTGACTGAAGTAGCAAACGAGCATGCAGTCCACCTGATGATAAGTGGTCACTGCCGACCATGGACATCTGTAATCAACTACATACAGAACATGGGTTCCATCTGAAGTCAATCACAGATGCGTTGCTACTCCCGAAGACTATGATGGTCGCTACATATAAAAGTGTACCGGCAACCACACCTTCCCATCGAAATGCAAGAAATACTTCACGATAGAATGGGATACAAAATAGAAAGTAAGACAAGTCTTGCCTGGGGTTGCTCACAGATGTCCATGGCCAGCAATGGCTACTTGCCATCAGATACACTGCATACATATTACTACCATATATAAATACCATATTTATTACTAAAAGGTAGGTTCATACTAAGCAATGCTTCCGATAGTCAATCGCTGCCTTCTCCTTGAGTGCGTCCAGTTTAGCGCACCATTCTTCTCGCTGGTCGTACGTGCCGATAGCTTGCTCCACCAGCTCGAGGATCTGTGCTTTGCCGTCCATCAGCCGCTTCACCTGGCTCTTCCAGATGGTGTTGAAGAATTGACTGTAAAAATGTCTGGTTAGATTTGTTCCCGAAATCTTTTAGGGAAAATGTAACGTAGATTGGTTTTACACCAATATTATCGCGAAATTCATCCATTTTCATGTGTTTTTTATCTGATTGAAGTGGCTAATGAGCATGCAGTCCACCTAATGGTAAGTGCTTACTGCCGCCCATGGACATCTGTAAGCAACTTCATACAGAACATGGGTTCTATCTGCAGTCAACCACAGATGCGTTGCCACTTCCGAGGACTATGATGGTCGCCTCATATATAAGTGTGCCGGCAAACCACACCATTGAAACGCAAAAAAATGCTTCACGCTAGAAATAGGTGTGGCGGTGGTACTTTCCCGGTCGAACTACACTGGTTCTACCACCTGCAAATATGTGATAGGTCCTTACGATATGTGGATCGTGGTCATGATGAAACTGCAATGGGTGTTGAAGAGAGAATCAGAGTTTTGGACGAAGTATGTGGCTGTCAACAAACTTTTGTATGAGGCGACTATCTAAGTCTTCGGTTATCCAACCTTATATGAAGTTGCTTAAAGTTGTCCATGCCCGGCAGTGGACTTACCATCAAAAATGAAAAACTAGATGTCAATTCATGTAGCTTGAGAGAATTCGCAAAAGTTGTTTTTAATATATTATCTTACAATAATATGTAGTTATATACAATAATAATAGAAAAGAATGTTAACCTTTAAAAAAAAAAAATTGTCTACGCTATCGTATTGGGTGTTACCTGTAATGATAGACGTAAGTCTGTATAAATAAATAAATAAATAAAAATATGGCAATTCCATTTTAATGTCCGATTGAACACAGATATCCACGGGTATCTAAAGTGATTACCCACTTACCGATCGCGCAACAATCGGTCAATCTGTAGCCGCATCTTGTAGTTCTCGCTGATGACCGTGTTGAACTTCTTCATGGCGGTGTTCAGTCGGTTCTCGAGCTGGCTGATGATGGACTGGTTCGTCAGGTTGTTCGCGTGCTCCTGCTGATAATGTATTATTACCATTGTAAAAAAATATTTGTATCAGGAACATAAAGTAAGTCGTCGTCAACCCATTACTGTCCCACTGCTGGGCACGGGTCTTCTCTCGGAATGAGAGAGTTTTTAGGCCATAGTCCACCGCGCTGGCCAAGTGCGAATTGGTAAAGTAAGTACTGGGATAACACAGTGAAGAAACAGGACCTTGAAGAGCTTTCACATGCGGATAGACTTTTATATATGAAGGCTAAGCTCCGTATTCACGGTTTCCTTATTCCAGGGGGATTACCACATAAAAAAATATAAAAATGCAAAAAATATTAATCTGGTAAAGTTATCAGCATTGTAATATAATTGTCTTTTATTGATAAATACGAGAATGTGAGTGCCATACATTTAGAACACCTTAGCGGCATACTCAATTTTTGGCGCCCTCTTTTTTTAAACGTCTTGTAAACTTAGTTTAATAAATCTTTTATAGAAGGATAACCTCAAAAAGGAAATTATTTCAGAATAATTAATTGAATTTGGACATCTATAAGTAACTTCCTATACGGCAGGGATTTCACAAACACACTTTCTACACTCATAGCCCCACAGTAGGATT
Source organism: Spicauda simplicius (assembly GCA_949699795.1). NCBI lineage: Eukaryota > Metazoa > Arthropoda > Insecta > Lepidoptera > Hesperiidae > Spicauda > Spicauda simplicius. Next base: position 2,594,238 of record OX453077.1, read on the forward strand.
TTCTCTTGTGTCGTGGGTACCATGGACACACATAAGACGAATACACAAACACCCAGACCCAAAACAGGAATCTAAACTCATCATTCAGATACCTGTCTGGCCGAGAATCGAACCCGGGACCCGGGGTTGTGGGCGGCTAGAGTGGGAGCTCGTACCATTCGTTCACTTCGAATCCGCGAAGGAGGGCGGTATGTGTGGTCGCATACCGTCGTAAATATATACAGTATACAATATCTTAAATACATACAGAACATGGGTTCTATCTGTAGTCAATCACAGATGCGTTGCTACTCCCGAGGACTAGGATGGTCTCCTTATATAAAAGTATGCCGGCGGCCACACCCTTCCATCGAAACGCATTGAATGCTTCACGTTAGAAATAGGTAGGTACCTACTACCTACCATACGCTACGTTTACCCAGACGAGGTCTCCACTTTAAAACCTTTTCCACGATAATATGAGTCTAAATTCGAATACCTTTTCAGACCCCGTGCCCTTGGACCGTAAGCCCTTGATCTCCTTCTGTACTTGTTTAAGTAGAAAGTTCAGCTCATTGATAGTTCCCCGATGTTCCTTCACCTCTGTGGAGCATTTTTCGTGTTCCTTCAACAAAGCTACCAGCTTCTCCCGTGTTCTGGCGTTTTCTAGAAGATTCGATGTGCTGTTTGTTAGCTGTGGACAAGAATCAGATTGTAGAATGAAGAAGTAGCCACCGAATGTGCAGTCTGCTTGATAGGTAATAGGTAAATCGACAAACCATTATTGTCCTACTGCTGGACATGAGTCTTGTCTTAGAACGAGTGTTTTTGGCAGTCCACAGTGCTGGCCAAGTGCAAATTGGTAGACTTCAGACACCTTTAAGAACATTTTTTTTTAATAAAGAACTCAATCGTACAGGTTCCCTCAGGCAGTCCTGTGTTGCCAGTTTTTTTTTATTATGTCGGGATGTAGAAACCTAATGGAGTGAAACTAGCGGGATTTCATAATCAAAAGTGAGGGTGTCGCGCCTCACAGACACGCACAAGAATTTTAGGTATTTTCTTTTGCCTGAGTAACTGCAGTTCCACTTATTTTTATTTACTGCGACCTTTTTTTGCAAAAGTGCAGTCCTTCCCGAGAAGGGAGACCGAGCCTCTCGCGCGGACATAAAAATGGGACGCCAAAATCGGGATGTCTGGCAACCCTGTCGGGCACATAATCTTAGAAAAATCATTGCGTTGGATTAGAACTTCGGACCTCCATTATAAAATATATATATTAAAACAGAAACTTGGTCCGCGCGATACACTACGGCCTAGAACTCTCTTATAAGTGAGTGAGTGCCCGTGCGAAGCAGTGGCACAATAATAAAAAAAATACGCTTTATACACTCATAGCCCCACAGTAGGATTTTCTCCTGTCTCGTGGGTACCATGGGACACACACAAGACGAACACACAAACACCCAGACCAAGAACAGGAATCTAAACTCATCGTTCAGATACCTGTCTGGCCGGGAATCGAACCCGGGACCCATTGCGCTTCAGACCAGTATGGTAATCGCTCCGCCACGCGGGTCGTCTAAATAATAATGGCTTTACGATAAAAGCCTATCAAATCCTAAAGTTTGATCACATCACATGTTAAAGTTTGTGTGACTGACGTAGCTTAGCAACGTGATGTGCTGATGACGAAGGTGTCTGAAAGGTTTCTTATCCGGCTCCTTGGAATCCAATTAGCAACCAAAAATACATTCGACCTCGCATATGAATATATTCGAGTTAAGTCAGTTTACCTTTTGTCATAATTGATACTTAATTGATACAGCAGTTGGAATTTTCACAGATGATTTACTTATTAAGCTATTGCGTAGCTTTTATTGAGGCTTTGAGCGCGGCGACCGAATCGCGAAATTCCGTAACGAAAAACCTAACACCCTCCACTCCGCCTACCATGTAGCCGAGCGTTCGCTTAACGCGTACGTATATGGTGCGACAGTCCGAAGCTCGCACGGATCGAGACGAACTGCTCGGAAATCGAACGAATATGTAAGCTGCTGTTTGTGAGAAAGTATAGGTATAGTATCAAAGAAAAAAATACTACATAAATAAATATAATTGCATTACTAAAACAAATACTAAAACAGAATAAAAGAAATATCTAAAGGGGCTCTTACAACATCCTTCATCGTCAACTCATTACTATCCTACAGCTGGCCCCAGGTCTAATCTCAGAATGAGACTTTAAGATGACAGTCTACTTTCCTGGCCAAGTGTGAATTCGAATTCCAAGTTCGAAAATCTTTTTTTTAAGAACTCTCAGGTGGTCAGGTGTGTGGGTTTCCTCTCTATTTTTTCCTTCACCGTAAAGCAGTGATAATTAACTACATTGTCCGCGACACGTTAAACCTTATAATTAACCGATTATCGGCTATCACGCGATCATTGGCTTGGAGAAATATACATACATTGGACATGCCTGATGCGCCAAGCAAAATGTAAAACAAGGCGATTCTTTCTTTATGCCACGACCACGACACGACACTGCGTCGATAACGATTCCAAACGTAGTCGTAACGATTTCTTGCTTGAGCGAAGGTATTTATATTAATTTTACGCATTGGTAGGATAAATGTTCTACAGGACGAGATCTATAATATATTGTACAATGCATGTACAATATATTATAGATCTCGTCCCAACATCTCAGACTAAAAAATGGGTACGCAATATAGCTACTTAGGTAAACCCCCTTAAAATTTACACCAGGAGGTCCTTTGAGTTCAGTTCTTAACAAAGCTATACTTTGCATTAAGTCATTATCTTCCTATCAGTTAAGGCGTCGTCGTCAACCCATTATTGTCCCACTGCTGGGTACGGGTCTTCTCTCAGAATGAGAGAGTCTTAGGACTCTTAGGCCATAGTCCACCGAGAACTTTTGTTGAAAGAATTCTCGGCTGTGTAGGTTTCCTCACGATGTTTCCCTTCACCGAAAAGCAGTGATAATTAATTTCTAATACGCACATAATTTTAGAAAAATCAGTAGTGCGTGCCTGGGTTCGAAACTCGGACCTCCGGATCGCGAGGGCAAGTTTCAACCATTAGGCTATCACTGCTATAAAGTGAGTTGAGGTGTAGATATAACTATACGTCGTCGTCGAAAAGATAAACCGATCACGGTAAAGAACGTGAAGTATCCAATGAAAGCGTATTAAATTATCGCTTGAAGATTTCCCATCCGGTAACAAACATTCGATTCGATATGGGAGACGTATCATCGGAGATCATTGTACCAACACTGACCATTCAGTTGGAAAAAAAATCGGTTGTCTGTAAAGTCGGTTTACTGACGATAGTTGAACGTGACAATGTCATAAGAAAATACTTATGGAATGGTTGCAATGCAAATGCAAATGCAACAAAAGAAAATTTCAATTTTATTTGATAGATATTTTGTATGGATATAGAGAAGGTACCTCCTTCTCTATAACGAAAATTTAACAATATATCACTGAACATACTATATCTAATATCGAAAGAATTAATTACCTCTAAACAATTGACACCACATTAATTTTTTACTGAACTTCATACTTGACGAAATGTAATGTATTATTATATAGCAGCTCTCCACGCGGACGCATCGCTTACTCAAGTAGGAGAGACAGATGTCGAACGCTGAGGTCGATTGTGCCTCTTAGTCGCTCGTTCCGCGCTCTCGCTTGCACTTCAAGCCTTAAATGGAACGCCTCAGCGAGGTAACGCCGCGTGAGTTTTTTTTGGTGCGTGCAACCGGCTCCAGCGAATTATAAGACGTCACGTCAAAAATGTTCTTGTAATTTAAGTAATCAATCCGTACCGCCGTACTACCGCCGAGCCTATTTCTAACGTGAACACGGCGCGTTTTGGGAAAGAGTATGGTTTAGCTTCCTATGAGATAACTATTTCAGCCCTCGAGAGAAGCAACGTATGAGTGATGGATTTCATGTTCAGATAGAACTGATTTAAATGAATTGTTTACAGATGTCTATAAGCGACAATGACCTCTAGGCGGACTGCATGCTCGTTTGCTACTTCTCTGTTGTGTGATAAATGTAATTATTAGAACAAGTTACCCATCGCAATGGTCGACCGTAATTTAAATTACAAAACTAAACTTCATATTATCAAAAGTAGCACGAGTATTTTTCAAATTCAAATAAATTGTAATCATTTTCAACTTATTTTGAACACACCCATTAAAGGTAAAAAGAGGTTTAATTATCTAAGCTGCATTTAAAAGCAACAGCGGGTATTTTGACAAGACATCTGACATTTTTGACGTTGTGTTTTCATAGTAAGACCTCCGACTGCTGCAAGTATCTTTAAACGAATCACAACTTTTTCCTTCACGTATTAATATACCTATAGAAGATTAAGTAGTTTATTAATGACATCAGGACCAATGTCTGGTTGCAATGAAACCAACGTGGCTTTGATTTCTATTGTGAGGAGCGATGATTCGTGCCTCAATTGTATACATTTATTCAGTAAAGAGTTTTGAGCTTTCATAAGGATACAATACCCAGAGCTAGATGGCACATAATGCATACACTAAATAATTAATTGTAACTGCTGTTAAAGCATTAAGTTGATTTGAAAAAACCAATTGCCTATAGTGTACGTATAGTGAGCCATCCTACGATCAATAGTAGGTACTTCAGGCCCTTCAGGGTATGTATTTTGGGCAATGATATCCTAACAATTACGCTTTGATTTTTTCAATGGAGGGTCCGAGGTTCGAACCCTAGGCGCGTACCACTGGTTATTATAAAATGTTATTTCACTGTTTGACGGTGAAATTAAAAACATCATAAGGAAGCTTACATACTTGAGAATACTTGAAAGTAAAAAATAATAATGAGTGTGTGAACTCTTCTTCAGAACAAATTCTAATTGCATCATTCAGATAGGTACCTACTTGTTTGTCCAGGGATCGAATCCAGAACCCATAGCTGACCGATAAGACGACTGTTCCGCCACGCGAGTCTACAGATAATAGGTTGAGTGAATTGAATAGGCTTCTAATTGTCAGACACAATTTTTCTTACACTACTATTAATCGGAACACGGCCTCAACTGAAAAGATTCAGCAAAAAACTTAGCACAATAATTTAGATTCATTGAACTATGAAAATAATACTTAAAGTTGTTAAAACAATTGATTAATCACTACCTATTTGCAGCTAAATAGCAGCCTCGAAACACAGGTCAATTGCCCGTCGCGTGTTAGAATCTGAATAAATTATATGATCCACTCAACTTGTATCGCTACTTAGTAGTCGAAATCTTTACCTTTGTGTTTTTTATTAAGCTGAACTTTCAAACGAGCATTCACTCGACCTGGTGGTATGTGGTCACTGCCGTCTATGGACTTCTGTAACGAACTTCAAATATAACAGGCGTTCTGTCTGAAGTCTTTCACAGATGAGTTGCTACCACCGAGTGACCGAGGCCTAAGATGGTCGCATCAAATAGGCAAAAGTGAGTCGGGTCCTTCCACCGAAACGCAAAAAACTGCTTGATGGTGGTACCTACCTCGTGGAACTACACTGAATCAACGACTTCTCAAAAATCCTCTGTAAGCAACTTCATATACCTAAAACAGGCATTTTATCTCATCCCTTTAGTTCCGGGATCAGAATAGGGCTACAGCAGCCCCTGCCTGTCGTAAGAGGCGACCAAGAGGGGCTTCCGGGTTGCGGGCGGCTAAAGTGGGAGCTCGAACCGTTCGGTCAGGCGATCCCGGGAAGGACGGCGGTATGTGTGGTCGCATACCGTTGTAAACACTAGACGAGGCGGTGGGCCCAGCCCTGGAGCCTGGAAGGAGCCCGATGGGGCAACGCGCTTAGAGGATTCCGCTTACGTTCCTTTGGAGGCCCGGAGTCCCCTTTATAGCGCCGAGGACGGCCACCGGGGGGTTTTAGTGCGCTAAAAATCCCACATAACCCTGCGTCGCTCCCAGGGCGACGGGTACCATTTGGAGGTTTCCCCCTCGAGAACAGAAAAAAAGGCATTTTATCTGAAGTTAAACATGTTACTACCCCCAAAGTTGGTGGTTCCAGTGCACGCTTGATATAAGTGAGCCGGTAACCACACCCTTCCACCGAGACTCAAGAATTGCTTCACGTCAGAACTAGGAGTGCAATATACCTTCAACTCCACCATGATGCGCTCCAGCTCAGCGGTGAGGGTTCGGATGATGTTCCTCTGGACGCGCAGGGTCGGCTGCACGCTGCTCATCACTGTCGCCCGGTCTATTTCCATCACACGAAACTGGAAACACCGGAGGCAGATTTTTTCAAGAGAAAAACTCGAGCAAACCATTTGATAATAAGTGAACCAAACCACCTACCAAAAACCACTTGTTTTTGGTAGGTGGTAGAACCAGCTTAGTTCGACCGGGGAAGTACCACCACCACACCTATTTCTAGCGTGAAGCATTTCTTGCGTTTCGATAGAAGGGTGTGGTTGCCGGCATACTTTTGTATAAGGCGACCATCATAGTCCTCGGTAGTAGCAACGCATCTGTGATTGACTTCAGATAGAACCCATGTTCTGTATGAAGTTGATTATAGACGTTCATGGGCGGCAGTGACCACTTACCATCAGGTGGACTGCATGCTCGTTTGCTACTTCAGTCAGATAAAAAAAAATAACCAATGCGTGCTATAGACTGTTTTAAAGGGCGTAAAGCTTTTACAGTTCAACTTCGGAGGTACTACCGCCACTCTCACTTCTGCCTAATAACAGCAGTGTTAATCACTGATGTATCTAAAGGGTGGCTTTTCAACTTTAACCTCAAGAGTAGTAATATGTCTGTGGTCAAATTCCGGTAAGACTGTTTTTTTATTTGAAGTTGCTTAAAAAGTCCGTAGGCACAAGTATAAAAGGGTTCATCAAGATATTTACGGTAAGTTCAGTCATATAAAATGCCTGAAGAAAACTTACCTGTCTTTGAAGCTTAGATAGCTCATCTTCTGCAATTTTTTCCATTTCATTATCGTCATTCCCCGACATTTTTGGTTTCTTCTTTAAAACTTCAGCTCAAATAAACCTCCCGTTTCAAATAATTTGCCGACTTCTTTCATACAAATAATGAAGTATCTGAGTATTAGTTTTTGGTTCAGTATATTTATGTCCTTGATCACTTATTAAATATCGATTCTCTGTCCAACTTTCAAGCCGGCATGTAAAAGTCTACAATGAAAATGATACATATAAGAATTTGTGAAGACAACTAATTTAGTAAGTACCGAATAGCAAACCTTATGCCAGTAGAAATAAAATAGAAAGTGCTGTTCAATGCTGGTATAAGTAGTTTAACTAAGTAACTGTTACAAATTCCGATGGATCAATAAAGTAGCTAAGCAACAAAGCAATGGTATCATATAAATTATTAGCTTCTACGCCATCGCTTTTTTCAGTTTAGGTCATAGAATATAAATAAAACTAGCAGTACACCATGGTTTCTTCTATATTAAAAAGTGGTTTCATCCGCTTTAAATAAAATAAAATAAATTTAAAATACGTTTTATCTGATCAAAGTAACAAACAAGCATGCAATGTCACAGCACGAGTTATATAATGAACACTTAATTTTAATTCATCTCCATTTCCTTGAAGTATTCATTTCCATTTTCTTGAAGTATTCATCTCCATTTTCTTGAAGTAATATACCTACTGATATTAGATACAATTTCATTTAATTTTGGTTTAGAACATACTCAGTACTTATAGTTCCGAAGTCGGCGCTCAACATATTTCTCTGGATGACGATGATGAAACTTGCCCTGTATGAGTGCCGACTTCAAGACTAAGTATGTACTAAGTACTGAGTAGGTATGTTCTAAACCAAAATTAATTAAAATTACTTTTTACTTTTTTGTGACATGGAAATCGGTAGATATGTTTTGTTAAAAAGTATTTTTATGTTTAGTTTTTTAAGTTTATTGTGAATAAATACAATTTCTTTCTTTTCTTTTAACTTTCAATCCAACTGATGATAAGTGGTTACTGCTGCCATCTGCCATGACCACGGGTTCTATGTGAAGTCAATCATAAATGTGTTGCTATTTCCGAGGACTAAGGTGGTCTCCTGATTTGAAAACGGGTCGGCAACCATACTCTCCCAAGAAAACCGAGAACGGATTCACGTTTGAAATAGGTGTAGTGGTGGTACTTCTCCGGTCGAATTACACTGGTCCTACCACTTGGCAACTTGATTGAGTAGATGGACTTTAATATTGACTAAATTTAACGTAGAGTTATAGCTAACTAGTTGCTTCCAGTGGCGTAGAGTTTGATCAATTTAAATGGCGACCTTTATTTTGATCGTCAATTTGCAGAGAGATAGGTGTGAAAGAAAATCTTACTGGGTAGTCGGTAAATACGCTACGCTGTTTCAAGCAGAACCGCTCGCTTGGGTCATGTTTATATCATCAACCCGTTTTTGATCCATTTCTGGGCATGGGTCTTCTCTCGGAATGAGAGAGTTTTAGGCCGTAGTCCACCGCGCTGGCCAAGTGCGAATTGGTGGACTTCACACACCTCCGAGAACTTTTTTTTTAAAGAACTCTCGGGTGTGTAGGTTTCCTCACGACGTTTTCCTTCACCGAAAAGCAGTGATAATTAATTTCTAATACGCACATAAATCAGTGGTGCGCGCCTGGGTTTGAACCTGGGACCTCCCGATTAAAAAGGCAAGTTTCAACCCATTAGGCTATCACTGGGTCATGTTTACCATTGTAAAAACTATTAGTGTGCCAATCCAAATCCGATCTGTATATTTGCATGAAAGAGTAACAAAAATACATGCATCCCTACAAACTTTCGTCTTCATAATATCAGTAAAAAGGTTGGTATTGAAGGTGGTAGAACCAGTGTAGTTCGACCGGGGAAGTACCACCGCCACACCTATTTCTAGCGTGAAGCGCAGGTCTTGCGTTTCGTTGGAAGGGTGTGGTTGCCGGCACACTTTTATATGAGGCGACCATGTTCGAATGTCCATGGCGAATCCATGTTCTGGATGAACTTGATTACAGATGTCCATGAGCGGCTGTGACCACTTACCATCAGGTGGATTGCATACTCGTTTGCAACTTCAGTTGGATAAAAAAAAAAAGAAATAAGATAGACATAGGTATAATGTCTATAAATAAGTTCAGTTGTAGATACATTAAGGTTTTGATGCGATTCCTAACACACAGACAGACGAAAATTCTGTTATAGAAATTAGTATTATTATCTACTTATTCTCTGTCCTCTAAAATGTGTTATATGCATTGTGCGGACACGCGTACACAAGACGACTCATTTTGGTATTGGGTATTGGTACCTACAGATGGTTATGGGCGCCGGTGGCCACTTACTTTAAAGTGGACTGCATTTTTCTTCCCTACTAAACTTACAAAAAAAATATATGATTGCAGATTATACTAACGTTATCATTATGTTAAATTTTTTGATATACATCCTATAAAAATTAAATAGTAATTCGAAGCTGGGACACAGAGTCGAACTTGTGCCAAATGTGTCATCATAAGTCAATTAAATAAGTAGATCAGTAAGTAGTTTCGATTTCTTGCGGTTTCTTTTGTGTGTAATTTATCTTTTAGTGCTGATTAGTCTAATAAGATAAAATATTAACTGTTACTACGCTATCTTACATACAACAGTTTTCCGAAATCTATTTTAAATCATGTATTTCATTGTTACCTTTTTATCTAGCCACTAGTAAAAATAGAGTTCCGAATTTGATTTATACACTCAAGGTTATTTTTTGCAGAATAATTTGATCAGGCTTTAGGATCACTATGAGATCACTTCCTATAAAACATTAAAAAATAATAAAACTACCTATTTCGCCATTTTGAACAGACCGGCCACTCACTTGTATCACCTTGGTGGTATGTTGTCATCTCGCTCTGGCGCGAAGGTTCGACGTTTACCTGAGAGGTGCTATCTCATTCCGACACACGTGTTGGTTCTGCTCAAAGATAAAGAATCGTAGATGGTTGTTAGATAGTTTGCGTTTATGCCTAAATTCTATTGATATGTAAGAGGACTCTTCATAAATATTGATAATTGTAGAGTTAGGTTTAGGTTAGTGAGTTAGATTAATTCTATTTTTTATTTCTAAACATGGGTAGATAAAGTTGTCAATTTTATTTAAACATTAAAAAGTAATGTTAAAAAGTAACGTTAAAATGTTACATTAGTATTTTTAAAAGGTTTACAAAGTGCGTAAATAACGCTGCTGGTTTTTGACACAAAAGATGTTCTTGTACGACCCGTCTTAGTCGACAGTGCTTGTAAAATTATGGTTGTAAAAATAATAATTGTGTTATTCACATATTGGATTGTTTTTATTCTAGGTATTTATACCAGCATATTTTACGCAAATCGCATTATAATTTTATTTTTGTCATTATCTTCATTAACTTTGCAAAAATAAATATTTCAATAAGCGGATTAAAGTCATTACCATATTAAACACCAATGAATGTAGGGATTAGTTATTTCTTATTCTTCCCAATTCTAAGTATCATGAACGTTCCGACTAACTTCAAAAGTAAATCCCTTATAAGTTTTTATAAAAAAATCTTTGTATTATATTTACGTAAAACATCAATTCTGGTTTTTAATAATATGTCGTTTTGTGTAGTTTTTACTACATATTAAATTCCAATTTGTATACTTTGTATAGTTACGTGCCGACCAAATCATATCTGCCTACGTAATCTTCTTTATACAACGTAATCTATGATCGTCGAGGCTCGTTCCACGCCACCTCGCTCTCGCTGGCTTCGTGCACATTCACAGCGCTTTGTTGTGTTCGAGTCGTCGTCGAGGCAACGGCGTTGCTTCACCGCGGAGTGATCGACATAACAGCCGACTTAGTGCAGTGAAATGATAACAAACAGTGCGTCCATCCTATTATAATGGCCCTTAAAAAGGATTTCGAACTCCCTACCAACATTTTCAAGCAGATCAAACTCCCGAAACCCGTTAAGATCCAACAGGCGTTCGACAAATTGTTCAAAAAGAACAACTACACCAAAATAGTGCAAAGTTAGTTTCGTTTCAGTGTTTACCCGTTGTAGTGGTGGATAAATGGCTGGTGACTGTAGTGCGAATCGTAGAAGTAGAATTACAAGTAAGCCACCGGATAGTTCGCCGGGTTTTATAAGTGTTGAAACAGAGTTTGTCGGGCGCGGGATAAAACGACCTAGTGTTATACAGAAACGCAGCCGAAGCCGCAGTGCGAACAGGAAAGCAGTTCTTAGCTTGTCGGATGAGTATTTTTACGAGGACCTAGAAGACTACGTTAAAGAAATGGCGACTTCTAGGGACACGATGGACGGGAGTGCGGAACAAGACGTGTGGAGTCAACTACAGCAAAAGGAGTCTGATTTGCTTCTCGCGGCTGAGCTGGGGAAGGCCTTGCTGGAGAAGAACGAGGAATTGAAGAAGGAGCAGGAGCGGGTTACCGAGGAATACTCCAAAAAACTCGAGGTAAGTGAATAATAAGGTTTTTTTGTTAGCAAGTTCATTGAAAATACTTCGTCTGAAGCTTCCTTGGGTATACCTACATAGCAAGCGCGCTAAAGTTGTGTGTTTAAGTTAGCTGAATTCTACATAAGTGATGTGGTGTTATGTGGTACACGAAGCCACATGGCTTCGTGTACCACATAACACCACATCACTTTATTCACCAATTTATTTGAACGGAATCGAACCCTAAACTTTGGTAACCATGCTGATTAGACTATTAGTCTTAATTCGATTCTAACAATTGCGCTAAGTATTTCAACAAAATTAATGCGAATTTTACAATAATAATACAAATTCTATTGTTTTATATGTTTAAACTGTTATTATGCTAGAAAATAGAAGAACCGAAGGATAGACGTTAAAACTTTCTAGAAAAACTTAATATTTTCTTATTGGTAACAGGAAAACAGGACCTCTGCTATGAGTACGAGTTTATAATGTTTACTTAAAACAAACAATGTTTACGTTTTTGCAATGCAAAGTGCATTGGGAATGGCCGAAATCCAAAATGTAAATGTTCAACGTACATTGCATATGGATTTAAACTTAAACAATTAGTGTTAATTGTTGTAAGGAAACTTATAAAGTCGTACTAACATCACTGTACAAACTTAAGATTAGACTGACGCATTGTTTCCTAAATTTACTTAAGTTTAAAGTAATTTCTTATTAAATTACTCCCATTACAAGAATATTGAGTAAAACGTTACAGAAACAAACGCCTCGCGTGATGAAAGACGATAAGAAATAATTCACGTTATTCCTTACAGTGTAATAAAATTCCATTTTAATTCCAATTGAAACGGTACATGTAGATATTTTTTGTTTATTTCGTAGAAAAAACTATTTTTTTTTAACATAAACTTGAGATTGGGAACGCTTGGCTACCCAGGGCGTAGGGTACCATTTGATGTTTTCCTCTTTGACGCCAAAAATTAACTGTCTACTATAGTGATCAATTTTATTGATGAATAATATTTTCCTTCATTGCCTTTTCATTAGGCACCTTTTTTTTTTTATTGACGGGGAGGAAACCTTCAAAAGGTACACCGGAGCCTTGGGAGAGACTCCGGGTTATGTGGGATTTTTACCCACTAAAACCTCGGTGGCCTTCCTCTGCGCTTGCAGGGGACCCCGGGACCTCCAACGGACACCTAGTGTCCAAACGAAGGTTGATTTTTGGAAGCCGATTATTCGGCTGTTGCCACAATCTTCAGTCGAAGCCAAAGCCAAAGCAAAGCGTTAAAAAACTATGTGAAAACAAATCCCAGAGATAATAACAATTACTTTGCAACTTCTAAAACATGATAACATTTGAAAATAATGTGAGTTTAGAACAAAACTTGACGAAGCGAACCAATTACCCGAGTGTGTGCTTACCAGCGCGTCACCATTTCCAGCGCGGTGTCGTACATTCGGTACATTTGTTCAATTTTGACGATTGCTAGAAACTTACGGCCTCTGCTAAAACTTCTGCCCATGTTGGCTGAAGGTGTATTTTTTGGTCGAAGGTGGTCGAAGCCGAAGTTTCAGTCGGATACTATAGTAGTTCGGTCGGATAGTAATGAAGTTGTTTATGTATAGGTAAGCACTAATACGGCATCCACTGATATTTTTCAAAGAACATGTGATATTTTACCAGTTTTCTCGCCAGTTTTACATGGTTTCTTGCATTAGAAAATTAGAAAATTAAAAAATATATTAATAGAAAAATGCTATTACACGTATGACGAATTCTTAAACGATGATTTAAAAATATAAAATACAAAAAATATTTAATCTTCTAAAGTTATCAGCATTGCAATATGGTGTCTAATTGTAAGCCTTTTAATGATAAATACGAGTATGTGAGTGCCATACATTTAGAACGCCTTCACCGGCATATTCAATTTTTGGCGCCCTTTTCTTTTTTTTTTAAACATCTTATGTAATCAATATTATTGTAACCCAAAAATTGACTAAATAAAGATCTTTCTTTCTTTCTTTCATTACATTATATAAAATTTGAGACGATCCCCTCTAATATATCTCTTTCCTAAATGTATGTCTCCAAATGTTGGAGTCCGTAATTATACTATTGGGTTATCTCTGCTCATTTATTATTTTTGCATTAGCTAAATATCGCTATTATATCTCATTTTAAATTATTTACACATAATGCTCAGTGAGAGCTCAGGTACCTAAATAAATATGCATTCGCGGAAAATGTTTTTTATTCGTATTTAAGGGAGTTTCTAAAAGCGAACGCATATTGAAGTGATGTTTACATTACGTAACCTTTCTAGCATGAAATCATCAAGTATTAATTCGCTATACGATAGATTAACATTCTATGGAACAGTGCCGAGTAATAAAAAAAAAATTCAATTTAACTTCTGTCCCTTGCGTTCTTATTTGCGATGAAGGAATTTCTACACAACTCGTATGTCTTTTTAACCGACTTCGAAAAAGGAGGAGGTTATCAATTCGTCGGTATTTTTGTTTGCCAACTTCTCAGAAATACTTAAACTATTTGGATAGCTTAAACTGTTTTCTATGAAATTGAGCTGGTCTTTACAGGTGGTCCCTATTTTCTTACAAAACGTTCATTACTTTCGGTGAAATTCTAAAAATATACGTTACCGAGTGTCATTAGTTCGTCCTTTCGGGTCTTGTTAGTCAATAATGACTAATATGAATGTTATATAAATGTGTAGGTAATAGGTGTGTAATTACACGATTTCAGCTTATTAATTATGTTTGTTGCGTTTGATGTTTTCGAAGGTTACGGAATTAAATTAAATCTTGGTTATACTTATGGTAATAAATACGGAGTTATATTTTTTAGAACTAGTCGCCCATCGCAACGGTCGAAATCGACCGTAATTTAACTTAAAAAACTAAACTCCATATTGTCCAAAGTAGCATGAATATTTCTTATTTACATATGTAATAAATTGTATTGTTTTTTTATTGATTATAATCACCCGTTGAAGTAAAAAGAGGTTTTAATTAACCAAACATTTAAAAACAATAGAAAAAGACATCTGACATTTTTGAAGTTACGTGTTTTCATAGTAAGACATTGAATGTTTTATTTCGTTTATTATTTATGTGTTTGTGTCAAATGCAAGGTAGTGTGTGTAATGCGTTTTTAGTTGATTTTAGGTATGTTTTATGCATTATTTGAAAAAATATTAGCATAATAAGGAATAAACTTGGCATACAAGTAATGTATGAGTTGCATTAACACATAAGATACTCTTTGTGGTAAACGTGACCGAAATGAGCAGCGCCGAAAAAAACTTACTGTCAGGAAACTAATTGATTGATTTATATTGCAAATAGGTATTATTATTGATTTATATTTATTTTATCTTACAGCTGCACCGCGAAAAGTCACTCTCTAATAAAATAATAAAAAATCCTTCAGAATAAACAGTTTCAAGTTGGCATAATAATATTGAATGACACATTATGCTAATTTTATCAAATATAGTTTTATATATTCATAATGAACTTAATATATTTATTAGGAACAGACAGAACATTTAAAATTTAAATTATCTACCATTTTCTCGGTTCATATAAGCGTATGCTAAATATAAACCTGTTTTTGTTTGTTTGTGTCGAATTTAAGAATGGACGGATGGTTTTATTGGATCTTTACGCAAAGACACAGGATATAAATGATTAGGAAGTAACATTTTTTTATTTATACAAATAATCGAGAACGCAGTCCACTTGATGGTATGTGGCCACCGCCGTTTTTAGATATCCATATATTTCACTGAATATTATAAAAGTGACTGTAAGTTTGTTACGCTTTCACGCAAAAACGACTCGACCGACTATCGTGAAACTTTGTACGCATATTCTTATCATCTCAATGTTTACCATAGTATTTAAGGTAAACGTTTCCAAAGCGGATGAAGCCGCTGAAATAAGTTAGTAAATTGTATAGCAAATATCTTATCGAGTTTAAACAAATAATATACAACTCTAGTTTCTGTATCAAACTGAGAGGAACGGAGATAAGATATTTTATAAGATTTCGTTTGATTGACACTCCCACATTCTTCATGTTGAAATTACAGACAGAATGATTAAGCTTTTTGTCAGTAGTAATCTCCAAAGGAATTTTTAAAACGGCTGTTTTATAAGTTACCATAACAAACGTTTTCATCACTCATAGGATTTTTTCTGTGTCGTGGGTGCATAATGGACACACGCAAAGATGAATTTACAAACACTTAGACCCAGTAAAAAATATAAATACCTCATTAAAATGTATTCTGATCGGGAATCAAACATACATCTCTCCTCTCGTGGTCTTTGTTGTGACCAAAACAACAGCGACACAGGAAGATATCCTAGTGTGGGGATATGGGTGTAAAAAGAGTTCTTTATTTCACCATTCGATATAATGTATATCTGCGATATATAAATGTGTCAAGTGTAGATTATAAACGACATCATTCACCTTTTTAATCTTAAAATAACAAAAAACTTGAAATAAATCGTCGTTTTCTCTATACGGTTAGGTGCCCATACGTGTTTTTAATGAGACAGAAGGACCGCGAAATATTCTTTTGATGCAGAAGCGGCAGTGTTAAGCGAGAATTTTGTAGCCCAGTAAAGGACTTGTGGGCACGGGTCTCTCAGAATGCAAGGGTTTCAGGCCATTTTGGGACGGCCATTAATTACTTGTGATAATTTTGAGGATTTTTTGGCTTCCACGCCCGGTGAAATATCTTCGTTTCTGTTTGCTCTTGGCTGAGCGGTCGTGATCATCGTGCAATCATTATTGGCAGATGTAATTCTCCAGGTGAAATATAGTGATAAGTTTAATCCCCCCCCTATAATGTCGGGTAGTATTGTTCAAATTTTAGAAATAAATTTTGCTTAACATATATAGGTAGCTAATGTCTTCGTTCTGGAAATTTAATATGAATTCTTGTCGAAAGGAATTGTGATATAACGTCAACACCCCCTTCTTGTAATATTGGATGAGATTTGACTCGTCCCACTGACCCAATTATTTAACCAATTTCTGTAAAGTTGCATATAGTAAATTATTTTTTGAAAAATAACGTCATAAAGAAGTTTCACTTCTTACGAGTGTACGCTAGTACACGCACACATTTTTTTATTTTTTTCTCGAAAAACTACCGGTTGGATTTCCTGGAAATTTGGTCCACGCATTTATTCATTAATCATTCATTATAACGCAGGAAAAAACTAGTATATATATGTATAAGTTACCATAGAGCAGCGATAGCCTAATGGTTGAATCTTGCCCTCTCGATCGGGAGGTCCGAGGTTCAAACTTAGGCACGCCACTGATTTTTCTGAAATTATGTGCGTATTATAAATTTATTATCACTGCTTATCGATGAAGGAAAACGTCGTGAAAAACCTACACACCCTAGAGTTCTATAAAAAAAAGTTCTCGGAGATGTATGAAGTCCACCAATTCGCACTTGGCTAACGCGGTGGACTATGGCCTATAACTCTCTCATTCTGAGAGAAAACCCGTGCCCTACAGTGGGACAATAACGGGTTGACGAGAAGTTACCATAAAATAATAAAACCGCTACTTTATACAGTTATTGCATGATATCAGAAACACGATCAAACCACGTACAGTGTATATGGTTAATGCATTTCGTGATAAGGTGATAACGGATACACAATGACGCATGCTTGATCGAGCGTACGCTCAGGTGATATGTCTGTATTTTTTACAAAAACTTTCAGAAACTATATTTTTCGACCGTTAAAAAATTGTAATAAATCTGCTTACGTAATATTTGAACGGCCCATAGACAGTTCATTTTACTTAAATTTATTTCTTAACCACATCGCATCGCATCGCATCAACCCATTAATTGGCCCACTGCTGGGCACGGGTCTTCTCTCAGAATGAGAGAGTTTAGGCCATAGTCCACCGCGCTGGCCAAGTGCGAATTGGTGGACTTCACACACCTCCGAGAACTTTTTTTTTTTTTTAAGAACTCTCGGGTGTGTAGGTTGCCTCACGATGTTTTCCTTCACCGAAAAGCAGTGATAATTAATTTCTAATACGCACATAAATCATTAGTGCGTGCCTGGGTTTGAACCTCGGACCTCCCGATCGAGAGGGCAAGTTTCAACCATTAGGCTATCACTGCTCCAAACCACATACTTAACATTTATTTATTTATGTGTTATTTGTGTTGTTAAAAATCAAATCGCCCGACGTGGGTCCGGCAGAAGCGTGTTGCTCTCGGAACTGGCTTAAGCGTGACCTCACGGCGGTACCGGTCGGGTGGGTTCCTCCCGTTCAATCTCGGTTGCGACCGCTCGTACATTGTTTGCTAAAAAATAACGGTTTTGGGTACAGACTGTTTTGATTTTATTCTTGGTTTATAATGATCTTATATATACTTAATTTGTAGTAATATTATTGCGTTTTAATTGTTGTTTTAACGTAAGAATTATACAAAATAGAGTTGTAGAATAACTGGTCACATACATAAAAAAAAAAAAACTTAAAACGCTTTCTACACTCATAGCCCCACAGTAGGATTTTTCCTGTGTCGTGGGTACCATGGACACACACAAAGACGAATACACAAACACCCAGACCCAGAACAATGATCTAAACTCATCATTCAGATACCTGTCTGGCCGGGAATCGAACCCGGGACCCACTGCGTGTCAGACCGGTATGGTAACCGCTGCGCCACGCGGGTCGTCACTATACCTACCTAGTTGAGAAGTGTGCGATTGCTATTTGAAATACAATAATGTTCCTAGGAAGTTACAGAAAGTTCTGGTCTGTATCCTAAAAGAATATCTTACAATTGTTACAGATCTGATAAATGCTCAAAAAGGCAAGATGATAATATATGATTACAGAATAAAATAGCTTTAAAGGTGTCTGTTATAAGTTTATTGTGTTTTAAAGTGTTATGAGTCTATTTCACTCTATTGCAGAGGTTCCCAAACTCATTTCATCTAACGCCCATTTTGAAAATCAATTACACATTTTGAAGCGCCCCTCATTTTCTTTCACCTTAATAACTTTAATAACATATCGGATTCGACTGGAATTTAATTACACCTATCAGCGTTGTCAGACGTCTCGACTTTTAAATTGAAATCAAAATTTGAGCTAAGTTTTTTTCCACTTTTTGGGAAGAACTGAACAGCAGTTTGTCGACCAAAAAAAAAACATGCGTGCGTACAAAGTACACATGTCACAAGTGAAACTTCTTTGGCGAACTAATTTATAAATCTTCTTTATATTTATACAAATCTAAAACTTTAAATTTCCAAGATTAAGAGGAAGGGAAAAAGGAAGATAGGTTAGGAATTTAATAGTCATTAAAATAAAATAATTAACTAGTAAACGAATACACAACCAATAGGGCGTGTATTCTTTCTCGATATCCCGTATTCTCTCTCTCTCTTGTTCAATCTTTCTCACTATAGCTCTCTCCCACCTCACACTCCATAGCACTATGCGTGATACGACGTTCGCTCTGTCTCACTTTTTCTCTCAATCTTTCTCACTCGCTTGCTCCCTACTCTCACTCCACGGCTAGTTGCTCATGCTACGTTCGCCCTGTCTTACTCTCTCTCAATCGGTCTCGATCACTCTCTCTCTCTTTTCCGACACTTCCGTTGCATACCGGCGTGACGTTTCATCTGTAAAAATTTTACCCTCATGCGCCTAAAGAAGTTTCACTTCAAAAAGTCGCAATCTTGGAGAACCTGTCGCCCCCTTTAGTCACATCAGCGCCCCTCCTTTTTTTATCGAGCCTTTACCGCCCCCTCTAGGCCTCCAGCGCCCACAAGGGGCGTTATCTCCCACTTTGGGAAAGACTACTCTATTGTTAGTTTGGAAATATATTATTATGGATGGGACTGTAATATTTTATAACAGTTGACAATTTTGTGTTAATTAGCGTTTTTATCGCAATATCGCATTGCTTTGCAATAATAATCCGACCTTAATTACTTGTGATATTTGTAAGGTAAACAACTATATGCACCGCATCAAAGCTTGTAAATTAACGCCTGTAATGAAACAAGCAATAAACTTGACGGAGTGTCGTCATTTGGATTGTATGTTAACTCGTTGTCAGATAATTATATAGCTCTGTCGTTAAACATCGTTCACTGTAATACCCATCAAACGATCTGTCATTGAACTGTTTATTTAACAGCAAAAGCATATGCTGTAACTTATACGTGATAATTAAGTGTGGAAGTTATGCGTTATAAGTATGAGAACTTTTTACTAATCTCTAACAAGCAATCTTTTTAAAATATTAAAGCAAACGAGGTTACATTACATTTGACGTTAAGTGGTCAACCCGTTCAAGGAAGTTAGTAACCAATTTCTTATACAACGTACTTACTCTATTTGAAACTTTGACGTTTAGTCTAAGATCTAGGTGTAGGTCGGAAGGCACCCGTACTTACATGGTATTGCTTCACGCTAGAAACAGGTGTGGTTATGTTACTTAGTCGAACTAGTTCGGCCACCTAGTGGAACATTCCATTTAATCATTACTAGATTAGCTGAGTGACTCAGTACATGTGAATGTTACTAATCTGAAGTTTATATTTGTGGCGGAATTATATTTGTTCACTGAATTAAACATGATGGCAACGTTTGGGTGTGGTTGCCGGCACACTTTTATATCAGCGACCATGTCAGTCCTCGGGAGTAGCAACGCATCTGTGATTGACTACAGATAGAACTCATGTATTTGAAGTTGCTCACAGACGTTCATGCAGTGACCACTTGCCATCAGGTGGACTGCATGCTCGTTTGCTTTATTGCTTCATTTACATAATTTTTACGCTACTGCATTATGCTGTCTTTCAATATCAGATATTTTTGCTGCGTTCGTGTAGTCAGATATTATTGAACTCCTTCTTGGGTCAGATACTTTTGCTAACCTGTTCGTAGTCACATATTATTGCTCGTGACTGTACATATAATTTATGCGGTAATAAGTAATTAACGTGTATCCATTACTGTATACGAAACTTCTACATATATGAATGGAAAATTGATTGAATACAGATTTTATTATGCTATTGCTAATCATGAAACACTTAAGTTTTTATTTTAACTGAAAGTATATATTAGAGCAGTGATAGCCTAATGGTTGAAACTTGCCCTCGAGATTGGGAGGTCCGAGGTTCAAACCCAGGCCACCACTGATTTTTCTAAAATTATGTGCGTATTAGAAATTAATTATCACTGCTTTTCGGTGAAGGAAAACATCTGAGGAAACCTACACATCCGAGAGTTCTTTAAAAAAAATGTTCTCGGAGGTGTGTAAAGTACACCAATTCGCACTTGGCCAGCGCGGTGGACTATGGCCTATAACTCTCTCATTCCGAGAGAAGACCCGTGCCCAGCAGTGGGACAATAATGGGTTAACGATGACGATATATTTGTGTGGAAGTCATATTTCCTTGCTAGCATACATTTTAGCCTCAGTTGATTAGGTACTTGTCTTTCGAAATCTTTTCAAGATAAAAGGCTGGGTCAGCTAATTCTAATTACTCAACTTGGCTACATTTCCGTAATCAAAACATTGTTTTTGATGTAACTAATTTACAAAGCTGATTAAAAATGCTAGTTTTTTATGTTTTTATGAAACAACAGAGTATCTATGTAAATTGTTAATAAGAAGCTGTTATTTATCATACTTAATGCTTGGTCTGTTCCTGATATGAAGAAACGGATTGCGGAGTGTACCGAGAAGTTAAAAGTCGAATAATTATGTTAATGTGCCAAGTCAAAGCGTGTCAGAGGCTTTTGATGAGTTACAAGCACGCGATAAGTTTTTTTTATAAGATTGAAGTAGCAAACGAGCATGCAGTCCACCTTATAGTGGTCACTGCCGCCCATGGACATCTGTAAGCAACTTCATACAGGAGCATGGGGTTCTATCTGAAGTCTATCACAGATGTGACGCTACTCCCGAGGACTAAGATGGTCGCCTCATATAAAAGTGTGCCGGCAACTACACCCTTCTATCGAAACACAAAAACTGCTTCACGCTAGAAATAGGCGTGGCGATGGTACTTCCCCGGTCGAATTACACTGGTTCTACCTATAAGTTAAGTTATGTATATTTTAAGTATTTATTGTGTACTGATGTGGGTTGCGGGTGATCAATTTACTTAATAAGTCAGCAAGGTGATGGATGCCTAACAGGTTCAAATAATTAAGCGGATCGGACAGAATGTGGCCTGGGCAAAGACGGTCTTGCTAAGGCCGCTTCTATCACGAACGTAGCATCTTGCCTTTGTGAAATCTTATCTTCAAAAAACGTGCGGCACTGCTGCGGTAAAGCGATTGCATAGCATTTTCATTTTTTTTCATTTTCATTTCCGAGCAACTCGTCTCGATTCGTGCGAGCTTCATACTGTCGTACCATATACATACACGTTAAGCGAACGCTCGGGGTGTGGGGTGTTAGGTATTTTTGTTACGGAATTTCTTGATTCGGTCGCCGCGCTCAAAGCCCGCGATAAAAGCTATGCAATAACTTAATATAATATTATAGACTATCAAGTTAAGCACGGCTCTTATGAATTGAAATAGCAAACGAATTAACCCCTATTTTTTATTTTATCTACCCCTTGGTAGGTAAGTGGTACCGTCCAAGAACATCTGTCATTTCATCATCATCATTATAAAAACCGAAGTATTATTTATTTATTTTTTACTACAATTAAAACGGTATAAAAAGAAAACCAATTACATTAATTGTAGACACCACAGTTATACTTCACACTTACAAAATTTCAAGCATACAGACAAAATTTCCGACCATTCATCCGCAAACAGATCACACTCCAGGGTATGCATCCAGAAGAGCGTTGAGTGAAGTGAGAACGCGAGGAATAGGCGAGAGCGCTCTCGCAGTAGTACGTGCTAATGGTGCAACAAACAGTGTATTGTTATTAGGTACATTATAACCCTATTATTCCACTAAAACCTTAGGTATTAACCTTATTAAAACGGTTGGAGATCTATGAGTTTGTGCATATAAACATTTATTGTATAATTTAAAAGCATTTTAACACCAGTTGTGATAATTTAATTAAATTTAAATAACTGAATAATCTTCATATTTTTGCTTAATTTTTTCAGCAGTTTCGTTAATAAACTGTATTACGAAGGTTTATGTGAAATTGCTTTAATTATGTAAACGTTATAATATTTGTACATTTAAAGTGTTAAATGAAATTAAATTATTAATATATTTCAACAGTTACACAACAGTGTTGGTACAATTTTCTATGGGTAAACTATTAATTATGCATTGCAGTTTTTACTACTTCAATGTTATTTTGACCGATTGAAGTAGCAAATGATCACCTGATGGTAAGGTTACCGACCGTGGACAACTGTAAGGAATTTCATACAAAACAGTTCTATCTGAAATGAATCACACATGCGTTGCTACTCACGAGGACTAAGAGTCGCCTCATAGGAAAGTGAACTGGCAACGCGTTTTACATCGAAACGCAAGAACTGCTTCACGCTAGAAATAGGTGTGACGGTGGTATGTACTTCGGTTGAACTACACTGTAACTATCATGTGTAACACGCATGTTGGTGCTTCACCTGTAACAAACTTTACACAAAGCAGGTGTTCTGTCCCTGTAGCTCCGGGATCAGAATACAGCTACGGTGTCCCCTGCCTGTCGTAAGAGGCGTTAAAGGGGCTTTCGGGATTGCGGGCGGCTAGAGTGGGAGCTAAAACCGTCCAGCCAGGCGATCCCGGGAAGGACGGCGGTGTGTGTGGTGGTCCATCTGAGTGGAGCCCCACGGGGAAACACGCTCAGAGGAATCCAGGTGCGTTCCTTTGGAGATCCCGGAGTCCTCTTTTTAGCGCCGAGGACGGCCACCGGGGCGGTTTTAGTGCGGTAAAAATCCACATAACCGTGCGTCGCTCCCACGGCGTCGGGTACCTTTTGAAGGTTTTCCCCTCGAAAACAAAAAAAAGGTGTTATCATGCTAGTTATAAAAAAAGGTGTTATAATATCTCAGTGCTCAGAAGTAGTCTCTTTCATACTTTAATTAACATATCTTACCAAGCATTCGGAAGTGTATTGTATCTTAAAACACCGTTTATAAGCTGACCGTATTTTTTCGAGGTCACATTGCCGCAGGGCGTAAAATCAAGAATTGTGGGTTAACACACTTTGCGTTTAAACCTTTATTGCACGGTTATTGTTTTGACCAAATTGGAATTTGAGGCTGAATATGTATAAAAGTGAAACGCATGTTACCGTTTTAGATATTAATAGAATTATTTTACTTTCTATGACTAATTGTGACTTATTATGACTACTATTTACTTTAATAACTTTATTGACACAAAAAAGTAAGTACATTTCAGTCATTTGAAGCCTCTGGTCCCTGAGGTAGTCGAAACTGTGTTTCAGGATCCAGCGTGTTCTCCCATTTTCGTAAGTAAGTAATATAGATAGTACCTATATTACTTACA
Source organism: Spicauda simplicius (assembly GCA_949699795.1). NCBI lineage: Eukaryota > Metazoa > Arthropoda > Insecta > Lepidoptera > Hesperiidae > Spicauda > Spicauda simplicius. Next base: position 2,618,327 of record OX453077.1, read on the forward strand.
TTAAGAGACATATTAAGAAAAAAAGAAAAGTGCGTACGTGTGTGTGTGTTGTGTGTATGTTGTGTGTGTATGACTATATATATAATTAATATGTATTTGTTGGCCATAATGTAATGTCGCACAATTATTTTGCAAAATTAAATTGTATAACAAAGCAATGCAAAGCAAATGGCTTTGTTATATCTTAAGTTATTCGAGTATTTCAGAAGTTATGCTACCTATGTCCTCCTTTGTCTTGAAAGTTTTTTTTTTTATAATTTAATCTAACGATAAGGCAGACGGGATACCTGATGGAAAGAAGTCACCGTCGCATATGGACATTCGCAACACCAGCGGAGTCGCCCAATGCATCGCCGGCTGTAGTTCCTATTAGTCCTAAGGATATCCTCATCTTTTATTTTCTGTCATTTTTATCGTCAACTTAGAAGACCAGACATTCGTTTCTTATTATTACTAACTTTTGTACCAAAACTATAGCGGATATTATTACGTAAGCATAACGCTGAATTTTAAACCAGTTTAAAACACTTCTTATATTGTTGAAGACTGCAAAAACCTCTGACGGCGATCGGTAACAAAGGAAAAGTCCTCGTCCGTTTGTTTGTTCTGAGTCAGCGTGGAACGTATTCTGTGGGTAAAATATTAAAGGTCTAGTGAACATTTAAGGTAAAAGAATTCGTGATTCGACTAAGTAACACATATTCCTTATACCAGCAGTGTTAAGGGCTGTTGTTTCTGGTTTGATAGATATGGTAAGGTAACAGGAACAGAAGATATGTAGAACCAGTGTAGTTCGACCGAGGAAGTACCACCGCCACACCTTATCCTAGCGTGAAGCATTTCTTGCGTTTCGATGGAAGGGTGTGGTTGCCACAAAAGTGTGCCACTTTTATATGAGGCGACCATCATAGTCCTCGGGAGTAATGGGCTGCATGCTTGTTTGCTCCTTCAATAAGATAAAAAAAGAGACGGAGTCATCCAAGGCGCGTTAATTTGACCTCAGCCAAACTCAGGTAGTGATCTTAATTCATATGGGGTTGATAATGTATAGTGACCATCATCGGGTGGACTACACGCTAGTTTGCTACATATTTTGGTTAAAAAATACATTTATTGTCATGTATGAACGCATGTATGTATGTATAATTCTTTGGCACGCTCTACGACCGAAATGCCTTATTTCCGAGTATGTTTCACAGCTATTTTAAGCGTTATTTCTAAATCTATTTATAAAAATCCTAAGCCGACGCAAATAACTTATAAATCGCAATGTAAGTAAGTAATACGGGCCTAAGTTTTTACTTGCGACCGGAATACAAAATACGTGGCGTGATTCATACAATTTCGTACGGTGCAACGCAAAGTTGCGTAACTGACGATTCGAATATTTCAGAGTGATTGCGTATGCTGAATTTTAAAATGTTTGTAACAGTGATAAGCGTAATTTTATTTTACTCATACGGTTTGAGTAAAATTTGTAATAATTCGGTACAATTACACTGGTTGCCCCGTTTAAGAAAAAAAACATGTGTTAGCAAGCAGAATAGATTAGTCTTAGTACGTAAATTATTTGAATTGTTTTTGATCTTTTTACAAAAAAATAAGTGTAGAATGTTTTGATATTTTGTCTGTTTGTCAGTCTGTAAAGTAAAAAAAACATGTGTTAGCAAGCAGAATAGTACGTACGCCTTATTACGTAAATGAATTGAATTGTTTTTGATATTTTTACAAAAAAAGTGTAGAATGTTTTGATATTTTGTCTGTTTGTCAGTCTGTCATGTATAGCGTCACAATTGTATTGGCATTATTTTTGCTTGCTATAACTTTGCTTGCTATAACTATACTTGCTATGACTTATTTTGTAATAAAATGAAATATCAATCAAAAATTGAATCAATTTTTCAAAAAGTCATAATAAATAGAAAAGATCATATAATAAAAATATGTAAAACTGCGAAAACTATACGCCGAATATTCAATGTCACACGTGTATAATATGATATTATATTAACTAAGCATAAAATATGCGATATCGTAGAATTAATTGTATTGCTGTCATAAAATTCAAATGTTTTATGACTTTTGGACGCAAATGTGAATAATAAGTTTATTTATAAAAGTTACCCAATCAGAAATTAAATATATTCATTTTATTATGGAGGAATTAGTTTTCTAACGTGATCACAGACCGTGAAAAATAACGTTAGAAATTGTTTTTGTTCCTTTATTTAATTTTAAGATGGCTGAAAGAATAAGCTGTTAGATTGTGTCGTTTTTCGCGTGGCTTTGATTGTATGTGTGGTCTTTAGTTTTATAGTATAATTTTAGGTATTTTTAGAGTATGCAGCAGAGGCTATTCCCTTGTTTATTTTGTACAGTTATTAATACATAGAAACTGCTGAACATATTTATCTAGTACCAACTTTCCCGTGGCTCTGCTCGCTTTGGTCCGATGTGCGTATTAATCCAGATCATAAATTATTTGTGTGGCAAAATTCCGCGAATCCGAATTGTAGTTTTTCAAAACTATTAACTTTCACTTTACAATGCAAAAATAACAATTATATGTAATTACGGAGTAATAAATTATTTTAATCTGTGTACATTATGCTTAAAATTAAATAAAAATTAGTACCGAATGTCTTAATTTAATAGTTTACGGTATTTATGAAAATTTAGGTAGATATTTACAATTTCAGTTCTGCTCAACTTTGATCTCAAGGTTAAGATCAAAAGCAAAAGGAACATTCTCGAAACATCTATTGCCATTTGATATCAGTAAGTATTTTTGTAGTTGACTGTACTAAGTTACTTCACATTTTTATTGCCGGGCGAGTTGACAACAGAAATATTAGGTAAATTCGAAAGGTGCTAAGTCGCCCGATCGTTCGAGTTTATATCGGGCGAGATGACGAATAACTCTCAGTCTTGAATAGGACCGCTCTTTCTCTTTCTATAGATGTAGTAAGAGACAATTAAGGGATAAAATCTTAAACATATCCTCCTATATATTATTAATATCAACTTTCACTATGATCGTCAACCAGCATGCCAGACGCGATGGCCACTTTCAACAATCCTTATCAGAGGAGGCCTATGTCCAGCAGTGCACTGATCGATGGATGGATTAATTAAGGTCTGTAAACTAATAAATTAGGAATAAATATTTTTTAACACTTGCCATGGTCACATATTAAGTTGGGTTACTTCTGACACATGACCCAATGACATAAGTTCTGGGTGTCCTGGACTTAAATCCTGGGTCATGTGTTCATACAAGTACCCGATAAAGGATAAAGTAAAATTTATATTTTACTACTTGACCCGGCGAACTTCCTTACGCCTAAAAATCAAAAATCTAAAATTATCAGTGTTCTTCCACTATATTATGCATGTATAATACAAAAAAACCTTCCTCTTCAATAACTCTATCTATTAAATAAACTGCATTAAATTCCGTAGCCGTAGTTTTAAAGATCTAAGCGTACATAGGGACAGACAGCGGGAGGCGACTTTGTTTTATACTATGTAGTGACTTTATCCTTTATGATTTATCATTTTTCTTTCTTCTACCTAGGCATCGACCCAGGACCAAGTCAGCTCAGTAGTTTCCGATACGCAATGCGTGACGACTTATTTATTGAAAACAAATAGCAATTCACACATTTTCAATCTTACATAGAAATATATCCACGAAAATTTCCAGTTCAAATATTCAATTTCTATCTAACAGTTACATTTACCGGATTACGTTCTTACCTAATATTTTTTTGTTCTTAGATTGAAATAGTAGAATTATGACTTGGTTGTTTTTGTTCTCAGAAGAGAGAGAGTGCGATAAGGCCGCGACCTTCGGTCAGAACTACCTGTAAGATTAAGACTGAGCAAATATTATTGCATTACGAGTGATAATAATTACATTATTTATCGAGTTCCTCAGACATTACACGGGATTTGCTATGAGCTGTGCTTCTTTGTAAGATTAAAGTAGCAAATGAGCAGTCCTTGATGGTAAGTGGTCACTACCGCCCTGCGACATCTGTAAGCAACTTCATATTGAACACGGGTTTAATCTGAAGGCAATCACAGATGTGTTGCTGCTTCTTAGGACTGAGATGGTCGCCTCCTATAAAACTGTCATGCAAGTGGTATATACAGGTGATAGAACCAGTGTTTGACCGGGGAAGTACCACTGCCACACCTATTTCTAGCGTAAAGCATTTCTTGCGCGAGATGGAAGAGTGTGGTTGCCGGCCGGTTGGTTGCCGCGTTTTTTAAGCGGCGTTTTAGTCGTCAGGTAGAACAAGTTTTTGATAGACATTTTAGGAACGCAGTGAACTTTCCACGAAAATATAAGACTTGAGTTACAACAAAGCGTACCTGTGTTCCATAATTTATATAACAGGCTGCAGTAAAGTGCGATGTTTAAGGAATGCTATGAGTTTCTCAAGAAAAATATAAGTCCGAGTTAAAATAAGGAGTAGCTGCGTACAGCGAGATCTTACATAAAAAGTTGCAGTTAAAGAGGGATGTCTTAAGAATGCTGAGTTTTAAGGTACATATAAGACAAGACAGTGATAGCTAATGGTTCAAATTTGCACTCTAAATCGTGAGGTCCGAGGTTCAAACCCAAACACGCACCACTGATTTATGTGCGTATTAGAAATTAATTATCACTGTTTAAGGTGAAGGAAAATATCGTGAGGAAACCTACACACCCGAGAGTTCTTTAAAAAAAAACGTTCTCGTAGGTGCGTGAAGTCCACCAATTCGCACTTCGCCAGTGCGGTGGATTATGGCCTAAAACTCTCTCATTCTCAGAGAAGACCCGTGCCCAGCCGTGGGACAATAATGAGTTGTACCCCATAAGACATGGAGTCGCCGGGTTTAGTTAGTCGTATAAAAGCTGCAGTTAGGAGCGATGTTTTATTAATTTTGTGGATGCCAGAGAAAATATTATAATAATAATAATAATACTTTATTGCCTTAAAACATAAAGGTTGGAAACTTATAAAGTAAAGAAAAAGTAACTGTTATATTCGACAAAAGGCAAAAGGAGGTGGCTCAGCGTTTACTGACACAGGATAGAAATCCCATGCAGCGCTGTTTTTCAGCCGTATCCTAGACCCTTAGTTGTTGTGTGGGATTACGTATCCGCCGCCTTTTACAGTGAAAAAATATTAAACTGTCTTATGCCAAAGAATGGTCGAGTTAGCTAGTTAATCACAACTGTAACTCATTAAATTACTTTCAAGAGTTACAGTTGTGAAGTTGTGAGTGAGTTTTTAGAAATGCTGTGAATGTCCCAAGGAAAATATAAGACTGAGTTACAGCAAAATTGTCGTTATAGCCAGTCGAATAAAAAATGCAGTTAATCTCGAGTTTATATGGCAGGTCTGATCGATAAAAGATAACCTTCGTAATAGTCGAAATTCACTTATCTGATAGCATGACAGGGAGATAAGTGCTCTATCTATTGAATAGAAATATTTTGTTGTTTCGAAATATTCTTATCTCATACCTACTTGTTATACGTTGTGATGTGTGTTTGATATGAAATTTGGTCTTATCTAGATGTGAAAGAACTTATGGACTTTTAGCAATAATATCTTAATATCTTTCAAGGTGGTAGAACCAGTGTAGTTCGACCGGGGAAACACCACCGCCAAACTTACTTCTAGCGTGAAGCATTTCTTGCGTTTCGGTAGAAGGGTGTTTGCCGGAACATGTTCACATGAAGCGACCGTCATAGTCCTCGGGAGTAGCAACGCACCTGTAATTGACTTCAGATGGAACCCATGGTCTGTATGAAGTTGATGACAGATGTCCATGGGCGGCAGTGACCACTTACCATCAGGTGGACTGCATGCTCGTTTGCAACTTCAGTTAGATTAAAAAAAATGTGTAGTGCCTCCTTTGTTGGGGGTTTAGGCCTGCCATCGTAATGTAGACTTTGATTAGTATATTTGACTAAATTGACTAGTCTGAGTTAGACTTAAAACATGAAGTGGAAATTAGAATTAAAATGGTCTATATTTCTGAAATTTTGTCGCCTTCTAAAAGGTCATAAGTGGTCTTTGTTAAGATTCGCGGTTTATTACTACTACTACAACTACGACTTGAAAAGGAATTATTTGGTGCTACGTAACAAAAAGGCTAATTATTCCAAATTGCAATCCAAAATGACTGGCCAAATAACGTTATCCTATGGGCCATCAAACAGTCGCTCGAAAATCATCGCTTGATGCATTTAAAACAAATCTACATTTTTTTTATCTGGCATAATTTGCAAACGAGCATGCAGTCCACTTGTTGATAAGTGGTCATTGCTGCCCATGGACAACTGTAATCAACTTCATATAGAATATGGGTTCCATGAAGTCAATCACAGATGCGTTGATACTCCCGAGGACTATGATGGTTGCCTCGTGTGAAAGCGTGCCGGCAACCACACCCTTCTATCGAAACGCAAGAAATACTTCACGCTAGAAATAGTTGCGGCGGTGGTACTTCCCCGGTAGAACCAGTATCACCCTTAAAACATATATGAAACATATGACTATATTTTGAGGCCACGAAATTTCGCTGCAAATAGCGTTTTTACAAATGGCGCTTGAGCCGTGTTTCATGGCCCTCGTAACAGTTGAGTGATAGGCGTATAATTGAAATTTAGTATGACTTCGCAGTTCGAGCTAAAACACGCGAGAGATCGCTTTTTGCACTTATTGAACGGTTCCCAATCTATGCCACTTTCATAATGGTTTTCTCTGATGCTTAGTTTTACTAGATATTATTATATCGTGATCTTATATGTAGAGTAAAAATAAAAATTCGCAGATATCGAAACCGAATCAAAAATTTCCAAAAATTTCACGTTTTATTTTAAAAGATTATATGTTTTTAACAATATTAATTTGTATTTTCCCCTAATCACAGTGGCAAGGGGTAGGAGGAGAAAAAATATCGACTTTTAAAAATTAGCGTGCCATTAAAAAAGAAGGGACCCAAATTAACAACAATGATAACATATAATATAATACAATAAAAATAACATTAATGAAGGTTGCATTACCATACTTATGTAGGGACTATTGTTCTATGAAAATATCTATAACACAATATTCTAGAAATACTAAGAGTAAAATCAGTAATGGACAAAAGGAAAAAATTATATATAAATAAATAAACACTAGTTGACCCAGCGAACTTCGTTCCGCCTAAAACTCAAAAATCTAAAATTATCAGTGTTCCTCTTCCTCTACTATATTATGTATGTATTATACATAAAACATTCCTCTTGAATCACTCTATCAATTCAAAAACACTGCATTAAAATCTGTAGCGTAGTTTTAAAGATCTAAGCATACATAGGGATAGACAGTGGAAAGCTACTTTGTTTCATACTATGTAGTGATGTATATTTATGTATACAATCAAACTTACAGTCACTTTTTTGTTTCAGGTATTTTTTCTTTTCCTTATGAGATTGAAAAGGCAAACAAGTATGCAGTACACCCGATGGTAAGTAGTTCATATGCCCATAGACATCATGTAAAATAAGGGTTCTATCTGAAGTTAACCACAGATGCGTTGCTATTCCAGGATTAAGATGGTCGCCTTATGTTAAAATGAGCCGGCAATTACAGGGCCACCGAAAGAGTAAAGTACAGTTGGCTATAGTCGCTAACTAATTTTGCATTGACGATGGAGGTTTTCATGTATCCTTTCATCTGTAACTATTGCCATTAATACACAAGGTGGTAGAACGGGAAGTACTACCGCCACACCATTTATGTATTTCTAGCGTGAAGCATTTCTTGCGCTTCAATGGAAGGGTGTGGTTGCCGGCACACTTTTATATGCGGCGACCTTCATAGTCGTCGGGAGTAGCAACGCATCTATAGAAAAATGCAACCATTCGATCAGTATTTTCTTATGACGTTGTCACGTTCAACTATCGTCAGTAAACCGACGTTACAGACAACCGATTTTATACAATTTAAGATGTAAAACCGTAAATCTATGAAATGAATAAACATAAAATAGAAAAAAGTGTAGTCAATCTTAAAAAGTTATTGCATTACCAACATCTAATACAACACTGGGTGGAAAATGCCGCGACCTTTCCTCATTTCAGCTCGACTTTGACCACTCATCCTGCTGACGTCACGCCCTTGTCCTTTATGCCACACGCCCTTGCGATTAAAGCACTTAATAACGCTAACTAGCTATTAAAATCATTAAGTTATTTAGGTAATGTTTCATTCAAGGCTTCGAAGCCTTCGTGTTTTGAGTACCCTCCACCGCTAAAGTTATTTTTATTTTGTAGCGTTAAAGCAGTCTTAATTTTGTTCTCATCCCTGTAGTTCTGAGACTAGGAAAGGGGAAGGCTTGTTAATTCCCTGCTTGTCGTAAAGTCTTTTGTTATAAGGGTATTCCCTGTCTGCCGTATAGTCTTTTGGTATACGAGTAGGTCGTCGTCAACCCATTATTGTTCCACTGCTGGGCACAGGTCTTCTCTCGGAATGTGACAGTTATAGGCCATAGTCCACCGCGCTGGCCAAGTGCAAATTGGTGGACATACAGGTACATATATCTATATTTGGGGTTGATGTAAAATGTTAGTATTGCGGTATACTTTCATATTATTTATCATTATCACCGTTCATTATCACAGATGAATCATTGCTTTATACAGAAACATCGATAATTCTGTAGATAAATGTTTTATCTGTTGTGTATCTTAATGCCAATTGACAAAACAATCCAATTAAGTGGATACGTCATTTTTCAAAAGTAACGTCGTAGTCCAACCACCTTCAAAAGTTATTTCAATATTTATTCAATACTAGCCGTACCCCGCGCGTTGCTACGCCATCACAAAAAATACACCAGAAACCTTCGCGAGCGCATGTAACAACGTTGCTAAAGATCACCACATGATAAAATGAATAGTTTACGACGCATCTGTGATTGACGCGGCTGACATTTGATACTCGTGGGTACAATTAACCTTATCAGAACCTTTCATTTAGCCTGCCTGAACCGAGAACGAAGGACCGCTTGGTGGTTTTTAAACAATTTACAATGGTGAATGTTCCGATGACCTTTTTGACCTGGCCTACGTCACCTTTTCTCCACCGCACCACTCGCCGATGAATGAAGATCCATCCACATCAACTGGACACATCGCGGTCCTCCACGGTTCGGTTTGGCACTTTTGTTTCTGCCACGGACCTGCCAGTTGTGGAAGGAGCTTCCTTCTGAGAATTTCCCGGGGCGTTATGACATGGGGCTCTACAAAAAAGGTGCGAAAAGAGCTCTCGTTCCAAGCCCGACATGCATTGGCGACTCCTCTGGTGTTGCAAATGTCCGTAGACGACGGTGACTACTTTCCATCAGGTAGCCCGTCCGCCTTACCGTTAGGTTTAAGTATAAAAAAATAAACAAATAGCAAACGAGTATGTAGTCCACCATTAGAAGTGACTGCCGCCCATTAACATCTAAAAGCAAGTTCGTATATAGCGGTTCACAGAAGTCAATCACAGATGCGTTGCTCCCAAGCACTGCTGTTCATCTCATATAAAAAGTATAAAAGAACAGTTATGTCACAAGCTCTATTTATAAACGAGGAATGCTCTGAATGCATAACAAATGATTGATGGTGTGTGATTACGATGTGCTAACTGCAAATATTTACATATCCATCCACAATAATATAAGTGCGTAAGTACTTATTTGTTACGCTTTCGTGGCTAAACAATTGAGTTAATTATAATTCAATTTAACTTTTGTACACTGGTTTTGCACACTTAAACCTTTTTTTTTTGTTACCGAGGGGAAAACCTTCAAAAGGTACCCGACGCTGTGGGAGCAACGTCGGGTTATGTGGGATTTTAAATGCACTAAAACCCCTCCGGTTGCCGTCCTCGGCGCTATAAAGAGGACTCCGATCTCAAAACGACTTCCTCAGGAATCCTCTGAGCGCGTTGCCCCTTTCGAGCTCATCCCCGGTGAGCATTTGCGCTCACCGTGTCTCCTGGTGTTTACGACAGCATGAAACCCCACATGCTGTTGTCCTTCCCGGGGTAATTTGGCTGGGCGGCTCGAGCTCCCACCCTAATCGCCCCAAATCCCAAAAGCCCTCTTTTAGTCGCCTCTTACGACAGACAGGGGCTACTGTAGCCGTATTCTACTCCCCGGCTACAGGGAACTGCACACTTAAACCTAATGATAGTTCAGACGAGTTACATGATGATGGAAAGTAGTCACAGTCACCTATGGACATTTGCAATACCAGAACAGAAGCTGAAGCAGAGCTCTTTTCACGCCTTAAATCCTTGAGACTTACATTTACTTATTAAACACTTTAATCCTTGAGATAGGCGCACTTATAAATTAAAACAAGTGATTAATTTATATTTTCAGTTTATTCAATGTTCTGCTATGAAAGAATTTGATTACGGAAATATTCTATCTTTCGTTTCTATTCCTGTGAAATTTTAGGATAAAAGATATTTAAGAACACTTTATAGAAAAGCAATGAAAAAAAACTTCATTGAATCCGTTTACCACATTCTGTGTTTAACCGATTCAAACATACGCGAGCTGACTTTTAAACATACTTTACTGTAATATTTTCATAAATATGTCGCAAAAAATAGCGAAATAGCTTATTACCTTAATGTAATTGAGTGCACATAAATTAACATACGAAACAACAAAGACACGAAATAATAAAAATAGAATAGATATGTATCTAAATGATAAGTAAACTGTTTTTTACAGCTCTACGAATAAATTAAACGAAATATAGAGGTGTTTGCATGATTAATTTAATGATGTAACCAATGGAGTCTTTAGCTGTGTTTCTATTTAATATTGGGAATAAGTGTCCTGATTTAGACGAAAGTTTCATTTAAGGACAGGTAAAATATTGGCTAGCGGAGATTCCGCCAGGCTAGGTGATCGTGCCTGGGAATGGACTGTACTTTGATAGTTACATTCGGAAGGTCTCCTCTATATAAAATCCATCGTTGCGTATTATGTCGCTCGAGTTTTTAAGGCATTTCTCTATAACTACATTTTATCCGTGACGGCGCTTTGATATTAAACTGTGAGTTGACCTTGACAAATTTCATTAAAATCTGTTCAACAGGTTTACTGTCAAAGAGTTACAAACATCCACCCTTTCGAACAGACATTCGTATTTACACTTATAACTCGCTTCGGTTTACTATGATAGAGTACTAGCTTCGCTTGCGTTAAAAATATCGATGTATGTTTGTCCCGTGGGAATTAGATATTTTACCATAGTAAAAAAAAGTAGCCTATATGTTAATCCAGAGTGTCAGCTAACTCCCTACCAAATTTTATGAAAATCGCTCCAGCCGTTTAGACGTGAATCAGTAACAAACATACTCACAAACTTTCGCCTTTATAATAGGTATTAGTATGATAATATTATGATCTTATGTGTTAATCCAGGTCGTAAATTAATGCGAGCGAAATTTCATCCAAATGAGATCAGTAGGTTTTACGTGTAAGACTAAAAAACATACAAACTTTCGCTTTTATCATATTTACTTACATTAGTAGGATGTTAACGAATAGCGGTTTTGCAGTTTTTATTATCATGTGTGCTCATTTTACAAGTGAGAGTACCTATACCACTAACCCTTACCTTTCTTCGTACGAACAGCATTATCTAAGATTGGGCGATTACATGTGAGCATTTCACGCCGCGCGCCCAACCGGGCGATGTGCAGCCGACCACGGTATGGTATACTAGGTTGTGGCTGTGACTTCGTCTGCTGATGTTTTGAGCAAATATTATTGTTTGACCGTGAAGGTACGACCCTTCACCTATTTCTAGCAAGTAACATATCTTGTCTGGACAATCGAACTCGGCGTTCGGGAAACCTAGTATCTTCTCGTAATCAATTCCTCAGTGCCTGAAGTCGAAATTATTCGAGCAATGTCCTTAACTGTAGGCCTCATTCGGAGGCTCAGGGTCGCTCAGCGTGCTATAGAGAGGGTTATGCTCGGAATTTTGCTACGAAATATGATTCGCAACGATGAAATCCGTAGACGAACAAAACTTACCGACATAGCTCTCAAAATTAGCAGGCTGAAGTGGCAATGGGCCGGCCACATCGCTCGTAGGGACGATAACCGATGGGGAAGGAAGGTCGTCTAGTGGCGACCACGTCTAAGCAAAAGGAGCATAGGTCGCCCCTCACCACCGAGGACCGATGATCTGAAGAGGTCAGCGGGAAACCGTTAGATTCAGAAGGTACAGGACCGGTTGGCGTCATTTAGGGGAGGCCTATGTCCAGCAGTGGACCTCAAAGGGCTGATTGATGGATGGATGAACATATCTTCCCCGGCTGACTTTAATATTAAGCGACCATCTCAGTCTATCGGGGTAGCAACGCATCTGTGATTGACTTCAGATAAACCCGTGTTCGGTCCGTGGAAGGTAGTTACCACTCGTCATTAGGTCAATTGTTTCCTCGTTCGCTACTTCAATCACTACATAGTATAAATATAAAACAAAGTCGCTTCCCGCTGTCTGTCCCTTTGTATGTTTAATTTTCAAAACTACGCTTCCGATTTTAGTGCAGTTTTTTAATAGATAGAGTGATTCAAGAGGAAGTATTTTATGTATAATACATGCATAATATAGTGGAGGGACACAGATATATTTAGATTTTTGAATTTTAGGTAATAGTTAACTACTATTAAAAGTAGTAATTTTGAGAATTTGAAAAGGAAGATAAACGAAACATTAGAAACAAACGAACAAAGATACATTTTATTTCCTTATTATATATGCACACAAGTTACACCAAACTGGACAATGTTTTTGGGCAATTTAGGAGAAACGTGTTGTAGGAAATTTGCATGATATATGAACACACGAATTTAACGGTTTACCGCTGTTTTTAATTAGGTAAAGTGTTAACTAATACATGCAAGTCATTATAACTGGCAAAGTTTCATTTGTTTCGGATACGGTGACAACACCGCTACAGTATTTCTCTGAGGCATTTTAACTTTACGTGAGGAATAACTACCCGCGTTAAAACGTCCCTGTAGTTTCGGGATCAGAATAGGGCTACGGCATACCCTGCCTGTCGTAAGAGGCAAATTTATTTATTTATTTATTTATTTTAATTGGAACACCAACATAAGATACAGCTTATACAATCGAAAATAATACGAAACTTATATAATACTATTTAACTGTTCCTACAATTACAGGTGTTCACATCATGCATAAAGATGTACTTTGTAATTTAAAAAAAAAACCCACATAAATAAAATCCCACATAACGCTGCGTCGCTCACATGGCGTCGGGTATCTTTGGAAGGTTTCCTTTTCGAGAACAAAAAAAAACCCGCGTAAAAAGACTGAGTTAGTAGGTACATAGATTGTAGCAAGAATAGATAGTTATATGCCATCAGGTGAACTATATATTCGTTTACTCAAAAACGAGAACCCCATGTTCTGTATGAAATTTATTACAGATGTTCATGGGCGGCAGTGACCACTTACAATCAGGTGCACTGCGTGCTAGTTTGCTACTTCAATCAAATAAAAAAAACACCTAATTCAAGCAACAATACTTGCGTTTTGGTGGTAAGTTGTGGTTGCCAGCTCACTTTTAATTGGGCCATGTTAGTCCTTAGGAGCAAAAACGCATCTGTGATTGACTTTAGATAAATACTTTGTTCTTTATTTCGTTGCTTAGAGATGTCAATGTGCGGGAGCTACCACTTTTCATCAGGTGGGCTGCATGCTTGGTTGCAACTCCAGTCTTATAAGAAGTAATAATAATATTAATAACATAGGAGTGGCGATGGTTAGCTAAGTTTAATCAACAATCAACATTAGGCGACCACGGTTTGCTACATAAATTACATAAAGATACATAATAACGACCTTCAAGCTACGTGTAGGCATCTATAGCTCAATAAATAATAAAAGTTCCAATAATCGATACTCCATTCCATTATTGCCCTTGAACTGACTTTACGCGACCGCTTTAGGACTTTGTACACTGTCCGTATTGAATAAAGGAGCAATTAAAGTTATTATTTGTTTTAAATTTTTCAGAATTCAAACAGAATTCTTTGAAGGGTTTTGTATCCGAAAAATAAAAACAGAATCTACTCTGCTGTCCGTTTATCCGTGTGTCTGTCACCAAGCTGTATCTCATGAACTCTGATAGCTAGACATATTCCTACTTATGAATACTAGTCTAATAATCAGTGGGTTCTGAGTTTGATCCACGGTCAGACAGAAATCTGAATTTAGATTTCCTATCTGGGTCTGGGTGTATCCGTATTAGCCTTTGTGTTTGTGTGCACACAGAAGAAAATAATGTGGGTCTTATTTTAGAAAGAGCCATTTTTATTTATCTTCGTAGATTGGTCTAAATTAAACAATCAAATCAGGTAATTTGGATTGCGTCATCGTTTTTTCTCGCAAAAGATGATTAACCTGCATTTTTCTGTGAAGATTTCCTCCTTATGACAGGGCACGGAAAAAACGTGTAATTCTCCTTCAAAGCCTCAGGAGCACCGGCTATAGAGATTGGGTAATGTTAGTCCGTTGAAAATATTAAACTTACCTGTTAAGCTCATTGTAAAGAAAGCCCCGGGACTGCAAGTAGATTTTTCGGTTTTATTATAAGATTAAAGTTGCAAAAGGGTATGAAATCCTGAGTGGATTTTTGTAAGCAACTTTGTAGTAAACAGCCACTTACATATTTGTTGCTGCTCCTGAGATTAATTATAGTCGCTTCATAAAAGATATCTTTCCGATGAAACGCAAAAACTGCTTGCTAGACATAAGTGTGGCGGCATTTGTTCACTCTAGACGAGTAAATGTGTTTCTTTTGCGTTTCAAAAAGTCAATTAGCGGCGTATATACGTAGTTAACAAGCGTTGATAAATTGCGTTTATAACTATAATAACGGGAGAAATCGATACCATTGTACATGGGTTGATACGCTGACGTCATTGACGACAAATACAGTTTGGGTTATGAGTCAGTATGAAGTACATAATTCGAGAGCAGTGATAGCCTAATGGTTGAAACTTGCCCTCTCGATCGGGAGGTCCGAGGTTCAAACCCAGGCACGCACCACTGATTCATGTGCGTATTATAAATTAATTATCACTGCTTTTCGGTGAAGGAAAACATCGTGAGGAAACCTACACACCCGAGAATTCTTTAAAAAAAAAAAAGTTCTCGGAGGTGTGTGAAGTCCACCAATTCGCACTTGGCCAGCGCGGTGGACTATGGCCTAAAACTCTCTCATACTGAGAGAAGACCCGTGCCCAGCAGTGGGACAATAATGGGTTGACGACGATGTACATAATTATGGTGTTATGTTCTTGGTAGGGATGGGGTTATGATGCTATGATAAGTGAAGGTCGGCTGTCGGTGTTGTTATAAGTGGTTATAAGTTTCAAGGTAGAACCAGTGTAGTTCGACCGAGGAAGTACCACCGCCACACCTATTTCTAGCGTGTCTTGCGTTTCGATAGAAGGGTGTGGTTGCCGGCACACTTTACATGAGGCGACCATCATAGTCTTCGGGAGTATCAACGCATCTACGATTGACTTCTGATGTAACCCATGTTCTGTATGTAGTTGATTACAGATGTCTGTGGGCAGTAGTGACCACTTACCATCAAGTGGCCCGCATGTTCGTTTGCTACTGCAATCTTATAAGAAATGTAATATAAAAATTACACATCTTTGAAAAAAAAAACAACAGATCGAAGTAAACAATATTAAGCTATCAAAAATTCAAATTAAATCATTTTTTTTATTGATTTTTTGTTGATCGGTAAATGGCCTCATTCACCTCTCTATTGGTATTCCCTAAACGCTGAGAGTTGCAGCACTAAGTAAAACAAATAAGAAAAATCTGTCAAGTGTAAATGAAAATCATGCTTTGTTCATTGAATATTCTCTTTGTTAGTACAATTGCATTTTATAAAGGAACTACTCTAAAGTATTGAATCGATCGTTGACTCAGGAAATGGTCAATGCTGTTGGTTTTTCGATGCGAAAACATTTTGCATTTTGTGTATCTCCTTTTAGTGCTACATTGGATCTTTTGTCTCTTTTTCGATCAGATTTCATGCTGTAGTTCCAAAGTTTATAAGGTGGTAGAACCAGTGTAGTACGACCAAGAAAGTACCGCCGCCACATCTATTTCTAGCGTCAAGCATTTCTTACGTTTCGATGGAAGGGTGTGGTTGCCGGCATACTTTTTATATAAGGCGATCAACATAGTCCTCGGGAGAAGCAACGCATATGTGATTGACTTTAGATAGAGCCCATGTTCGGTATGAAGTTGATTACAGATGTTCATGGGCGGCAGTGAGGTTATGTTAAGGTTATGTTTATTTTTTCATTCATTAATAAGCAAAATAGTTGTAATTTTTTTTGTAATGTAATACATAAAATTTTGCATTAGTTACTGTGATTAAAATAATGTTTAATTATGACAATGTAGGTATTGTATTCCTTTTTGTATGCTTTTTTTTTTAATGTCTTTGTATTAATCCAATTATATCCTAACTAATATAAAAATCGTATGTTATCCTGAACTTTAAATAAGTATAATGTAAAAATTTTAGTAGGACAAACTACAAATGAATATTATTTTGAGATACTCCATATATTTCTATATTTATATATATTTCTCCACATTTTCAAAATTCTAACAATAAGTGATCACATGTGGAAGGTAAAAATGCAATAAAAGCACTAGACATCTTTTTCTAAAACATGTTTTTTTCAAATAATCTAATACAAAACAACTTGCACGGTGCGTCAAGTACCAGGAGAGCATATGACGGAAGCAGATGTTCCTGACTGTTCGAGCGCGCTCGACCGTGCTCTCGACATCTGTTCGTGCGTTATGGTGCCTTGGTACGTGGTAATGCACTGTAACCATTTAAACTATCTAAACAATAATATTGATGCACAGACAGACAGACAAGTATTGCGCAAATGTTAATTACAAATACAGGGAACATGTTCTTTTACCATAAATAATTTTGTAGACAATAGTGCCGTATTGGGTCCAAAATTATTCTATAATTCAAGCTGAGACCTACCATAGAACATATACAAGCAACAATACCATACAATACAATACCATATATATATATATATATAGAAAAGAAAGTGTGTTTACTTATGTACACGCTTTAGAAGTTATAGGTATTTCTTTGGCGTAACAAGGTATATATTTTTAAAACTTATCTTTCGCCTTATTCTACGTTAATCTACGAAAAAATTTAAATGTTGACTATAGCAACATCAGGGTGTCGGTTTTTCGTGACGGTGTGAGCGCTTATCGTAAAAAATTACCCTCATCATTTTTCCTTAAAGTGCCAACAGAAGTATAACTTCAAAAACAAAACATTGAAATCAGTCCCGGAGATCAGTGGCTTCGAACGTAAAGACACGTATCACATACGTACAATACATTTCATGCTGGGTGCGGCACGGGCACATCCTTATTTATAACAAACAACAATGATAAAATACATAACATACAAGCTAAATAACAGAAAAGTTTTTTGTAACGGTCTACTTACTGTCTTTCATTTGATATTCATTTTTCTGTAATAAAACTATGTTTCTTAGCTCTCTTATTTTCCATTCGTAGACTAGACGCCATATTTCAAAATTATATGGCCTATGTTATTCTCAAAATTGGTATAAGTCCAACGATATCTTAAACGTGTTAAAAATCTAAGCTAAGCCGTTTGAGCTGTACAGCATGCCAAAGTAATAGACATACATTTTTTTTCTTTTTTTGTCGAGGGGGAAACATTCAAAAGGTACCCTAAGCCGTGGGAGCGATGCAGGGTTATGTGCGACTCTTACCGGACTAACCCCCCCCCCCTCCCCCGGTGGCCGTCCTCGGCGTTACAAAGAGGACTCCGGGATCTCCAAATGAACGCAACCGGAGTCCTCTAAGCGCGTTGCCTTATCGGGCTCCTCCCAGGTGAGCGGTTCCACCGCTTTGTCTGGTTTTTACGACGATATGCGTCCACGTATACCGCTGTCCTTCCCGGGATTGCCTGGCTGGACGGTTCGAGCTCCCAGTATTGCCGCCCGCAATCCCGCAAGCCTCTTTTAGTCGCCTCTTACGACAGGCAGGAGATACCGTAGCCCTATTCTGATCCCGTAACTACAGGGACAATACACATACATACTTATGCCCGAAAAAATTCCCTCCTTCCGCAGACGGGTAAAAATAGATAAACAATTACATTTATTATACAGTTATGTAATTAAATGTTTTCTTTGATAAATGCTAACGAATTAACATAAACGTACATAAAACATATGAGACATTTCCGGACTGTAATTTCGCAAGAGCATATAAGGTTACTATTTATAGTGAGTTGAATTTGTTATTCAAATATTCATTAATTTATTATAACAAACGTTGCTTTCTCTTCAATAAGTAGGTTGTACGTGGAAACGCTAGTTTTGTTTTATCCTTATGTTTATCTTATCCTATGACGGATTGTTTTTTTTATCTGACTGAAGTAGCAGACGAGCATGCAGTCCACCTGATGGCAAGTGGCCACTGCCGCCCATGGACATCTGTAATCAATTACATACAGAACATGGGTTCCATCTAAAGTCGAATCACAGGTGCGTTGCTACTCCCGAGGACTATGATGGTCGCCTCATGTGAAAGTTACTAAAATTCGATTATTAATCACTTTATTGAATGTTTTATAGTTACAGTGATAGTTTCTTCAATTGTCAACGATGATGGCTTCCAAGTTACAAAAACAATATATTAAACAAAAGATAACCAGTTTATATAAAGAGAAGGCCAAGTGTTTGTAAGTTGTAAAGTGATCACTACCGATAAAACAATTAGAAACAAACATATTATTATACAACAGGAACCCTATATATATAAGTACATATCTTCGATTATAGGTGTCTGGCTCTATTTAAAACAGATTGAAAAGCATTTGCATACACACTTTGAATAGTGTTGGGTTTTTTAAATAATAGTTGACCCGGCGAACTTTGTTCCGCATAAAAAAAACAAATTCTAAAATTATCAGGGTTTCTCTAATATATTATAGATGTATTTTACATGAATATCTTCATCTTGAATCACTCTATCTATTAAAAAAAATCCGTAGCGTAGTTTTAAAGATCTAAGCATACAAAGGGACAGACAGCAAGAAACCACTTTGTTTTTATACTATGTAGTGATCTTTAAAATTATTTCATTACTTACAACGCCGTATACAATAATTTAATTTTGAAACTTTAATACATGGCTCTGGATACAAAAAAAAACATATACATATGTATCTTTTGATATACTACCAACTACATAAAATACTTCTTGATTTTTTCAAAAGTATTTTTAATCCATTTCAAGTCAAGGTGGTAGAACCAGTGTAGTTCGACCGGGGAAGTACCACCGCCACAACTATTTCTAACGTGAAACATTTCTTGCGCGAGATGGAAGTTTGTGGTGGCACACTTTTATATGAGGCGACCATCATAGTCCTCGGGAGTAGCAACGCACCTGTGATTGACTTCAAATGGAACCCATGTTCTGTATGTAGTTGATTACGGATGCCGTTGGGCGGCAGTGACCACTTACCATCAGGTGGACTGCATGCACTTTTGCTACTTCAGTCAGATAAAAAAATAGGATTTTAAAGCGTCTCAGTTTTATGACATCCAAGGGTTTTTCGTCATCTCAGGTCAGGCGAGAAGTTGCAAAACGGCTGCTATAACTAATGTGGTGTCACAAGCCTTAATGTAGCCGTTGAGCAAAGGGCTTAACAACGGATTAGGTGATTCGGTTAAAAAGATAAATATAATTGACAATTATCTACTTTTGTGCAACTCTGCGGGTGAAAATGCCTTATTTTTAATGAAAGTTGGTTTCTTATTAAAGTCAAAGCAGCAAATAACTTAAACAACCGACCAAAAAAACTGGCTATGTCGAGTCGGTCTCGCGCACTAAGGGTTCCGTACCGTTATTTATAAAATACAGAAAACACATAGCTATATGGGAGCTCCCGTTAAATATTTATATTGTTTTATTTACAGAATTTGTTGTTATACCAGCAAGTGGAATACATATCTGTAAAAAATTCAACTGTCGAGCAATCACGGTTTATGAGGTACAGCATGGTGATAGACAGGCGGACAGAGTAGTCTTAGTAATAAAGT
Source organism: Spicauda simplicius (assembly GCA_949699795.1). NCBI lineage: Eukaryota > Metazoa > Arthropoda > Insecta > Lepidoptera > Hesperiidae > Spicauda > Spicauda simplicius. The sequence continues at coordinate 2,638,592 of OX453077.1, forward strand.
TCCGTTGTTACCTTTTGGATACGGAACCCTAAAAATGTTATAGTTGTGTTTTGTTGTGTGACTGGGGAGGTACCACCGCCATTTATTTCTAGCGTGTAGCAGTTCTTGCATTTTAGTAGTTGCGGATTGGTTAGTCCTCGGAACGTAAGTAGCAACGCATCTGTGACTTCGGTAAGAATAGCTTTTCTGTATGAAATTGCTTTGAGATGAGCATGGGCGGCATTGACCACTTACCGGGTAGACTGCATGCTCTTTGCTACGTCTGTCTGATAAAATCTTATATATAAAAATGAATGTTTGTTTTTATGTTTTCCATAGAATCGTAAACTATTCATTTGATCATGTGGTGATCTTTAGCAAAGTTATTCATGAGCTCGCGAAGGTGTCTGGTGTATTTTTTTTTGTGATGGAGTAGCAACGCGCGCAGGGTAGCTAATAATAAATAAATACTTAGTTATTAGGTGCAGTTTAAAATATTTATCTCAATTTGCCAAAATGTAGAGTTTACTTCCTTTCATTCTTACTGTGGTATATTTAAAATCAGAGCGACATACTAATTTGGTTTCGTTACATAAAAATCTTTAGTTTAGGTAAATTGCATGACCGTTTGACACGAATGACATCTATTACGCAACTCACTTGACTAGGTAGTCATTTTAACTTCCTAACTACCTATTATAGTTAACCTTAATGATTAATTATGAAAGCGTCATTATAATCCGTATATATAATCAAAATGAAAGATCCATTTGTCTGAACTACCTACTCTGAACATAACATAATTATATTAAACAAAGTTGGATGGACTGAAATGAAATAATAATAGAATTTTCTATATTTTTTGCAAATTTATCTGTCTGTTTATCTGAGTGTTCGAAATTGTATCACGCTAAAGATACTAAAAGTAATCGAAAACATTTAATTAAAAAGAAACATACATTTGATATGATGAGGTAACATAACGTCTTTATTTTATTAAAATCCGTCTACTTGGGCCAAATTTATATTACGAGTTTATGAACACGAGTGACACCGCGGGGCTAGCTAGTAATTAATAAGATAATGAAAGTTTATTATGGTGTAGCGGTTCTCTTTGTTTTACAACAGTGTCACTGTGTGGGAAATATAAAGAAGTTTTAGGGTTCTGTGGTGCTTCGATGAACCCATTATTATTTCACTGCTGGGCATGGTTTCCTTTAACTATGACAATGCTATTACTCTCTAAGAATCATTAAACAAACCGTATATTTTGACCTCTTTATTAGCTTTTTGCTTATAGATTTATGACTTACAAGTTATACAATAATTGGGCGACATACGTTGACATTAATGGGTTCAATCAAATTCATTTTTTAGTCAAATACAATGTTATAGGCTCGAAGGCTCATAGTGGAGTTGTGAAGACATAAATAAAACCAAGCTAAAAAAGGGCACGCACGATCCGTCTGTGGAGTCGTAGCTGATAAAAACAAAATACAAATTATTACTTAATCTTATACGACAAGAGATAAATATAGCATTAAACATAATAGAATATAATACAGAACAAAACTAAAAACTAAACTTACAAACGTACAGAACCCATCCAAAGTATTTAAAAGTCAAACCCATTCAAGAACTTTTGATGGATTCTTAGCTCTGTTTTTCTCTCACGTTCGAGCGGTGTAGTTCATTTAGCAACCAATTCAATCATCTGTTTTGTCGCCTCAATGGTTAATTTATTACTTCACACCACGAGTTAATGGTAAATCGTTTTATAATTAACTAGCCGTCCAATCTGGGCAGCTAGTATATAGGACTTGGCTATCCCCGCTGCTTTGCCAGCTTTAGTCAATACTACCACGGTATTAAATATACTATGTGCTAGTCTAGATCATAAGCTATGTATGTATGTGTAGTTTATGCGTGATATAAACAAAACACACATCCTCACATACTTTCGCGTTATTGGGTAATATTAATTACTATAAGATGATCCATCCATCCATCAGCCTTTTGATGTCCACTGCTGAACATAGGCCTCCCCTAAATGGCGCCACTCCAATCAGTCCTGTGCCCTCTGAATCCAACGGTATCCCGCTATCTTCTTCAGGTCATCGGTCCATCTGGTAGGGGGGCGACCTGTACTCCTTTTGCCTAAACGTGGTCGCCACTCGAGGACCTTTCTTCCCCATCGGTTATCGGTCCTACGAGCGATGTGGCCGGCCCATTGCCACTTCAGTCTGCAAATTTTGAGAGCTATGCCTGTAAGCTTCGTTCGTCTACGGATTTCATCGTTGCGAATCATGTCTCGTAGCGAAATTCCGAGCATAACCCTCTCCATATAAGATGATAAGATGTTTTAATCCTGAAAACTTATAACAAAAGTATTCTTATTTAAAGGATGTGTTAAGGTAGACAGGCATACATACTTATTCAAAGTATTTCAACTTAGGCTTCGAAGGCAACAATGCTGTGACAAACATTAGCTAAAAACGATCTCATCTGCGGTAGATTACAGATTTCCATTGCTGGAAGCGCCCTTAACTATTAGATAAACTACTATTAGGTAAACTGCATTCTCGTTCGTTACTTTAATTGTCTGTGTAGTCGGTCTCGGGTAAAATAAAACTTTTTTTTTTATCTGACTGAAGTAGCAAACGAGCATGCAGTCCACCTGATGGTAAGCGGTCACTGCCGCCCATGGACATCTGTTATCAACTTCATACTGAACAAGGGTTCCATCTGAAGTCAATCACAGATGCGTTGCTACTCCCGAGGACTATGATGGTCGCCTCATGTGAAAGTATGCCGGCAACCACACCCTTCCATCGAAACGCAAGAAATGCTTCACGCTAGAATAGGTGTGGCGGTGGTACTTCCCCGGTCGAAATACACTGGTTCTACCACCTTCAAACTGCATTCTTATATGATGTTTACCATGTTTTTCCATCGACTGTTTTTTATTGATTCTCCAAAAAATCTAGTTTTTACTACTCGGAACCAAAATCATAAGCGAGCTAGGGGGTCAGGGAAAGCTAGTTCCGAATATATTAGAATAAGATAAAGCGTGGGTAATACTGAATGGTGAATGCTGACATGGATCCAATTGGATTAATGTTATGTAATAATAGTATATTACGTTAATCTGTATGCATAGATGCATAGATAGTGTTTTTGTCGCATTATGGATGTAAGTAGTTAATGGGTATGTTCCGATGTTGTCATATGTTATAAGATTTTGCATACGGAAGTAACTGTTTGTATCTATTTACAAAAACAATGTAAAGATTTTTATTTGGCATGTGACGTTTGTATGTGTAAAATATTACAAACAATTTTGCAATTTATTAAATTACATACCTACATTTTTGTATTATGAAATAATTAAAAAAAACTATTGAAGTAACACAATCATAAAATGAGTTTAATAAAAAAACAACTGACTTCTTTGCTAAAAAAAGTAAAAAGTATTTAAATTTCCAGGTTTGGTGGGTACATTTTTGAATCATTTTGAAACATCACATGGACACATATTTTGTACATTTATTGCAGACACAGACGGACCTTCAAATTTATTTTTCCAGCATATTTCGTGTAGACTTGTTTAGCAACTTGACTGCAGACATCTCGCGAAGGTCTTGTTTAGTGTTCAAGAATTTATTATTCAGTTCGGGTATGAGGTTCAATGCTGAGTTTTTATTGAGGCGTTTCAAATTCGTAATGTAATATATTCTTTAATGTTTGTCTGACATTAGCAAGGTCTGAAACTAAATATTCTAGATCTGTGTGGGTGAACATTAGAATAAATTGTATGGTCCGTTTGTGGCTTGTGGCACATACTACGCGGATGTCTATCAGAGTTGCGGGGTAAATCAGTAGGGTACCAGAGACCTTTAGCTACTAAACTATGGATGCGTTCCGAATTCACCAAAAGGTTTCATTTACAATGCTGTTTTTTTTCATACATACCATAGACCTAGAATAGTCCTTATGGTATGGGTCCCCAAAAGTTCAGGAATTGACGAGTCAAACATCATTGTGCAAACTTATTTCACCGCGATATTTTTTTTAGAAAAAGTTTTTTGGGAATATATTTACCATCAATTTGGTGTAGAACAAAAGATATTTACTTCAGTGACGAAGAAGTGTGGCTTCTAATGATGAGCGCATTTAGGACACACCCTTAGCATAGTAGAGATAAAAAAAAAACTTTAAGCTGGAGCACCCTTTTTAACCGGCTTCCCAAAGGAAAGAGGTTATCTATTCGTCACGTATATATTTTTTTTATGTATGTTCGGGCGAAATGGCCAGAAATCTTCGACCTACCGACACGAGTCATACGACATTGCATGCGGCTAGTTGCACAGGCAGTCCCATATTGAGGAAAATGACAACCTTCCGGCGGTTTTCCCGGAAAATTGGAAAATGTCAGTTTCATAAAATCTTGAATAACGAATATAAGATACATGTAGTTTCGTCGTAATCCAGCGAAATATGGTGAGCGCCGACTTCGGGACTTTGTACTAAGTACTGTATTTGCTCTAAACCAATATGCATTTAAATTATTTTTTACTTTTATGTGGCATGGAAGTCGGTTGTATTTTTTGTTTAAATTTTTTTTTTGTTGTTGTCGACAAATTTCGTTCTATTGCTCCCAGAGCAATTTACGTAGGGTGAGAAAAAAACCAACCGATCCGACATCTTTTTAACCGAATTCTCAAAGGAAAGAGGTCATCTATTCGTCACGTATCTGTTTAATTTTATTTTTTAGCCGTCTTCCCTTGATAAACTTGTCCAGGCTTCTAATACATAAATGAATTCTACATAATGTAGAAATAATAAGGAGTATATTAGTATGACTGTAAAATGTTATTGTTCAAAACAACCATTGTTCATGTTTTCGTTCAAATTCTACTCAAAAACGAAAACGTAAGCGTGAAAAAAAATACTTGACGAATAGATAACCTCTTTCCTTTGGGAAGTCGGTTAAAAAAGTATATTGAACGAGCAAAAACTTATTGTTTGACGAAACGTGTCAAACTCATACTAAGGCTACATAACTCAGCATGAAAATTCCAAGAAAACAACAACCACTGTAAACAAACTGAATGGTTAAATTGAATAAAAGAATCGTTTTGCAAGTCCGTTAACCTTGGGCGGTGCAAATCCGGTTTTGCAATACCGTTACTATGTATTACAAAATGGTTCTTATGTTATAGGAATAAAGGTCATAATGGCATCATCGATGTGCCATTCGTTTGCCAATTGGTGGTATGATTAATCGACTTTTCTTAAACACTTTAAAATTTAAGTGAGATACGTTCAGGAGTTGTAGATCTTTAACATATGTTAACTTTGTACACATTTAAAATATCTTTGCTTTGCATGAATAAATCCACAATTAAAAAATCATCCATTTTTAGTCAAAGATTCAGTGGTATTCAAAAAGGCCTAGAATTAAAAAAAAGTGTGACACTCGGGGACTCCCGCGGTAAAGCTATTGCATAGCATTTTTATCGACTTATGCAATTATAATTATTTGTTTATCTATGCAGTATTTTTGTCTTTGATATTAATTAAAGTTTTTTTCTTTGATACTATACATATACTTTCTCACAAACAGCTGCTTACATATTCGCCCGATTTCCGAGCAGCTCGTCTCGATCCGTGCGAGCTTCGTACTGTCGTACCATATACATACACGTTAAGCAAACGCTCGACCGCGCTACATGGTAGGCGGAGTAAAGTAAAGGAGCGGTAGGTAAAACCTAACACACCGTTTTTTCGTTACGGAATTTCTTGATTCGGTCGGCCTGCGATAAAAGCTAGGCAATAGCTTAAAAGAAAAATAAAAAGGGATAGTATTAGGGAGTAGCAACGCATCTGTGACCAACATCAAGAAAACTTATCTTACTTATGTTATCTGGGCTTTGCTGTAGATCTTCAACATGGCATTAATTCAGGTGGATTGCATACTACTTTACTACTACGCCAATGCATCGCCAGCTTTGAAGGATAGGTTTTTTGCACCTTAAGAATCCCATGTCATGGCGCCCATGAATACCTCAGGAAGCCCATTCCTCATTTATAGTTACATCAAAAACTATTCACATTGTAATACATAACTTATTGTAACAAGAACAATATATTTGAACCGAAACCCGTGCTCTGTATTCTAACGCAGTATATCACCCATCTTCCCTTTCCACGGACATCAAGGACAGACAAACTAATTGTATGCTAATTAAACTGCACGTCGCATATTAATTTCAACAGGCTTCTATTCAAATTCGTTGAGCACACCCGTGTAATCTTAATTAGTGTACACTTTTTGAGAAAATTGGTATCCAGAATATTTTTTAGCCTACTTTCGTGTAAATCTACTCTCTATACTCGATATAATGTCTCTCTATACCTATATCACTTATATGCTCGACTTGGTGGGGGCACTGCCGTGTCCCCAGATTTAGATTTGTAATATATATGTCGGGACACCGCGTATTTACGAAAAATGAGTTGCCGAAAATAATTATTTTAGTTAGTTTAAAGATCGAAAATGTTTGTTTATTAAATTAGCAATATTTAGTGATTTCTAGAGCTGTTAATTTAGTCTACTCTCCATAAATGTGTTATTGTCACCTCACCTAACTTTGTTATAAAAGGGCGAGCGCTCGCCGGTATCAAAACATTCAACCGTCGAAGCGATCGGACCTCCTCAACTTTGAATAAATCGAAGAAGAATAACTCCTGCGTTTTAGGTACTTCAAATCTTCAAGAATCTTCAAGAATGGATAGTAATGAAGATTCGACCTTCGTGACATCACGCCCGCTTCGACATATATGATGACTAGCTCTTACCCGCGTCCCTATAGCCTCGGGGTTAGAATAGGGCTACGGTATCCCCTGCCTGTCGTAAGAGGCGACTAAAAGGGGCTTCCGGGGTTGCAGGCGGCTAGAGTTCGAACCGTTCGTTCAGGCAATCCCGGGAAGGACGGCGGTATGTGTGGTCGCATACCGTCGTAAAGACTAGACGGAGCGGTGGGCCCAGCCGCCCATCTGGGAGGAGCCCGATGGGGCAGCGCGCTCGGAGGATTCCGGTTGAAGTCGTTTCGAGATCCCGGAGTCGTCCTTTTCAGTGCCGAGGACGGCCACCGGGGGGGTTTTAGTGCGGTTAAAATCCCACATAACCCTGCGTCGCTCCCACGGCGTTGGGTACCTTTGGAAGGTTTCCCCCTCGAAAACAAAAAAAAAAAGCTCTTACCCGCGGCTTCGCCCGCATGGTCAGCACAGATTAAGAAATCCGTAGAATTTATTAGTTGCCTTTGACTTAAGTAACTTACATGTAGGATTTGATAGAGTGATTCAGGACTTGCAAATGAATTTTACTAACGCCATCTATTATCAACGTCTGGAACTGCTAAATATCTAGTAACTAACAAAACATCGATATTCTCGTTAGAATGAGAGAGCGCAGTACAAAGTAGCCTACGACACTGTCAATCCTCCTATCTCCCAACATATAAACCATATCACATAATAGTCATGTGGCGACGTGAAAAAGGAACAAACAAACACACTTTCACATTTATAATATTAGTATTGATAAGTAGCCACTGTACCTCATGGATTCAAACCCAGATAAATGTAGAATCTTACCTGAGTTTGGTCACAGGTGCGTTGCCACCCTTGATGAAAGGGTTAGTACGCCTCTGATAAATGTCTCCATTAGCACAAACTAGAAAATAGCACTGCTTAACACTTATATCATTTATTTAAATATCAAAAATACGAGTCAAATCAAAAGATTCCTTAAAACTTTTCATTTACCAAAATTTTGAGATAAGTAGGGTCAAATGTTAATGGTTAAATATAAGTATATAATAAAAACATAACGAACAATTTTTTTCAGTTAATAAACGGCATTACTTAACCTTTATAAAATAACGCAATTAATGTATTACTACTTCTCTGTAATGAATATGCGTCGAGACGCAAATGCTTCATTAATTTTAACGTACTCTACGGTAAATTGTAATTTAAATATATTACTTATGAATGATTAAATCATAAGTAATCATTAACATTCTAATTTTAACCCGATTGCGTCACAAAACAAGTAGGGTATTTTTTTTCGAATGAATATACATACACATGTCTATTTCTTTGCTACGTTCTACAGCTCAAACGGTTTGACTTTGACATATCCTATTAAAACACTTTTACGAAAAAAATATATAGAGACAACCGTACTGCTTCAATAGAGTGTTGGTAATTATTTCATAAACAAGGCTTAGTTTCCATACTGTTCCATATTTGTAATGTTAGTTTTGTACTGTCAAATGTAAGGTCTTGCAAAAAATCTGTAACTGTTAACTTGTACACAATGTAAGATGCGTTTCCTATGAAATGAAAGGCCAGCTTTTCGATTCTATTTCTACGAGGATCCCTAAACCGGCAGGTGGGAGGCTGCGCGTTAAATGTCAAATGCGCACCTTTTGCGCGTGCGCATGACAGCTGATGCGTTTTTGTGAAAATGTTACATTTTAGCAAAAACTATTCTCACATCATTGTATAGCTTGGTTCAATAAAGATGTAATTTGAAATTGCGGCTTTTGAAATAAAATGTCCTTATTTTGTAGGTCTACGGGGACACTTGTAAATTTCTGGTTAGAATAGTTTTTCTTACACTATCACCGGATCTGAACACGACTTCAAGTGAGAATATCCGGCATTTTTAATCTTATTAATAAAGTAGAGAAGAAATAAGAGGTGAATGTTGTCCTCATCACACGATTGCCGCACAAGAGTTATATTTTTCATGTATATGTGTATTTATATGTCTTTTTTGGCACGACTTATGTTAATAACGCCTTGATAAAATTGAACACATGTATGTAAAGTGTCGTAGGATTCGTATTGGTTATAAAAATAAAAAATCCCTTTTTTAGCACGACATATACGACGCTATTTACCTATTGGGATTTGATAAAACGTGACTGTTGGATACATTAATTATTGAACCGTGTTGTACGTCTCATGAATGCACTGTTATGTTAATTGGTTCATTTACTGTACAGTTATATGGTTGGCAGCTGATGGGTTATTTGTAAAATGTCACATTGTATTGTAAAATACTTTGATGTAGGTAATAGCTTTGTTTATAACGCTTTCTACATAACTGGATGCCTTGTGTCGCTATTTCTCAACTTTGGGGGTTGGAGTCCTTAGGGGGTCGTACTTATTACGAAAGGGGGTCGTTGTGTTAATATAGTGAGTACTTATATGGGTGGTAGCTTAAAAATGAAAATTATTAATTAATATCATTGTTTTTATTTCAATATAATTTGTTATGTAGTTTATGATAAATTACTATTATGTGCTATATACTGGAGCTAAGTTTTATTACTCGTGTAAAAACAAGATGGCAAATAAAAAAAAAGATATACAAAGAAAAAAGACAAACCTACTGAATTTCTTGCCGGATCTTCTCAGTTGAGGTCGTGTTCCGATCCGATGGTAGTAAAAAAAAAAGCTACTGACAATTTGTAAGCGCTTCCGTAGGCCTATGCAAAATAAAGACATTTCATTTCAATAATAACGAAGATAAAAATAAAGATATTTAAAATTAATCAATTGATCTATATCAAATAGCAAGATGAAAAAATTAACCAGACACTTTATTTAAAATGTTCATTAACTGTATTTCGAGTCATATGTATTCTATTTATGTTACAGATGTCTGGCAATGACCTAACGGTACCCTTAGTACGAGTTTTTCCAAAACAAGCATTGTTCTTGTTTTTGCTCTTACATTGCAATGTATATTGTAGTGATGTAACTAGTTTAGTTATTCGGACATTAGCGAATGCGAATTCGAATATACTTTACAGATTCGCGAATGCGGATTTTATTGACACTTTTTGGTGTAGGGGCCTGAGGATCCAGGTTTGGCGAACTTTTCTTTGGTTGACATCCAAATTGAAATCGAACTGCAATTAATTTCAATTTGGATTTGTCTACCTTTTTTGCAAAACAATTTAATTCAGCATTCGCAAAACATTCCGCACAATAAAAAAAACAGGCTTTCTACAGTAGGATTTTCTCCTGTGTCTGACACACACAAGACGAATACACAAACACCCAGACCCAGAACATGAATCTAAACTCATCATTCAGATACCTGGCCGGGACCGAACCCGGGACCCATTGCGCGTCAGACCGGTATGGCAACCGCTCCGTCTTGCGAATACGTATGTCTAAAAACATGCGAATATTCGTTACATCACTAGTATATTCACACTTATATTTTTGTTTTATTCAATAACTAGTTGAATCAGTAGTGTGTTAACAAAAATTGGTTGTCCCGTGGGAATAAGACATTTTCCCGCAGTAAAAAGTAGCCTATATGTTAATCCAGAGCATCAGCTAACTCCTTAACAAATTTTATGAAAATCGCTCCAGCCGTTTAGACGGGAAGAAGTAACAAACACACTCACAAACTTTCGCCTTTATAATATTAGTATGAAGTATGATTCAATTTTGAATGATGGGCGAGCAATGCTTGTTTTGAGGCAGCATAACTAAAGCTACAGGTGGACTGCATCTAAAAATACTCGTCCGTACTTAATTACTTTTTAAAAGCTCATACTCAACCATTTGCAGAGCTTGAGATAAAAGCTCTCTCGACTTCCGCCCGCTTCACTTCCGGCGGCGCCAAAAATGGCGTCGTTTTTGTATAAAAAAATTAATAACGAGGTGGTTTATTTTTGTCTTTTGTATTTTGAGAACGTTATTTCGATACTGTTATAATTTCTGCGTTTAAAATATCTTAATTAGGTGTCTTCATTTCATGTTTTTGTTAATGACGTTTGATGTTTTCATTAATGAGTTTTATATGATTTGATATGTCATTATATCATAGGTATGTTGTGAATAACTTTTTATATTATGGAAATAGCAAACAATTATGCAGTTTGACTGTTGATAACTGGCCACTACTGCCCATGTACGTCTGTCATCGACCACGATAAATTGCTATTATGAAGGACTAAGTTGAAATGCTTCAGATAAGTATATCTCAAATGTGAAATCCAGTAGTTAGTTTATGTAAATCACAAATCGTGTTATGTGTCGTGCTATGAAACCTCAAAAAAAACGAACTAGACGTAGGGTACATAGGTTAATCTATAACTAGTGCTTGTCAACGGTTTCTTCCCGCCACCGCAGTTTCGCCGTGACCACGATCCATGTAACTGGGTCGAAATATCGGCAAAAAGAATTCAAAAACCGCATATCGTGAGTACCTGTTAATTATTAAAAATAAGTATATCTCTACCACACCTTTAAAAATAAAACAGTGACGCTTAGCTGTTATTAGGCTAATAAGGGTATGACGTAATTACGATAACCCTTACTCCGATTTATTTTACCTTTAGCTCTGATTGAACGAATCTTATCTGGCATTACTTGCCACACCCTTGGCAGCGCTTAACACTGTTAATAGGTAGAAATTTATGTGACGGTGTTGCCTCCAAATCGAACCTCGAACAGTACTTTGAGTCAAGGACCGAAGAAACTTAGTTTAAGATTAGAATTAAAAAGAATTCTGCCTTTAAACCAAGTGCCGTCTTTAAGTTTTTTAAAGTCAAGCGTCCAACCACCCCACAATAAACATATATGACCTGAGCAGCCTTGAAAGCCTGACTAAGCACAGATGTGATCATCATAATGACTCACGGGGCAGCCTCGCCCACAAAGCCGGACCTAAGAGAAAATCTGGTTCCGTGTTTATCTCAATCTTTATGCAAAAGTTACTGAGGTTGTTTCGCGGATTAACTTTTGAAACAAGTTTATTATGTTTTTGGAGTTTGAAGGTTTGACCGACTTTCTTATTAGTTTTTGACTTTTGTATCTGACTGAAGTAGCAAACGACCATGCCGTCCACCTGATGGTAAGCGGTCCTTGCCGCCCATGGACATTTGTAATCAACTTCATACAGAACATTGGGTTCTATCTGAAGTCAATCACAGATGCGTCGCCACTCTCGAGGACTATGATGGTCGCCTCATATAAAAGTGTGCCAGTAACCATACTCTTCTATCGAAACGCAAGCGTGTAGACTCCCCAAGGCCTACATCCACATATTTTGCATGGTGGTAGAACGTGTATAGTTTGACTAGGGGGTACCACCGTGGCTTTCTGAAGAATAAAGCTTATATTGCATTTCGGTGGAAGGGTGTGGTTGCTGGCTTAATTTTATATTATGCAACCATCTTACTTCAAGGCTGTAAAAAGGTATCTGTCATAGTTGTTGAATATTACCTTTGTACGAAGTTGCTCACAGACAGTATGCGGCAGTTACCACTTATTTTTTACCGTTTTCTACTTTAGTCTTTTTAAAATAGAACTTATTCGAATCTACTGTTCCACTTAAGTACAATGACAGTGACATATTCCTCTCTTTTTACCCGTTTTTAAAGCGTAATAACATGAGACAGCTTCACAAAATGCTTCCCAAAATGTTACAAGATGGTAGGATTTTTAATTATTTATTAGAGCAGATGCAAACAGATTAAAAACGGAAGCGGTGGCGGAAGGAAGTTGTAAAAAGCGACATCTGCACGTAGGGACAGATTTGGAGATAAAAAACATAAAGTGTTTGAACATGGGGATCATCTAGGACGCACATTGTAAACTAAAGTTAAATGTGATAGAAATATGAACAATACTAGCTTATTCTGTCAGTTTCGTCCGTTTTGATCACGTTCAACTAATGATAAAATTTTCGTCCTGTTTAAATCTAGGTCATGAACTCCGTTTGTGCGAAATTTTAATTGACAAACACACATAAATCCTCAACTTTCGCATTAAGGTATTCCTGATTATTTTAAGGATAGCAAGGCAGCTGTGATCTTAGGAAAGACTGATCAAAGTTGTCAATATTATGAACTCAACATGTCTATGATAGAGAATGTTGTACGCACTTGTAATTGGCGTGCATTTTAACTTTATTTCTATATAAGATTATTGTAATGTATTGTTTGTAATGCTGTTGGTGTGACATTAAATAAAATAAATAAATAAAATCACGTCTGGGGTTGATTTCAGATGTCCTTGAGCAACTTCACTTAGTATCAGGCGGATTGCACACTCGTTTGCTACTTTCATATTATAAAAAAAATATTGGATTAGATGCCCAAATAGGACAGTGGCCACTTACAAGTTACTCCATTTACCACGCAATATGTAAAATAATGTTAATCTTTGACAAGTCGCTACAATTTATAACATGCACCAAACATTTCCACATTCGACTTATTAAGTTATGACTAACGATGATGTAAACTAGTGATGTAACTAATGTTATTACTTGAACATTCGCAAACGCGAATATCCCTTACCGACTTTCGCGAATGCGAATGTTGTATTTTTCAGGTTTTGGTCTGAATTCATTAGTGATATCATTAGTGATAAGATAAGATCATTAGAGATAAGCAGATAAAAAAGGGTGTGTGTGTCAGCTCGGACGCACGACTGGAGTTTACTCTCATTTAAAATAGATGGCGCTATACTCCCACACTAAAGATACATAAATCACCAATACATGCTTCATTTTGAAAAAATATTTCTAATATATAAGTACGTGTTAAAATATTAAATATTGTACGTATTTACAGAGTATTTACATTACTTATCTTTACGATTTACTATTTTAAACACCATTGAGATTTCGGTAAAACGTATTCACGAAACCTATGCATACTATTCACGCGTACTGATAAAATAGTTAAAGCTTTAACTAGATGGCGTCATACTCAATAAAAAAACGTAACGAGGTCATTCATCAGTAGATTTTACTCGTCACATTTTTCGCATACCGGGCGGGGCCGGGTGATATTATGTGTTACAAACCAACAAGTACCTTGCCTGGGGACACTACTGTTAAACTCGTGACTACATTAGTTAAAAACATCAATAAGAATCTATATAATGATTGTATTTAAATTGATCGTGCTATGTTATTATAAATATCATAAATCAATAGAAGTCACATCATAAATAAATGGTTATATAAATAAATATTATAAATGCATATATTTAATTTTATATAATGTAATAGATTAATAGTAATGTTTTTGTCTCTGTGACGATTTCCTTAACGCCTGCCATTTTTAGTATAAAAGGGAGGGTATTATCGTAATATGGATCATTCTAATAATTCGCAAGTGTAAGACGTTACTCTGTCCGAATGTATTCTGAAATTGTATACGTGTAAAATCGTGAGAATATAACGATGTTGTACATAATGTGTCGTTTACTTTGGCCATCCAATTCTACTTCTGTAACATATGATATCTTATATATCATCTTATACATTAATATATTGGTTCGGGTCCGAGGATCTCGATTTGGCAACCTTATTTTGTTGCCAAATTTCAGTTCAATTTAAATAACATTTTTTTTTGGAAAACACTGCAATTAAATATTCCCAAAAAAAATTCGCCCATTGCTTGCAGGGCCGAATGTCTAAAAACATGCGAATATTCGTTACATCACTAATGTAACGTACAACATAACAGCACGTTTTGATTGCGAACGTGTGTGCGTGAGGGTGGTCTAACTAATGTGTAAATATGCGACTCGCCAAGTAATGCGGTTTAGCACATCGTGTTTACGTAGACAGTATTAAGTGACTGCAAACAAGAATTATGAAAACCCGACTGCTAACTGAATTCGCAGTCTGGTAAACGGGTCTCGGAGATGTCAAAATAGTAATATAAAAGTGTTATGATATATATTTTTGTAATGGCCTATTACTAGGTTTAATTTGATATCCATATTGTTATGATAATAAAAAAACACGTGCGGCACTCGGGGGCAGCCGCGGTAAAGTTATTGCATAGCATTTTTTATCAACTTATGCAATTATATTTATTTATTTATGCATTATTTTTTCACCTTTCTATATTTATCACTTACTATAACTCCATACCTTTAGGTCGTCTGGAAGAAATCGCTGTTTAGCGATAAGACCGCCTTTTGTATTGTTATTTAAATTTTTGTGTTCTATGTTATCTTTACTGTTTGGTACAATAAAGAGTATTATTATTATTATTATTATTATTATTATTATTATCCATTTTGGTTTTTACCAATCTCGACTTATGTTAAAATAAATCGGTTTCTAATGATGCTCACGGGCATACACCAAGTGAGCAACATGTATGGTTGAAGCAAATAAAGTAGTAATTATGTATTTATATTAGCATCAGTTTGTAAAAATTTTCTTAATATTCTGCACGTATTAAGAACAACTGCGTTTATTATTATTATTATTTGCTTTGAAATTAAGTCATTCTTTTTCTTTGATACTATATACTTTCTCACAAAGAGCTGCTTACATATTCGTCCGAGCAGCTCGTCTCGATCCGCGCGAGCTTCGTACTGTCGTACCATATAGGTATATATACGTTAAGCGAATATTCGGCTGCGCTACATAGACGGAGTGGAGGGTGTTCGATTTTTTCGTTACAGAATTTCTTCATTCGATTGCCACGCTCAAAGCTTAGCTTATAATATGTCCTTTTCTCTGATAGCAGGCGCCATATTTCAAAATTATATCGCCTCTATCACTATGTAATTAGTCGATTTCATAGAAATGTTATATATGTATTACAATCCGTGAAACTTTTTAGGTTGTGGCGTGCCAAAAAAACGCACAAACATACATACATTCGAAAAACATCACCTTCCTTGTGGTACCACCACCACCCTATTAGGTAAAAGAGTTGTTATTTTGATGTTGCTAATATATAGCTCAATTTTGTTTATTCGTAAAGATTGATATCGAAGTCGCTGGTTTACCAGAATTACAAGTTTCTTGAAGCTAAAGTAACAGGAATTACTCTAACAGTAACAGAGTTCCTCCGGGAACGCCCTGGAATGCTTGCGACAGCGGTACCCGTAGCGGCGCGGCCAAGTATGGTGGAAACACCGTTCGGTTACGTTCTATGACCTTTTTGGAATGTTATTACTGTGTTTAAATGACTATATCTACCTGACCACGGCTGATAGAGGGTATTTTGGGTTTATGTATGGACGTATGATTTTCTATCTGATCGATATAGCAAACAAGCTTGCAGTCCACCTGATGGTAAGTGGTCACTGCCGCCCATAGACATCTGTGAGCAACTTCAAATATGACATGGATTCAGTGTGAAGTCAATCTCAGATGCGTTGCTACTCCCGAGGACTATGATAGTCGCCTCGCCTAACTGCTTCACCTTAGAAATAGGTGTGGCGGTGGTACTTCCCCGGTCGAACTACACTGGTTCTACCACCTGCAAAATGAATGACTGTCAATTACTTTGGCACGCGCTACAGCTCAAATGGCTATATAGTAACACATCATATATTATTGTAGTTGACAATGATGTCAGAGTGACGTAAGCCATATAATTTTTAAAATTGCGTTTGCGATTGGAGCAGACTATAATAGAGGTAAAATGTTTGTACATTTAACCTCTATTTACCCCTTTTAGAGAAGAAATAATAAAAAATCCTTTCTTAATTGGTATCTTCGTCATAAAATTAACCCATTGTTTCTAGCTTTAGTGGCTTTGCGGTAATTTTCTGAAAGAGTATCCTTTCAGTTTTATCTTGTACTAGCTGACCCGGCCAACTTTGTTCTGCCTAAAAGACAAATATCTAAAATTATCAGTGTTCCTACACTATATTATATATCTCTCAAATCACTCTATTTATTAAAAGAAAAAAATGCATTAAAATCCGTAGCGTAGTTTTAAAGATCTAAGCATACATAGGATGAGACAGCGGAAAGCGACTCTGTTTTATACTATGTAGTGATATAATATAGTTTAAGAAGAATTTTACTTTACCATGTGGTAGAGCCAGCCGAGTTTTGTCATTGGTTTCATCGAAGATTGTTTGCCAGTTCACTTTCATATGAGGCGACCAGCTTAGTCCTCGGGAATAGCAATACATTTGATTGAATTCAGATAGAATCCATGTTCTATATAAAGAAATGAGCGTGACGTCAGGAAGGTCAGGATCTTCATTACTATCCATTATTGAAAGTGTCAAGTAAACGCAGTTATTCTTCTTCGATTTATTCAAAGATGAGAAGGTTCGATCGCTTCGACGGTTGAACAAGAATGTCTCTCTACCGGTAGACGCCTTTTTATAACAAAATTGGGTGAGGTGACAATAACAAATTTATGGAGGGTAGACTAAATTAACATCTTTAGATAGCATTCAATATTGCTAATTTAACAAACAAATTTTCTATCTTTAAACTAAAATATTTTCAGCAGCGTGTTTTTTATAAATACGCGGTGTCCCGCCGACATATACGAAGTTGCTTACAGACGTCCATGGGCAGCAGTGATCACCAACAGGTGGACTGCATGGCCATTTGCTACTTTATTAGATAAAAAAAAACTTTGTTTAACTATAAACAATGCCAAGATTGCGAAGTGTCCAATTAACGTCATTTTTATTACGGTTTCAACAATCAAGAAATTAAGGCCGAAAGCAAAAAAGGCTTCTCAGGGTGTTAGTGAACTTGAGCAAAATTCAGATATTCTCATTAATGGCAAATTCTCACACCTTTTTGCACAAACTGTTATTGAAGTAATTGCACAAGCGATTAATCCGTTAATTAATTAATTCAATGACGAAATTATTTATCATTAGCGATTACATGCGACTTCGTTCGTCGCGTACTTATAATAAGTAGAAATAAAAATGTTTATATTAATGTTTACGCAAGTGTTCTAAATACAGCCACATACAACCTTGCAATCATTTATTCACCCTTCCGTCGCCATTGTTGTACATAATACTCTTATGGGTTTTGGTGATCGCAGTTGGTACTGATAGATGCACAGACTGCTGCTGTCCATTTCCACGATTTCACGCGAAGCTATTTAAGCTATGGGGAGCTATTTACCATACGGAACGGACCATACGAAGTATTACATAAATTACACTCTGGAGAGTCTTCTACATATCTGTACCTAAAAGCCGCGTAAAAACAGTCCAGCTATTTTGAAGATTATTATAAAATATCAAAATCTAGATTGGTGTGGGATCAACGTTAAGCGTTGCATTCATCTGGTGTGACAAAGACCTACACCATTCAACTGATTGAAAAAACTAACGCACGAGCGACAGTTCATAACAGGATGACATGAATTTTCACTCGCGTGTGATGGCCTTTTTTAGGTCTGTACGGGGTTAGATGGGTCCGGACACGGGTAAACTGTATAGGGATCACGAACGAGTGTAGCCAGGCTACGCTGGACAACGAGTAGACTAAATGCAAATGGGCGCTTAGAGGAATACCGTGGGGTTTCAGCCGGTAGGAGTACAGCATATACTCTCCGCTGCCCCAACAAGAACCCATGCAGTTCCACTTCGTCAACAAAAAGGTCTGCATGGTATTGATTGCAGTTTGGCAGTAGCGACCACTTACCAATAAGTTAGCAAGCTCGTTTGCTACTTAATAGAATTTAATAACACTTCTTACTACATAAATAGCTTATAATTATGTATGACGTGTCTAACTTGACATTTACTGACATTACATGTATATATGGACATATATAATTAATGATATATTAATTTACGGTGACCTATACATTCACTTATACGTACTGTAAGTGTTAACAACGGAAAATAATCTTTATAGTTTATGATATAACGAATGAAATACGTACAAACATAAATAAGTATGGATAAAGTCTAGTTACTTTATGAATAGTAAGAGGTTTTGTAATGTTATCTTAATAATATTATAAATGCGAAAGTTTGTGCGCATGTTTGTGTGTTTGAACTCTTTTACGCAAAAACTACTATTCGGATTTCGCTTAAATTTGGCACACACTTAGTTTATGATCTAGAGCACGGTTTCGCAAAGTGGGGTTTGCGAACCCATAGGGGTTCGCCATTCGATGGCAGGGGGTTCGCGACAAGATTATGTAATGGTGGCGGTTGCAGGTACGTGGGACACACATGGTGGCTTGGCAGGTGCCATGGTAGATGCCGTGTCAGAATTAAGGTTAAAATTGTCCAAAAATATTCTTAAAATTTACTCCATTTGTGACAAATAAGCACACCCATCACATTAATAGTAAAATATATTTCTTATGGCACTTTATTGTTGCCTTTTTGAAATAAAAGCATTATTTTCTTCAACAGTCAATTTTATTGTTTTCTTTGGGAGGGAGGGATTTAATTAATTTCAGGGGATTCGCTGTCACTTTAACTATAACAGAGGTACGTGGAACCGAAACTTTGAGAAACCTTGATCTAGATAGGACACTCATTACATAGACGTGACCGAAGAGGGTGAAGTCGCAGGAATAATGTAGTGAAGTATATATCTAGTTGTTTTTGTAAAATGATACATGGCCTTAAGAAAATTCTTTTGTAATAAGTCTGAGTCACAGTTGTGACATTAACGAGATTAATAATAGTGTCACAGGTGGTAGAACTAGTTTGCTTTAATCGGTTAGGTATCACCGCCATACCTATTTATAATGTGAAGCAGTGTCTCACAGGGAGCTCAGAATTGAAATCATAATTTCGGCAATTTGTAATAAAAACTTAAAACTAATAACAACGTCTATCGTGTAGCTAATTAAAAAGTGCAATCGTTTCCTTAGGAAAGGACAGATAGTTCCGGTTGCGTTCGTTTGGAGATCCCGGAGTCCTCTTTGTAGCGCCGAGGACGGGGGGGTTTTAGTACGGTAAAAATCCCACATAACCCTGCGTCGCTTCTATGGCCTCGGGTACCTTTTGAATGTTTCCCCCTCGAGAACTCCGGGAGAAGAGGACTCCAGGATCTCCAAAGGAACGCAACCGGAATCCTCTGAGCGCGTTGCCTCATCGGGTTCCTCCCAGATGGGCGGCTGGGCCCACCGCTCCGTCTAGTCTTTACGACAGTATGCGACCACACATACCGCCGTCCTTCGCGGGGTGGCCTGGCTGGACGGCTTAAGCTCACTCTAGCTGCCCGCAAGCCCAGAAGCCCCTTTAAGTCGCCTCTCAAGACAGGCAGGGGATACCGTAGCCATATTCTGATCCCAGAACTACATGGACGAAGAATCTAGAAATGTGTGTGACGGTGGTGCATCCTTCTTCGAAACACTTATATTAGTTCTGCTTTCGTTTCTCGTTTATTGATTTACCTCGCAAGTAGCTTTTCAATTGTCAGTCCCACGGAGCCTTTGGTCATTTGTCCAATGTTGTATAACTACGCGATTGGCTTACGGAAAGTCTCGGGTTGCGGTCTCGGGCAACGTACGCTCGAGAATCGACGCTCGGCGCTAAGATGATATTACTAGGGAAAGTATCTGATCACTACATATTATAAAGTAAAGTCGCTTCTCGCTGTCTGTCCCTAAGCCCGTAAGTATGCTTAGATCTTTAAAACTACGCTACGGATTTTAATGCAGTTTTTTTAATAGATAGAGGAAGGCTTTTGTGTATAATACATATATAATATAGTAGAGAAACACTGATAATTTTAGATTTTTCACTTTAAGGTAGAACGAAGTTCGCCGGGTCAACTAGTTGTGTATAACGTTATTCACGAGCTATATATAGGCTTAGTATGAAATTTGGCCTTTGATGCTGTGGGTAATGTAAAAGGTTTGTTACTGTGTAAAGTTCATTCTTAAGTCATATTTGAATTTTATTAAATCGTGTTCAAAATATCAGTCACAAAAAAACCTTAAAAATAACAAAATATTTTGTAATTTCAATGTTATAACTAAGATGATGACTCTATTTCCCCATCTGTGTTTGATCTGTACACCTGCAATAACTGGACGAAGCTGGCAAAGGACGTAACACGAAACACAATAAAATAAACTAAATTGTGAGCAACCATCAATAGCGAATTAGCAAATATTGCATTTTCGAAAGGCGTAATTGAACCATTACTGCGCCGTTTGTCACTCGGGTTTCACAACTAAGTATAGGAAAGTGAGTGTATAGCGTCTTTCGTAGCGTGAATATTAAAAACGTAGCCTTCGGTGTATTTAGGTCGTGACTAGACCGACAGCTGGCGTAGCTTAGGCCAATCAACATGGAACGCTTTTCTTTAATTGTTTGCCGTTATTGTCGTATTTACTATGAGTGACGTTTGCTGCGGGAGAAAGGAGAAGGGAGGGGAAGTGGAAAAGGTTATGCATAGGCTACGTTTGTCTTGGTACAACCCATTATTGTCCCACTGTTTGGCACGGGTCTTCTCTCAGTATGCCATAGTCCACCGTGCGGGCCAAGTGCGAATTGATGGACTTCACACACCTCTGAGAACTTTTTTTAAAAGAACTCTCGGGTATGTAGGCTTCCTCACGATGTTTTCTTTCACCGAGAAGCAGTGATAGTTAATTTCTAATACGCACATAAATCAGTGGTGCGTGCCTGGGTTTGAACCTCGGACCTCCCGATTGAGAGGGCAAGTTTCAACCATTAGGGTATCACTGCTCCACGTTTATATTACCACCCATCAAACCAGATTACAGCAAAATTTACACTGGTTCATGTATAGTTGTCGTGCTGATGCCATCGGGGTCGAACCACAAAAGGGTTATACCTATAAAAGTTTAAGTTGAATTAATTAGGGAAAGGTGCATCCATTTTTTTTATTATATTGAAGTAGCTGACGAGCACGCAGTCATCCTGATGCTAAATGATTACCGCCGCCCATGGTCGACTGTAAGAAACTTTATATCGAACAGAAGCTTTACCTGCAATCGATTATAAACGCGTTCCTACTCTCCAGGACTGAGATGGTCGCCTCATATAAAAGTGACTCAACCACCCCAACATCAAAACGCAAGAACTGCTTCACACTAAAAATAGATGTAGTATATACCTTGAAAGTGTTTAGTCGTCCGTGTGCTTAGGGCCTAAGATGTACACATTACTCAGGTATCCAGAGCGCTATGTCTAACAGGTCGTGCGAATCAATGCCGGAAACAGATTCCCTTATACGTAAAGTATATTAATCTGTAGATGTTCTAAGATTTTCCACGTTCGTAGTTGAAAAATCGTTTGGGTAAATGATACGTATATACTATACGCAATTAATAAGATATTGGTATTCGGTTTAAACTATTGCAGTTAAGCTTATGTTACTGTTTTAATTTGTTTAGGAAATTTTGCATATGTTATCATATGATTAGGGATATTTAATTACGTGTCTTATTAATATTATAAATGTGAAAGTTTGCGAGGGTGTATGTGTGTTTGTTCCTTTTTCGTGCGTGATGGATTTTTTGCTTTTTGTAGATGGTTGGGGTTACTGGCTCACTTTATATATGAGGCGATCATCTAATTCCTCGGGACAGGCAACGCATCTGTGATTGACTTCAGATAGAACCTATGTTCTATATGAAGTTGCTTACAGATGTTCATGGGCGGCAGTGATCATTTACCATCAGTTGCAGTACATGCTAGATTGCTACTTTAATCTGGTAAAAAAACTAACTAGACGTAGTTAATAGATTATTTCACCATCAGCGCTTATCAACGGCCAGTCCGCCACTGCAGTTTGTTCTACCCACCGATACATGTAGATCGAAAAAAATCTCATATCGCTAATAGTTACCCGTTGCATGTAAAGTAGATCAGTTCCGGGAAAATAGTCTAAATTAATAAAATTATAATAATACAAACAACATTCACCAATTTATTGTTCATTATGTGAGTGTATACCGGTTTCGAGGTGGGCCAGTTTTTTCTGGGTTAGATGATTTATCAAATGGACGTTTTGTGTTTATCATATCTGAAAGGTTGCAATGTTGTTACAATTGAAAGTGATTTTAAATACACAAGGTCCTTATCCAAATATAGGATGGAAATAATTGATATATATTAGTAGAATGAAATGTCTTTTTAGCCGATTGTGTCAGGAGGCTTTCAAGGTGGTAGAACCAGGGTAGTTCGATCAGGGAAGTACCACCGCCACACCTATTTCTACCGTGAAGCATTTCTTGCGTTTCGATAGAAGGGTGTGGTTGCCGGTACACTTTCACATGAGGCGACCACCATAGTCCTCAGGGGTAGCAACGCATCTGAGATTGACTTCAGATGGAACCCATGTTCTGTATGTAGTTGATTACAGATATCCATGGACGGCAGGGACCACTTACCATCAGGTGGACTGCTTGCTCGTTTGCTACTTTAGTCAAATAAAAAAAAAAGGAATAATTAAATCAAATCTTATGTTATTACTTATAGATATTATAAATACGAAAGTGTGTGGCGATATATGTCTTTGTTATAATACTTTTTTAAGCTAAAACAACCAGTCGGCTTTTGCTGAAATTTGACATACAGATAGTTTATGCTCTAGATTAATATATCATTATCCTGTTAGACAATAAGCAGGCGAAGCCGTGTGAAGAAGCTGGTGATAAATAATTTGAATATTACGTGAGAACTGAGAACAATTCCGACGAACCGTTAGCTTCAGATGAAAAATTAAAGACTTCGCGTAAAATGCATATAAATTCGTATTCGTAAATTGTACTTTTTTAATGCCAGTAATTTATTTCCAATGGTATAATTTATACGTGATGTGCAAATAATTTTACCCATTTTATTATAGGATGTAGTCTAAATTTTTCTAAGCATATATTATCATTAAACAATGTAACTACTAATACGTGATCTTACATTTTTTCTTTATATTGAGCTAATCCACACGATTACTATTATACAAATGGCTGTCTGTCATTTCAATCGGCAGAATCTTGTATACATTTATATATTTAAAAGAGAAGGATGTTTACTTTTGATTATTCTTCCCAGTATAATAAAAAAAAAAAAATTAGAACTACTATAGTTATTATTATAAAAGTTGGGTCACGGTTCATTTTATGGTGCAAATTACCTGAAAATAGATTTTTCACCTCGAAGGAGGTTAATACATATAATGCATTATAACTTCATTCGAAAGGCAGTCTACAGTTTTCTGTCTGAGCGCTAACCTAAATATTTGGCGGTTTGATCGGTGTCAGCTTCCTGTTATGATTGAACGTTGTTAATTCAAATATAAATGTTTTTGAAACATACCGGTTCTCAAAACAGGTGGATGTTTTAATCTGGATCAATGTCAACTACCAGAAATAAAATATTTTCATCTTCCTGGAAATTGAGCTAAAGTTAAAATTTTCAAGGCTCGTACGTATAGGTCGTCTTCAAAGGTAAGCAAAGTCTGACGACGGGGGTATGATGGGTGACCGCGAGTGGTTTAACATGCACGCCTGCGTTCGAGCGTATGGGTTCGTCACGCTTGCGGTCCTCGATGTTATCTTTGCATCACGAATGTTTAAAATTGTCACGAAAATGAAACTACGTGACTATATGTTACCTACCTACTGAAATTAGTCGTGCAACATTTGAACACTCGGTGTTAGATTTTCTCTACAGTCAATGAAACAGCCTTAATTATCTCAAAAACAATTATTTTAAAGCACTGAACCGATTGATTTCGAAATCAAATCCGGTTCAATCCCATAAAAACTCCGAATGCCGCAATACCCATCAAAATCGGTTGACTAGGTCAGGAGGTACGGATAAAAAAGTTAAAAAAAAAAATGCAATTAATTGCCACAAATTTTCGGTATTTTGGCAGAGCTAATTGTGGTAAGTGAGATTGCTTTCCACCGAATGGTATGTAGTTTTTATAGTTATACCTAACGATAAGGCACACGGACCACCTGATGGGAAGTGATCACCATCGCCTATGGACATTTGCAACACCAGAGGAGTCGCCAATGCATCGCCGGCTTCTAAGAAGAGCTTTGTCCTTCATGGTCACCTGTAATCAAGTCCGCGTAGAATAGGAGTTCTACCTAAACGCGTCCTAAAAGTAAAAAACGTCCTCAACGCGGTATAAACTCCAGAATCTCCAAATAAACCTAACCGGACTCGTCTGAGCGCGTTGTCTCGACGGGCTCTAACTCAAGTGCACGTAGGAGTCTAACGAATTGCCTGGTGTTTGCGACGGTATGCTACCACAAATATGCTATTCCTGGAGTCGTTGACTGAGCGGTTCAAGCTCCCGAAACCCTGGAAACCCTTTTAGTCGTCTTTAATGACAAGGCAAGGATATTGTACACTTTTTATGGTCCCGAAACTACTGAATATAAGCCTTCCCTAATGGGAGTTCTGCCGTTCTGACGTAGTCAATTCTTTAAGTCTGCGTAGCAATAAAACACAAATTAAGACCAATACTAAATAATTAGGTCTGAATAACGAACACTAACTGCATTCTTCGCTGTCTGATCACTTTCGCTTGACCGCCTTAGCATTGTTTAGCCGAAATTCTTAGAATTTGTCTAAAAGTGACCTTACTTCCAGTTGGTAAAGTCTAACGTCAGAAGAACAGATTTCGCTAATGAAATTTATTAAGTTTGGTATCTTATCACTTTGTAATAAAGTTTTAGTTGTTCTACTAAATATTTTTATTTAAGGAGAACATGATAGTCGGGAGTAATACATCTGTGATTGACTTCGGATAGAAGCCCTGTTCTATATGAAGCTTCTTATAGATGTTCATGGGCGGTTATTACCACTTGCCTTGAGGTGAACTGCATACTCGTTTGCTATTAAGTACAATTGAATAAAAAACATTGTGATGTTACGCATTAAACGCATTTTCTTATGCTGCTTCTGAAAACATAACGGGGTTCAAAAAGCAATGACATGATCCCTCTCTGAGTGTGGATGTCATAGGATGTCGAAGGAGGCGATGAAGGAATAGAATCCAGGAGATGGGCAGCCGCCTTCTGTATAGCATCAATAGCCTCTAGAGATTAAGAAATGTGACTTTTGCTGTGAAAGAGTAATACACATAAATCCTGTATGTTTGTTACTCTTTGGCGATAAAACTACTGGTTAAATTTAGCTGAAAGTTGATACTATGTGCGTATCCGTGAATTGGGAGGTTTATGAACCAAATTAACACATAAATAATACTCATAATTGTGGTGGACGTGACCGAAGCGAGTAAAGTCGCGGTAATAACCTCGTATGATATAATTGAAAATTCGAGAAGAAATAACCACGATCATGGCACATGGCTTTTGTAGCAAGTTTGCGGGTGTCACACAAGGACGGCTATTGTCACCGTTTTTTGTGCTTAAATAGCAGTATATTTTTTCTTTGATTGTCTAGATATGAATAATAATTAGGAAACTTAAGGTGCAAATTGTAGTAATAAATCGTTTAATTAAAGGACAAAAAATGGATGAAACTAAAAGCAATTTTGGAAAATGGAGTTGTAGATTAAAAACTACGGCAAATAATTTTATTTTTGATGTCATATGCGTATGGAAAAAATTGTGAGTAAAGCTACATGATCGAGTTACCTCTTGTTTTCAAAGATGTAAAACACTTTCAGAGCATTCTTGATAATAATATTCATTCTTCTATTTCCTTCATTTATTCATTTCCGATTTATGATGACTAGCATAAGCTACCACATCTACGAATATCCTACGTGCTAACGTAGGTCACAAATTTGTGAGCCAAATTTCAGCAAAATCCGACTGGCAGTTATTTTTAAAAGAGTGAAAACATACACCCTCACATACTAATATTATAAAGGCGAAAATTTGTGAGTGTGTATGTTTGTTACTTCTTCGCGTGTAAACGGCTGGAGCGATTTTCATAAAATTTGGTAGGGAGTTAGCTGACACTCTGGATTACTAATTAGGTTACTTTTTACTGTGGGAAAAAATCTTACTCTCACGGGACAATCGAAACATCGATTTTTTTAACGCGGGTGAAGCTGCGAGGTTCAGCTGGTGCTTAATTTTAATAAGATTCGTTTTACATCCGTACTCTTGTGGAGGATGATATTTTTTAGATAATAGTGTCAGACACCCCCCCCCCCTCCTAATATGCTCTTGAGGTACCAACACAATTGTGGTTAGAGTATAATAAAGTGTTTATAATAGGTAGCTGACTGGCCAGCGTAACGTTAACCGAATCTGGGTCAATTTGCACGTGCGCTGAGGCTGTGCTAATAGAAATCAGTGCAGCCTTCCACTACTTTATTAACTAACTACTTGTATTAACTATTTTATTAAAACGCGGCGCCCCGGGTTTTTGTAGAACTATTTTTAGTTTGGAAAAAGTTTAGTGATATACAATGTTTTTTTTGGGTGATAATGGGTAATACATGTCCGAGGCGATGGTGGCCGCTTAGCAGGTAATCTGCTCGTTTGCTTCTTCTATATGTTAATAAATACCAACTGGTGCCAATGCATTTATATAATAAAACCCAGATAGAATTAGAGTCCAATTGGTTCCCAAGTGCTTTGCACCAGTCCTGATTTTAGTATACCCTTTAAACAAAAAGACAGCAGTGGCTGACTAACTACCTAACTAACACAGCTTATTAGGCAGAAATATTTGTTTTGTTCTTTTTACCACACCTTTTTACGATCTCTACACTGCGGCTACATTGCAGAGAGATGTAATGCTGTGTCTTCGGAGTTGAACCAAGACGGGATTAAATTACGGGGTGAAAGACGGGATTTAATGGAAATGACGGGAACTTTTATATGATTTTGCCTACACTAAATACATATAGTTCGCGAAAGCTTCAACTTTTCCCCACTTAACTGCAGAGGAAATTACAAGAGTTTCCACTGGAAATCCTTATACGCCAAGCTCACAGTGACATTAAGACACTATTTCCAGTGTCACCACAGTTATTAATAGCTCATTCATAGACGTAGACCATTTCCTGTGCGTACTGCTTTTTGCTGAGTTGTCAAACCAGATTAGAAGCTGAGTGGTCGGTGCACACAGTAGTGGTTGATTTATTTATGGATTAGCTTTTCTCGTGGCTCCGTTCACTTTTGTCACGTTCACTACAGTAAAGGGCATGCTATTTAATCTAAATCCGTGCATAATTTCATCCAAATCCGAGTAAAAGAAGTTGCGCGAAACGAGCAAGAATCCATTCATCTTTGCAAAATTTGCCTTTATAACATTAGTAAGATAGACCTTCTAAGGTACTTTCGGAGTACTATGACGTCATTGCATATCGAGAAATATCTAAAGGATGAGCTGTCAATTGTGCAATAAATAATTATATATATGTTTCATATTTTTCTAATTTGTTTCGTTCAATTCGGTCAACTTTTTGATTTGATTCTTTTGATGTTGATTATAATTTAATTCTTGGAAGTTTGAAGCTGCTGTTTTGGTGTTGTTGTGGATTTCATTAGCATTTTCATTTGTGATTGCTACAAAATTCTTCGCATAATATAGACCACTTACGCTAATTGGATTGTATAACTTGGTTAATACTTTAATTTCAAAAGAACTCCTCGATCATTTACAGCAATATAGTGAGCGCCTACCCTATTAGTGTCAGGTTCAATTGAACCTCCCACGACGGACGAACAACCAGTATATCTTGTCTGTAGTCTGAGGATTGCGTACTTTCCAGTTTACTGTCTAAGGAACATTTTACTGGAATTACCGTTTCGAAACTATTATTAGGTTTTTATAAAGTTGTCGTATGAACTCGCTCGGATGACTGATAACTTCGGTTGTGTTCCTTTGGAGATCCCATAGTCCTTCGTAGCGCTGAGGACAGCCACCGTGAGGGTTTTAGTGAGGTGAAAATCCAACATAACCCGACGTTGCTCCTACGGCGGCGGATACCTTTTGAAAATTTTCCCCTAGATAAAAAAAAGGATGATACTTCTGAGGACTTGAAGACTAACTTGTACTACGCAGGATACCTATTTGTTAATACAATAACTGACCTGATTTAAACAAAACATTATTTAAATTGTACGTATGTATACGACTTCATTATCACAAAAAACTTCAGATACAGCATTGATTGATCGTATCCGTTTCTTACTTTACGCTTACACTAGAGTTGTACTAGAATAGAGTAGTAGACACTACAAGTGTCTTTACATTTGCAACTTTGTGCATATAGTGTCTCCCAATTTTTCCACAATATTATTTATAGCTACAAAGTAAAGTACACCTCTCTCATTTTTAATCGGTCCCGCCATGCTGCGGATCGTTTCTTAGCTACGTAGTCAGTATGGTTTCTTTACGTTTCTTGCGGTCAGTGGCCCATTGTATTGCTAAACCTTGTCTCTAGATATAGTTAGGCGTGGTTTGACTATATTTTAGGCCTTCGACCCTGAAGTCTTTTGCCTTATATTTTGCATCACTAATTTTTCTAGGTTATTGGCCTTTCGGGCTATAAAATGGAAGTCGGTATAATGCTGTAAAATAAGACACCAGAAAAATACTTTTAACCAATAATTTATTTTCAATTCTTTTCCAACGATTACAGCACTGCTGTATGTCATCGCACCTCTCCTCATCTCATGTCTGTCGCCTCACAACACCTATTGTCACCACATCTTACCTCCTTTGCCTCCCCTCACCACATTAAAGCACCTCATCATGTTACGTTACAGAAATATGTAAGCGTGCGGTGCAAATGATAGTAATTGATTCTCAACTACTATCATTTCCTCGAGTAATTTACATCCTATCAATGATCAGCTAATCCGACAGCAGATCTTCCATTAACAAAACTGACGCAAGCTCGTCAATCCGTGGACAAACAGCGTTAATCTGTATCCACTTCCCGGCGATCTGGTAATTACAAAATAGATTAGCATTCGCTAAGTAACCGGCAGATAATTGTTGGTGGGCGGACTGGCTACGATCGTATCAATTCTTGCAACAGTGTAATGTTCGAATTATATTTTTGAGTAACTGAGTAACGTGTGATCAAATTGGGAATAAGGCTTTTTATATTAAAGGTTGGGCCATAGAATAGACATTAAGTCTGGAATGAATAGGATTTCGGTTGCGTTCCTTTGGACATCCCGGAGTCGTCTTCGCAGCGCCGAGGACAACATACGGGAGGTTTTTAGTGCGGTAAGAATCTCATATAATTTATTCCTATTAAAACTAAAGCCATCATCTTTTAGAAATCTTCTATTGGGTATACGTTTCTCTTAATGAGAGTATGTATTTTTAGAAGATTAAAGTAAATGACCATGCAGTCCATGTGATGGTAAATGGTCACAGCCGTCCTCATATATATGCTGGCATCCATTACTAATGGAACTTTTTGCATTGCAAGAGACGGAATCGTCGTTATTGGTGGTGCGGCATTGTGTCACTATGTGTGTCGAATCACAGTCGTCTCATACGAAATCCAAGGGAATATAGAGGATTAGATGTCATTTACGAACATTAGAAAAAGAAAGCATAAAAACAATTTGTTACCTGTCTGTGGAAAACAAGATTCTAGGCAATTTATAAAATCTCCCTCTCAGGCTAATTACAGCATCGCAAAGATAAATAAGGTTAGCAAATGCGGAGTAATTTTCTACTTAATAACTAATAGGCTAGGCTCGAACTATAATTATCTTATGGTAGATGAATAAGCGTTGGTACAATGTATATTTGATACGGTGAATGTAATTTGCTGAATTATTGCTTTTGATTCGAAATACGGTCAGTCCGTGAAGTAACCTAATGGACTCCGAAAAGGTGGTGTTTTCGTAATTGTATCGCAATGAACATTTGATCTCGTTAATTTGACGGTCTGCCACCCGATACCCTAGACCAGAACGTGTGATTAGTCGCAGATTGGTAATTACTTTTAGATTTGTCTTGATGTCCAGAATTGTTTAGACGTTTTTAAAATTTGCACAATTCTGCTGAGCTATGACGATGATCTATAGTTTCGCAACTAGCAAATGCTATTTTCACCAATTTGAAGTCTTTCCAGCCTGTTCTCTTCTTGTCCTTTTGACTTTTTTCATTGAAAGTGAGATAAAATAACCCTGAAAATTGGACAAAAACTAAGTTTCAGTCAGTATATCTCGCATTACATATCAAGCCAAATAGAACACCGAATTGGTTAAAAATTTACACTTCTGTTAAGTTTGTGTAAAAATAAGTGAAATATGCGGCATCGGCTAACTATGTCTAATATTCGGTAAGGTAATACTAATTAAGTAATTAACGCATAATATTAGCCAGTTACATGAATCTGAGTACACGGATCATTGTTGTCGATGGTATCTGATCCCTTTGTTTCGCCGCGAGGACGTCTTATTGTGTTCCGTGGTACATTCCGCGTCCTTAAGTGCTGATTGAAAACATTCATGGTCATTGTGTTAAGTCAAAGATTTTGGACTTTGAGAACCTAAAAATCGAAATGCATTGTGTTGTTCTGCCAAATTCATTTTAGGAATGCACTGTTGTGTATTTACAAGAACATTTTAGGCATATGCGTTGTTAGAATGAATTTTTGGCCAGAATCTCTATACTAAAGTATTAAAACACGGGCCGTTTCAAGAAGGCTGCTATTTCCAACCGCTTCAGGCAAAGGAAGTAATAATTCATTTGGACTGGTTTTTAGTCAATTTGGCCTTATAAACGCAAGTGTTTGTGATGTTTAATTCACGCAGAAGCAAAGGTTGAATAAAGTTATTGTCAATAGCTTCAGATATCTGAAAAACAACATAGTCTAAGCTCTTTCTATATAAAAAACAGTAATCTGTAGATGACTCTAGAAAAACACACTCAGGCCCTGATCAAATCTAAATTCACCATTGATTAGCCAGGAATCAAACTCGAAATACTCTGTATGACTTCTCTTTCGCGAAATTTATGTTTGCTTTCAAGTTTGTTTTTGTTCTGCTCTAAAACATCTGAAAAGTCCTAATTATAAGATGCCTTTCAAATTTTTTGTAATTATTAATATATGTAGATATGTGTATAATAGATAACATAAAACATCGTGAGCCGTTCAGTGTATTATGATTCCTCAAAACAATATTTGTTTTAAACCCATACTTTACAATGTCCATAACCATTGTTAAGTACATGGTATTCGATCATACCATGTACTTAACAATGGTGCGGGGAAACGTAAACATTGTTTGTTTTGAGAAAACGTAATGACCTCGTACTCGGCACTGAGAGTCTATAAAGATTCACTTCGCGCTATATGGAATGAAATGTCTTGAAATGAAATGAAATGTATAGGTCTACGGGGGTACTTACAAATTTTCAGTTACATTTTTTTCCTTACACTACCACGGGATCGGAATACCACCTCAACTGAGAAGATGCGGCAAGAAATTCAGCGGGTTTGTCATTTTTGTTACATTTGATATCTCATTTTTTAGTATATTTATAACCATGTATTTTACATGTTAATAAACGCCAGCGTTAAGTATATTTTAACAAATTTTGCTACAGTGCGCAGTGAATTGTCGTGGCCTAACCCGGGGGTTCGTTTGGCGGTGCAATTATCAGCGCTGAGCATATTTCATCAAATATCGGTGCATTATGCAGCTATATTTCGTGGCTTTATAAGTCCGAACAGATTTTTTTTTAACTCTAAACGCTTTGTTGTTAACGGAAAATGCTGACGCTGTCGCGAGCGGACAGCGCTTAAAACTGTTTCCTGGCCCTCGGTTTATTTATTTTAAATTTAAATTAAAAATTTTATAGTATGAAATCATGTAGCAAAACCCGGATATACGAGTAAAATGCATGACGAAAGGCATCATCTCATGAATTATCCATAGACGATGAAGTTGAGGGTCACTTGAGCTCTTGCAGAAAAGGTCATGTTTATAGTTACGTTGATATTATGTAAAGTTATGGTTTGTTATTGAATTAATGTGGGAACCGGTTTATGATTAAGCTTCGGATGATTTTCTAGGATTTTCTAAGTATCGGTTTTTGTTTTTTCTGCCGGTGATTGGGCCGTTAAATCTATGTATTGCTCACTTGATGAGCTCTGCGGCTCCTTCCTTAAAAAAAATCTATACTAATATATAAAGCTGAAGAGTTTGTTTGTTTGTTTGAACGCGCTAATCTCAGGAACTACTGGTTCGAATTTAAAAATTATTTTTGTATTGAATAGACCATTTATCGAGGAAGGCTTTAGGCTATATAACATCACGCTGCAACTATTAGGAGCGAAGAAATAATGGAAAATGTGAAAAAAAACGGGGAAAATTATTCATCCTTGAGGGCTTGCGTTGCGTGCCACGCGGACGAGGTCGCGGGCACAGCTAGTTAAATATAACTTATAAAGTGGTATCCTTTGTCAGTAAAAGGATTTAAATTAAACAGACAGTAAATAGAAATAAAAAAATAGATTTAAAGGACATGTAATAGTCGCCTGTATTTCATGTAAAATTTTGCCAATATTTAATAAAAATTCATCTACTCTATCACAAGGTAATAAACTTAAAGTTATGTTACACTAGGTGAACCCCGCAGCTTCGCCCGCGTTAAAAAATCGATGTATCGATTGTCCCGTGTGAATAAGTTATTCTCCGCAATAAAAAGTAGCCTATATGTTAATCCAGAGTGTCAACAAACTCCGTACCAAATTTTATGAAAATTGCTCCAGCCGCTTAGACGTGAAGAGGTAACAAACATACACACACACAAACTTAACGCGGACGAAACCGGGCCATAGCTAATATATAATTTCGCGTGTCAGCATGTTATTGTAATGAGTGTATTTTAAAGTTCTTAAAGAAATTTGTAATAATATAACAATTTTTGTTACAGGTAAATACGAACACGCCATTTGTCGCTAAAATGAGTATTTGGTAAGAGAGTTAAAGCTAAATATTTACTTAAAACTTTAATACACTAATATAATTATGTACTTACACAATGGTTTATGCACGCACTTATAATTAACAGTAATAATGATATCTTGTTAGGTAACAGTAGAACTGACATTTAAGTGAGTTAATGCGCAAGTTAACCGGTTGCAAACAGTGGTGTTATTTAGAGGCAACTTGAGTTCCACTGGATCTTTATCCAGTAGATAAGGTAAGGTTAGGTAATACAGGATCCATAATTTTAGGGTTCGGATACATCATTTTAGGGTTCCGTACCTTTTGTTTTTTTAAAAGGTACCCAAAAGGTATCCGAAAGGTACCCGACACCGTGGGAGCGACGCAGGGTTATGTGGGATTTTTACTGCACTAAAACCCCTCCGGTGGCCGTCCTCGGCGCTATAAAGAGGACTCCGGGTACTCGGTCCGACCGCAACCGGAATCCTCTGAGCGCGTTGCCCCATCGGGCTCCTCCCTGATGGGTGGCTAGGCCCACCGCTCCCTCTAGTTCCGTACCTAAAACGTAAAAACGAGACCTTATTTCTAAGACTCCGCTGTCCGTGTGTCCATCTGGCCGACTGTCCGTCTGTCTGACACAAAGGCTGTACCTCATGAACCGTGACTGCTACACAGTTGAAATTATAAAAATAAAATAAAACAAATATTTAAGGGGACTCCACAGACAACAAACGTGATTTTTGCCGTTTTTACTGAACCCTTCTTGAGCGAGCCCAACTCGCACTTGGTTGATGCACTGATAAATTGCGATCAACTGGCCTTCTGAATCCAGTGATTTCCCGCTGTCTTATTCAGGTCATCAGTCCTTGCATGGGGAGCGACCAGTTTCTCTTTAGGCTAAACGTATTCACAACTCGAGGATCTGCATTTTCCCACGAATAATAAATCCTTCGAAATTACCAATTTTGAGAGCTTTGTGCGCCTTGTTCGCACCAATTCGCACTTGGCCAGCGCGGTGGACTATGGCCTAAACTCTCTCATACTGAGAGAAGACCCGTGCCCCAGTGGGACAATAATGGGTTGACGACGCGCCTTGTTAGTTTACGAATTTCATCATTGCGAATGGTCTCATGGCGAACGTCCCAAGTATAGCTCGCTGGGGTACGTTGAGCAGGTTTGAGTGGCGAGTTAGGGG
This sequence comes from Spicauda simplicius, assembly GCA_949699795.1. Taxonomy (NCBI): domain Eukaryota; kingdom Metazoa; phylum Arthropoda; class Insecta; order Lepidoptera; family Hesperiidae; genus Spicauda; species Spicauda simplicius. Next base: position 2,673,434 of record OX453077.1, read on the forward strand.
AGGCCTACGTGCAGCTGCGGTAGACCTCGAAAAGCTAATGGGTGACTGGTGAATTGTTTTTTTTATCTGACTTAAGTAGCAAACGAGCGTGCAGTCCACCTGATGGTAAGTGGTCACTGCCGCTCATAGACATCTATAATCAACTTCATACAGAACATGGGTTATATCTGAAGTCAATCAAAGGTGCGTAGCATGCTTCACGCTAGAAATAGGTGTGGCGGTGGTACTTCCCCGGTCGAACTACACTGGTTATACCTTTAAATATGTTATGGTTTTATATAACTTTTTATTTTCTGTGTACAAAAATGTCAATATAGTGTAAATCTACTTTCATCTCCTGAGGATTAAGTCGCAACTCATAATAGAAATAAACGTTCAATCACCATAAAATTGTCTCTAAACGAAAACTGCAATACAGACTGCTCACAAAAACCACAAACAGAGTAATTGGGCAATCGGACTACAATTACATAATAATGGCGAATGCCAAACAATACACAGTGCGTAAATAATTCTGTTTACACTTATATCTAAGGACCGGTAGCTGGGAAGATGGAATACCTTTGGATTCAGGGAATACAGGGGATTCAAGGTGGTAGAACCAGTGTAGTTCGACCGGGGAAGTACCACCGCCACACCTATTTCTAGCGTGAAGCATTTCTTTCGTTTCGATAGAAGGGTGTGGTTGCGGGCACACTTTCACATGAGGCGACCAGCATAGTCCTCGGGAGTGGCAACGCATCTGTGATTGACTTCAGATGGAACTCATGTTCTGTATGAAGTTGATTACAGATGTCCATGGGCAGCAGTGACCACTTATCATCAGGTGGACTGCATGCTCGTTTGCTACTTTAGTCAAATAAAAAAAAAAGAATACAAACTGTAAAAATAGAACTCCGAACAATAGACGGTGTCGTAAATAATTGTGTTCACTCACCACCAGAGGAATGGTAATAGGGAATGGTTGGATATCTTTGGATTCAGAGTATAGGAATACTTACAGACATTTCACTATCAAAGTCTACTTTGGGCTATCAAAACACGCGTTGTTTTGTATAATGTTACTTACAGATGGTCCTGGACGGCAGTGGCCACTTTCGATCAGGTAGATAGCATGCTCATTTGCTGCTACAATCTCAATAAATGCTGATTCCAGTGTTGCTTCTTTTAATAAAAAGACTTTATTCCTTATAATAATTTTAGTGCACCAATTTGCACTTGTCCAGCGAGTCGGACTATGGCGAAAACTCTCCCATTCTGAGGGAAGACCCGTGCCTAGCAGTCTGACAATAATGGGTTGACGAGCGTAGCATTGCATTGCTGTTATGCAGCAGGCATTATGTGTGATCAACGAAATTCTTAAATCTACTACAAGCACGAGGAAGAGGAAACTAATTAATTAATTATCGACGGCTTTAAGTAGGAAATTGGTGCTGAAGTACGCGAAGACATCACAAAAAACAGCTTAGTTAAACAGTTTTATTTAAAGTGGCTTGAATTACTACTCAGTCGAAATTTGACGACTATTTGGTAGCTTTTTTAGCTCATTTAAATTTGTGATTGCTTGAATTAAGCATTTAATAGGTATAGCGTGAAGCAGTTGTTGCGTTTCGGTGGAAGGGTGTGGTTGCGGCTCACTTTTATACGAAGCTACCATTATAGTCCTTGGAAGTAACATCGCATCTGTAATTGATCAGGTAGACCCTTGTTCTATATGAAGACGCCCAGATGTTCATGGGCGGCACTGATACTTCGATCAGGTGGACTGCATGCTCGTTTGTTATTTTAATCTAATAAAAAAATACAGTCTCCCGGGTGGTAAGTGGTTTTGCTACTTATAAATATCCGTAAGTAACTCGAAATAGACCCATGTTCGATGCCGTCTTTACCATAAGGGCACTCGGGGCCAGTGCCTAGTGCCCCCATCCTCAGAGGGCCCCCAAGGACCGTCAATTTTTCTCACATATAATATCAAAATATTATGGTCGGGCGCATTACACTTTTCTCCTTGCACGAACGTCGATCTTTTTCAGAATTATTCAAATCAATACATTTATATGAATAATTTGAATGATTCGATTACAATTAGGTATAACTTACCATTTAAGTACTTATCTTATCGTCTATTTTCAAGTTACTTGATGTTTTATTCAGTTGTTTGAAAGTTTACAACATAAGTTATAGTGTCATGCCGCTATAATTAAATATGGACTTTGTCTATGGTTGGGGGAATCCCTGGATGATGATAGGTACTTTCTTCACATTCGAAAAGGGCACCGAATTCTTATGTGGCCAAGGGCCCCAGCATCTAATACAGCCCTGCCCATGTTATGGTCGAAAATAAAAACGTAAGCAGTGTACTTCACAATGGATAAGGGACAACAAAAATAATGCTTGTTTCGAGGAAAAACACACACGCTTTCTACACTCATAGCCCCTCACTAGGATTTTCTCCTGTATCGTAGGTACCATGAACACACACAAGACGAATACACAAACATCAGACCCAGAACATGAATCTAAACTCATCATTCAGATACCTGTCTGGCCGGGAATCGAACCCGAGGCCCATTGCGCGTTAAACCGGTACGATAACCGCTCCGCAACGCGGGTCGTCAAACAATATTCGTACTTACTTTGAATAGACTGTTTCAGTTTCGTAAACACCTACTTAGATTTGATTTACGTTTAAACTCATCACACCTCAGTCCGACCGCATTCAGAGCGAGCTATTGTATTTCGTACACTTGACATACATTTTGCAATTTTTATTATCAAACCCGCATGTGTTGCGTTCAAACATTTAAACCGAATAAAATAAGTTTAGAAAACCTACTTTTGTTGGTTTCACTTTTGATAGGTTAAAAATAAAGCGAAAGTTCGCGATTGTTGAATGTTATCAACATTTCAATTGTTTTAAAAGGAAACTAGGTTTGGCTGTAAACTTTTTGTGTTCTCGGGTCAGGTCAGTTTTTTTATAACACTGAGGTAAGAAACGAGCAGGCAGTTTTATATGGTTAGTGGTCATTGCCGCCCATGGGTAAGTAACTTCTTACAGAACAATAGTTTTATCTGGGGTTAATTATAGGCGCTATGCTTCCCTCTAGGACTAAGATGGTTAGCTCATCGGAACGCAACAACACTTTCCCACCGAAGCACTAGAACTGCATCACGTTAGGAACATGTGTAACGGTGTGGGTACCTCCAGGGCGGCTTAACCTATAGTGCAGGGTGTGCAATGCACACGGGCGCCGTCGTCTCAGGGGGCGCCGCGGCGGCAGACAGCATTATCCTGGAACATCATGGTACAACAATGACATGACAGAAGCGGCCAGCCAGCGCGGTGCCGACAATGATCAAACGAGCGCCCTATTGGCGGGTTCTTTTTCGAACATTTTGTTTCAAATCCAAATAAATATGTTGGAATATAAAAAAGCTTTTTTGTTAAGATGGCAAAGTAAATAGTTATAGCCGCGGGGGGGGGGGGGGGCGGGCAGGGTTTTATTGCACACGGACGCTACACGAGTTAAGAGCCGCCCCTGGGTACCTCCCCGGTCAATTACAAGGGTGAATTTCATTGCTGATTGGTGGAGAGAGATACGAATTTCAACTACTTTTTATACAGACTGAAAAAAGAGTACTGTGCCTCTGTAATACCCGAAATGGATTGCTTAACGTATCGGAAGTACGGCAGTGCTCACGAATTTGACCACTAACGGTCACCCATCCTATTTCCGACCGTGCGTGACATTTCTTAACGTTGAGCAAAAACTCGTGATCTGTTTTTAGGATACTTGCCGCGGACCGAGGAGTGTGAAATTACGCACGATTATAGTTGACGTAGAGAAAGATTACGCAATGCTAATATTTTTTTCAAGATATGCATAAAACAAAAATAAAATCAACTAAAAATACGTTACGCACACTACCATACATTTGGCAAAACACACACACATAAAAGACGACATAGAATATTCAATGCCTTTCTATGAAAACACATAACGTCAAAAATGTCAGATGTCTTTGTCAAAATACCCGCTATTGCTATTAAATGCAGCTTAGAAACGATTATTATTAATTTAATTATTTAAATATTACTAATTAAATCTCTTTTTACCTTTAACGAGTTTGTCCAAAATAACTTCAAAATTATTACAATTCATTTGAATTTGAGAAATATTCGTACTACTTTGGAAAATATGAAGTTTAGTTTTTTAATTTAAATTACGGTCGAATTTCGGCCGTTGCGACGGGTAACTAGTTCATATTAATTCCTATATATCCTATTGACGAGATATGAGATAGTATATCCCAACTTATATATTTGCAATATATAGAATAAGAATGGCATGCATGTAATAATTAATTAAGATGTAATTTAAATATTTTTATGCCAATTTTAATTACAATTTAATAAATATGATCTCACAATTGACATGACTGCACACCATTGTCATGGTAGAATGTACGATCTTTTTTACTGTAACCATCTTTGTACTTTCTTGCAATAAATTAATTTCATTTCATTTCAACGACAATATTAATAAAATTTTCAATCTGTTTGTATGTACGTACATTTAGGCCAGTCCGTACTAAACATAAATAAACGATGATATTTACAAACAAGACATCAACGCATAATGTAGCAGACCAGTGCAATATTTAGCAACATCTTATACAATGCATTGTGCAATGAACTGCAATCTTGCATGCGTTAGTGACAAAATATTCACACTTCCTCTTCGCTTTCCTTAATGAATAAATCAATGCATTATCTGGGTTCTATACATATAAAATGAATGGGTGTCAGGGTTGCCAAGTTAAAGGTTTTCCCCTAAATTTAGGGGATAAAAAGTAGGATGGGGTTATTTTACGGGTACTTTTCGGGATTTTTAAAAATTCATCTTATAGATGTTTTTAAAGGGAAATCTCCTGTCAGGCTACATGATCAAGCCTCACGACAGAAAAAAAAGGTGAACTACATCCGATAACCTTTTACGACCTGATTAATTCATTGTGAGGAATTTAAGGGGTTTTTAATGAGGCTTTAGGGGATACATTTTTTAAAGTTGGTAACCCTGATGGTTGTCCATTCTCTTACAAGATTGAATAGATTACATTTGTCCAACTGCGTAGGCACATAAACGACGGCATATACAAAGGCACATAGACACATATACGCACGTAAATATACCCTATTTTCATGCGTATATGTGTCCCATTTCTATTGCAATCTACAGCCTAAACGGCATGAAAAAACTTAGACATATAAGATGTATAAAATTTCAATATTGCGTTTAGAGAAATTAAAAAAAAAAAGAAAAGAAACAAATTTGAAGTTTACTACATATTTCCAGTTTTTATTTTGTATCTCTTGTATCACATAGTATTATCACAATATTGGCTTTTTCAAAAGATCGCGGAAACAAACAGCAACGTGAACACTCGTATTTACGCGACACTCGCTACTGAAGCACCGCGAAAACCCCTTAGCGGTCACGTCAATGCGTACGGTTGTGTGAGATATTCAACCCCTGATACCACGGAAAACCTGGTTCTTTCGATTTCTTAAAGGTGGCAAACTCGCCACTTCTACCATATGCCGCCTTCGATTGGGCCATGCATGCACACCGGTCTTCCTTGCCAAAATCAGAGTACGCGACAGCTCTCTTTGTGAATGTGGGTTGGACGATGGGACAGTAGATCACATTTTTTTCAATTGCCCTAAATTATCATTTTCTCTTTACGACGTTCTCCCTCCAGAGTTTTCAAACGCTCGTAGACAGTTACCATACTGTTCTCAACATTTTTACTGTGCTACAGATGCGTTGCTATCCTTAAATTCACAGCACAAATGCATTTAATACTACATAAATATTAAATGCACTTGTGCCATATAAAAAAATGGATATAAATAAGAAAAAAGACAAACCCGCTAAGTATTCTGCCGGATCTTCTCAGTTGAGGTTGTATTCCGATCCGATGGTAGTGTAATTTTGTAATTGCCCCCGTAGGCCTATACAAAATAAAGACATTTCATTTCATATGATGTAACCATATTAGATCAGGAAGGTATAAGTGCCTTCGGAATACCACAAAGTTGTACACGACAAACTAAATTCTTAGCAACAGACAAAACATTTCATTATGAGCTCTTTGCATAACTTTCCCATACAATTGACATTTTCCACGAATTATTGCTATAAGCATAGAACGTCATTACCTTACTTGTATGTATTTAAAAAATGGGGAAAGGAAATGATGTGAGATAGCTCTCCGCCCGCGGTGCCGCTTGCGAAATAGCATTTAGAATGGTTGGTGCGTATTTGTATTATAGTTCTGTGGGAATTAGTTTAATTATTTTCATTAAATAATCCGAATGGCTCACTGGTAACTACTTGAAGTACGGATTTTTTTAATTTTCGATCCCCAGTTTTGTATGGTTTTTGTCTTGTGTATTGTATGAGATTGTATGAGTGATGAAGGCGTTTTTTATATAACGAGTACTTATCAATTTAAATTTGGTATATTTATATGAATGATAAAGTGACGAATACGTATGACATCTAACTTAATCCATCCATTTTTCAACGCATTTGTGACCAACCCTGTATAGGACAAAAAAAATCTCTTTAATCAATTACAGACGTCCTCGGACGACATTGACCATTCATTAGGTCGACTGATTGTCGTTTGCTATTTCAATTTTGAAATATTTGTTAACATAATATTAAATGTATCAATTAACACAATTTGAAAACGTTTGAACTGAGTTTTTTTACATCAAAAACAATTGAAAATACAGACAGACAGCTCGATTTATTCAACCGTATTGTTCTTTTATTAAACAATAATACGCCGTATTACAACCAACATTGTATGGTTATTTGCCTATTTACCGTAAATCGTAGTCGCTAAACCGCAGTTTCCCACCATAAGTATGAAATCAATAGTGAATAGAATTCGAGTAATGTATAGTTTTTGTAGTTTTCCGGGTTAACTGGGGCAGTTATTGTTTATTGTGTAAACTGAGCTTCGGGTGTAACTGTGAAATTTATATGTTTACGTTTTTATACAGATGTGGGGATTGGCACAGTCAAGTGTGTGTCGCTCGTTGGAGCCAAATAACAAAGCATTAAAAAGTAGTCCCTAGTTAGCGGTCGTAATGTGAACATGTGCACATACGCGGTATATTTAATTATACACAGTGAATCGATACACGGATTTTTATATATATTCCCTACACAAGCCACATTCAATAACTATACACATAGGGACTCAACACAGAAGTAGCAACGCTCCGTGGCAATAAGACAATATACTGGAGCTAACTTTTATAACCAATGTAAAAACAATATGGCAATTTTTTTTATCTGATTGAAGTGGCAAACGATCATGCAATCCACCTGATGGTAAGTGGTCACTGCCGCCCATGGATATCTGTAAGCAACAAATAGAACATGGGTTCTATCTGAAGTCAATCACAGATGCGTTACTACTCCCGAGTGCTATGATGGTCGCCTCATATAAAGTGTGCCGGCAATCACACCCTTCCATCGAAACACAAGAAATGCTTCTCGCTAGAAATAGGTGTGATATACATAAAGATATACAAAGAAAAAGACAAAGCCACTAAGTTTCTTGACGAATCTTCTCAATTGAGGTCGTGTTCCGATCCGGTGGTAGTGTAGAAAAAAATATATGTAACTGACAATTTGTAAGTGCCTCCGCAGGCCTATGTAAAATAAAGATATTTCATTTAATTTCATTTACGGGCATTCTGATAAGAGTCCATGGTTGTTGTGACCAAAGATTTAATGTGACCTTCAAGATATGGCTTATAAACACTTTAAATTAAGTTCCGTCGGAATTTAATTCAAACGCACGGAAAAAATGAGAATTTTTTTTTTTTATTCATTCTTAATGGTCACCAGATATTTTTTTGCAAAAAATCTGAAATGTATAGACGAAATGTATAGACGTAGAACTTTAATTTTCATTATATGCAATTATATGACTTCTGAGGCACCGCCATACCGATATCTGCCTTTTTTGTTCACGGGGAGGTCAACTATAAAGGTATCACAATGCCTTTGGGGAAACACTGAGTTATGTGGGATTTATACCGCACTATGACTCCATCGGGGGCCTGCCTCGGTGATATCTAGAAAAAGAGATCTTTAACGGAACGCAACTTGATTGCTGTGAGCGCGTCGCCACTGTTATACTACCTAGCTATCATAGCAGTTTGCTGAAATGCAATATTCCCATGAACAAAAGAGCTTTACTTTTTAGAAACTCAAAATATGTGAAAAATTAGAGAACAGTAAATTCACGGTATTAATTTAAAAAAAAACTGCCTAGCTATCATAAGACTTATGATACGTACGAGCCTTGAAAATGTGTCTGGTCGCATATCGTCGTAAAGACTAAACGGAGCGGTGGGCCCAGCCATCTGCGAGGAGCCCGATAGGGTAACGCGCTCAGAGGATTCCGGCTGCAGTCCTTTGGAGGTCCCGGACTCCTCTTTATAGCGCTGAGGACGGCCATGGGGAGGGGGGGGGGGGTAGCACGGTAAAAATCCCATAAACCCTGCGTCGCTATCACGGCGTCGGGTACCTTTTGAACGTTTCCCACTCAAGAAAAAAAAAACTATCATAAGACTACCTAGTAAGGTTATATTGCTTTTCAGCGCGCGTCTGCAACGTTCAATGTCTGAAGATAAAAGGGGCGTCCTAACCGTTACATTCTTAACGGTAAACTGTCAAACAGTAATGACGTCACGACGGTAATGACGGAAAGTGAAATTGGAAAACTAATGTGCGGGTTGGCGTTTAACCGAGTTTACGGCCATAATGATCATGGTTTCAACGTTTGATATACCTACATTGAAGTTTCTATGCACATTGGGGAACGTAACGAAAATACGTAACCATTTAAAGAGGGTGACGGGGATAATCAAAATCACAGTTTGGTCACATGGAAGGGGCTTTAGGTTCTCGTCGTGGAGTCAATATCTAAAAGAAATCTCGTTTTTTGAAACTATTTTCAAATATTTCACTAATAAAAATAAGAATGCACTCATTTGGCTAAGGGGCGTGATAGCCTAATAGTTGAAAATTGCCCTTTCGATCGGGAGATACGAGTTTCAAACCCAGGCCACTGATTTTTCTAAAATTATGTGCGTATTAAAAATTAATTATCACTGCTTTTCGGTGAAGGAAAACATCGTGAGGAAACCCAAGAGTTCTTTAAAAATAAAAAGGTCTCGGATATGTGTGAAGTCCACCAATTCGCACTTTGCCAGCGCGGTGGACTATGGCCTATAACTCTCTCATTCTGAGAGAAGACCCGTACCCGTACACTGGATTATAATGGGTTGACGACGACGGACGGGCGGGAGGGGGATCAAAACTTGTCAAAAATAGGACACGTGGTTTGGATACGTTCCCGTACACGGCGAGTTATTCTTTTTTGTATGTAGTTGAAGTGGGTTCGACTGGGGAGGTATAACCGTCTCATTTTTTTTTGTCTGACTGAAGTAGCAATCGAGCATGCAGTCCATCTGATGGTAAGTGGTCACTGCCTGTGTCTGTAATCAACCACATACAGAACATGGGTTTCATCTGCAGTCAATCACAGATGCGTTGCTACTCCCGAGGACTATGATGATCGCCTTATATAAAAGTGTGCCGGCAACCACACCCTTGCATCGAAACGCAAGAACCGCTTCACGCTAGAAATAGGTGTGGCGGTGGTACTTCTCCGGTCAAACTACACTGGCTCTACCTTGGACTTCTAGCGTGAGGCAGTTTATACGGTTTGTTTGGAGTGGATGCTGACGCTGTTCAACCCAAGGTTTGACCGGGAAGGTGTTACCGTCAAGTCTATGCCTAGCATTAAGCAGTTCATGCGTTTCCTTGAAGGGAGTGAATGTTACCATAAAGTAGAGGAACCTTTTTAGTCTTGTATTTGATTTTTTGTGCTTTATACATTACTAGCTTTTGCCCGCGGCTTCGCTCGCGTGGAATTTAGTCTGCCACATAAAGTTTGCAAGGTGGTAGAGCAATGGTTCAACCAGGGAGTTATCACCGCCGCACCTATTTCTACCGTGAAGCAGTTCTTGTGTTTCATTAGAAGGGTGTGGCTGCCGGCTCGCTTTTGTATGAGGCGATTGACTTCAGATTGAACCCTTGCCCTACTTCCTAAATCTGTGTGTTCAAATTTCAAATCACAGGCACGTATATTAATTTGAATTAGTTTTGTCGGCAACGGATATTAATACTTATTCTGAAATTAAATTAAAAGGGTCTCAAAACGCGTGACGGTTACCAACGCGCAGTTGGCTAGCGTGGTCAACTACGACGTAAACTACTGCTAATCTGACATATGTGCCGAGTTGTGTAACATTAAAAGGTCGATGACGATTGAATGACATATCTAACCTTTTCCACTGTTTCATTCTTATTGACCTTTTTTTGTCGAGGGCGAAACCTTTAAAAGGTACCATACGCCGTGGGAGTGACGCAGGGTTATGTGGGATTTTTATCACACCCGGACTCCGGGATCTTCAAAGGAACGCAACTGGAGTCCTCTGAGTGCATTGCCTCCTCCCAAGTGAGCGACTGGGTCCACCACTCCTTCTAGTCTTTACCACGATATGCGACCACACGTATACCACCATCCTTCCCGGGATCGCCTGGCTGGACTGTTCAAGCTCCTTGCATCCTGGCTCTCACGACAGCATGCGACCACACATGCTGACATCTTTCCCGAAGTTGCTGACTGGGTGTTTCGAGCTCCCAGTCTAGCCGCACGCAACCCCGAAAGCCCCCTTTTAGTCGCCTCTTACCACAGACAGGGGATACCGTAGCCTTATTCTGATCCCGGAACTACAGGGACGTCATTCACATTGACCTTTCCCATTTTGCTCCGTGATTTATAACCATTTACCTAAATATTAATTTCATATAACTTCGTTGTATACGGCGGCGGCGCACGGCGCGTACTGCCGGTCAATCAATTGAGTACGCAATATGTTATACTCGTAATATCTTCTAAACTACTTATCCAATTTACATGGTGTAAAAAGCAGATTCAATCTTTATTAGATGCTTGATTTTTTGAAACCATTTATTTTGATAAGGATTAATATTTAGTTTGTATAAAACCCATGGAAACATCAACTTCATATTTTTTTAATTTTCAAAGTATAAAAAGAGTTATTGTGAGTTATACATAAAATATAGATATATGCTGTCGCGGACTTTTATTTAGATCTATGTGAGCCAAACAATCCCACCGTACATTATATTTGGATATCTCCAACGGTTTAGGCAGCGTACGCGAAGATAGCTCTCAGAGGACAACTTTTTTTGCGACTAATCTGATATTTCTCGTTATAGTATAACCTTATTACAAAAAAATCGGTATAAATTATAGTCCATGTGTTATTCTGATGTATAACCTATATTACTGTAAAGTTTCAACCAAATCCGTTCAGTAGTTTTTGCGTGAAAGAATAACAAACACACATACATCCTCACAAACTTTCGCATTTATAATATTAGTAGGATTAGCTGACCCGGCGAACTTCGTTCCTCTTAAAAGTAAAAAAATCTAAAATTATCAGTGTTCCTCCAGAATATTATGCTTGTATTATCAATAAAAACCTTCCTCTTGAATCACCCTATTTATTAAAAAAACGCATTAAATCCCTAGCGCAGTTTTAAAAATCTAAGCATACATAGGGACAGAGCGCGAAGCGATTTTGTTATGTACTATGTATATTTAAGTCCTTCTGGGTATTTGTGTAGGTATTCGTCTTTGTTTGTTGAATTAAATCAGTTTTTCTTTTTATCTAACTGAAGTAGCAAACGAGCATGCGATCCACCTGGTTATTGGTCACTGCCTCCCATGGACGTCTGTAATCGACTTCATATAGAACATGGGTTCCATCTGAAGTCTATCACAGATGCGTTGCTGCTCCGAGGAATATGATGGTCGCCTCATGTGAAAGTGTGCCGGCAACCACACCCTTCCATCAAAACGCAAGATGCTTCACGCTAGAAACAGATGTGGTTTCCCCAGTACACTGGTTCTACCACCTTCAAGAAGTTTATTTGCATTACTGACTCTATCGACGCTAACTTAAGTTCATTAGAACAGCAGCAAAGCCTACCATTGACTCGTTCCCATAACAATGCTGAACGCCGTACCGACTACACTCGTGTTGAAATAAAACAATGGCTAGTTTTTACGGAAATCGTTGCTTAAGCGGGTCATGTGACCTTAGGTTTGTGGCCCAAGTTACAGATGAAAGCGGGGATCTGATTTATATTTTTCTTAATTTTTTGCAACGGATACAGCTCGACTGGGAAGGTACCACCGGCAGACCTATTTCCAGCATGAAGCAGTTTTTGTTTTACGGTAGCAGGGTGTGGCTGCCGGATCACTTTTGTCTGAAGCGAACATCTCAGTCCTCGAGAGCAACGCATCCGTGATAGACTTTAGCTAGATAGATCCTTTTTTCTGTATTAAGTTGCTTACAGATGTCAATTGGCAACACTTGCCTGTTACCATCAGGTGGATTGCATGCTCGTTTGCTACTTGAATCTAATAAAATAACACATAAATAAAATAAGTGATAATAATAATAATATTATTTTGTATTTTTATGTCTATCTAACATATTTCTGTGTTTTTCATCGTAAAAACCACTACTGGATTTAAATAAAAGGAAACGTTATCGATACTCAAATGTCGTCTTGAGGTGACATTTCGTTTATATCATTTATATCACGTAACATTCACACAAAATTTAAAAAAGATGGTACAAATAGACAAGATAGTATAGAATAGATTAACCATCATAGCGAACTCATGCAATAAGAAAAGTGGCCAACGAGTTTCCATTCTTATTCTAACATACATAGATACAGGACAAGTCTATCAAATAAGGAAAAAAAAATGTGCGGCACTCGGGGACTGCCGCGATAAAGCTATTGCATAGCATTTTTTATCAACTTATGCAATTATAATTATTTGTTTATCTATGCATTATTTTTTTTCTTTGATATTAATTCAAGTTTTTTTCTTTGATACTGTATACTTTCTCACAAGCAGAATTCTGCTTACATATTCGTCCGATTTCCCAGCAGCTTGTCTCGATTCGTGCGAGCTTCATACTGTCTTACCATATACATATACGTTAAGCGAACGCTCGGCCGTGCTACATGGTAAGCGGAGTGAGCGGTGTTAGGTTTTTTCGTTACGGAATAAATTGATTCGGTCGCCGCGCTCAAAGCCCGCGATAAAAGCTATGCAATAGCTTTACAAGTGTGGCGGTGGACTAACTATTGTCGAACTACAAATGGTTTTACTACTTACCTTCAAACTTACCAGTTTGTTAGTGATATGTAATTTATTTTGTTGTTGTAATCATCTAATTTGATTATAAGAAAAGACTATTTTAGCCAAAAATAAAAACGCTATCCGCTCTTTAATTACAAATTAAATATCTAATTCTATTGAGCAGCAGATCACAATCTCAGGTAGCCTTAATTTCGTCTACACATGTAAGTAGGTCGGTCAAATGAAAGTGTATCATAATTAAATGAAACTTTGTGAATGGGTGTGTAATTGTCTTTTGAATTTAATTATTCTAAGGTCAAACTTCTTATTACGAAAGCAAACGTTATTTGACTTTAATAACGGTGTAGCGATGCAGAACACGCATATAGGACTCTCCGTAATGGATAGCTAGCCCGTGAATTTCGTCACCAGCTCATAATAAAAAAAATATTGTCCCTAAGATGGTATCTCGTCAACCCATTATTGTCCCACTGCTGGGCACGGGTCTTCTCTCAGAATGAGAGAGTTTAGGCCATTGTCCACCGCGCTGGCCAAGTGCGAATTGGTGGACCCTAAGATGGTATATACCTATGTTTCATTAAACACTTTCTACAGTCATAGCCCCACAGTACGATTTTCTTCAGTGCCGTGGATGCCATGACCACACAAAAAGACGAATACACACACACCCAGACCCAGAACAGGAATTTTAACTCATCATGCAGATATTTGTCTGGCCAGGAATCGAACCCGGAACCCACTGCGTGTCAGCTTGGTATGGTAACCACACCGCCACCCGGGTCGTCATATTTTTAAACGTCGGTCAGAAAGGGAGTGATGTTTCAATCACAAAAAAAAAGAAAAAAATACACCAGAAACCTTCGCGAGCTCATGAATAACAACTTTGCTAAAGATCATCACATGATCAAATGAATAGTTTACGATTCTATAGAGGACATACAGACAAATATTCATTTTTATAAAGAAGAAGATTGAAGAAGCGAACAAGCGTGCAAACTTTATTGTGTTTCCTGGCCTATAGACAACTGCAAGTATCTTCATACAGAACCAGGGTTCTACCTGAAGTCGGTCTCAGATGAATTTCTCGGGGACGAAAATAGTTGCCTCATAAGTGCGGCGGCAACCACACCCTTCCACCGAAACGCAAGAAATCCTTCACGCTTTTAGATGTGGCAGAGGTAGAGCCTCGTTTGCTGCTTAATCAGATAAAAACCAAACGTCCTGTCCTCAAACATCACCTCAGACGACAATAAAACTGTGACATACAATGACCACGCTCGAATAGACTAGTGAAAGTTATACAGACAGACGCCCGTCATGCCGTATTAGTATGCACGGAGCCGCCTGGGAGGTATTGTAGTTATATGATCTGATGGAAATCGATAGGACCTTCCGGTAAGGATGTTGGGTAACTTACTGTCTCGAGATCTTATTTACCGTCGCTTAAACTTATTATTCAAGCTTACGTTGTTGCAGAGGCAACAGGAATACCTATCCGTAATTTCAACTGTTCAGCTATCATAGTTCATGAGATACAGCCTGGTGATAGACAGACAAGGTGGTAGAACCAGCGTAGTTCGACCAGGGCCCTGCGGCTCCATCCCTTTCGTTTACGTTTGCCACAGTAATGAGTATTTTATATGTTAATCTTTGTCATAAATTATCTGTGTGTCGAATTTACAGCGAAATCTGTCCAGCGTTGCGTAAAAAAGTGACAAACACACGTATGCACGTCTTTACACTTTTGTACTCGTCTTGTAACTTTTGTATTCAAATTATTAACGGGATTAATGGTATATGATTCACATCAATGGCCTAATTAAGATCTTTTAATAATGAATTTATTTCAAGAGGTTAATCATTTATCAGTAGGTAGAGCAGTGAACTTGCCCTCTCGATCGATGATTTTTCTAAAATTATGTGCGTATTAGAAATGATTGATCATTGCTTTTCGCTGAAGGAAAACATCGTGAGGAAACCTACACACCCGAGCGTTCTTTAAAAAAAAGTTCTCGGAGGTGTGTGGAGTCCACCAATTCCCACTTGGCCACCGCGCTGGTTATGGCCTATAGCTCTCTCATTCTGAGAGAAGACCCGTGCCCAACAGTGGGACAATAATGGGTTGACGACAATCATTTAACGTTCTGACTTCTGTATAGAAGAAGAATAAGTATAAAAAGAATAGGAGCAGAGCTAGATGTTTTTTAAAACGTCATCAAAGGTATGTCAAAACGCATCTGAGTGGAAATCGGTAATGTTAGTCATTAGTGTGATTCGATAATGAGCATGACAGTCCGGCCTGTCACAACATTAGGTCCATCGACATGCGCCTGCGCATCCTAATGTCGATTAGGAGCTAGTGTGCACATGTTTGGTACAGCGGTGTCCGAAGCAGGAGTTTGTTGATACCTTAAATTAATGTTTTCGTCTTTCATTGTAAAGTATCTTCCAAGGTCAAAATCGTAAGCATGTACATTGTTTGGGCGAAAACATAGAAAATGATTGGATTTATCTGAAAATTCTAAAACTTTTTCATTAATCCTGTAAGCCTGCCTAGAAAATTATGTTTCTTAACAAGAATTGGTTAAATAAATTTTGCAAGCATTTTTTTTTTGTTAGTCTTATCGAAATAAGTCGAGGCATGGTCAAAATAATCGTCGCAGTATCGTTGATTGAAATTCTGCAACTTTGCTTAAAATAATCAAGATTTAATTCAATTTTTAGAAGTGGTTTTTCCACTTGTCCACCAGTTCGCGCTTGGCCAGCGCGGTGGACTATGGCCTTAAACTCTCTTATTCTGAGAGAAGACCCGTGCCCAGCAGTGGGACAATAATAGGTTGACGGGTTCGTCCACTAGGTACAACTCTTATGGTCACCCTACACCAAAGCAAAAGGTCGCACTGATGTATGAGAAGGGCCGTTATCAATTTGAGCACATCATTGCTGACGGTGCCGACATTATGATTATATTTTATGGGGTTGAAGTAGCAAACGACCTTGCAGTCCATCTGGAGAGAAGTGGTCACTGTCCATGGACATCTGTAAGCAACTTGATATAGAAAAGGGGTTGTATCTTTTCTTCACCGCACCACTCGCCGAACGATGAAGTTCCATCCACACCAACTGGACTCGTTGCGGTCCTCCTCGATTCGGTTAGCACGCTCGTTTTAGTCGTCACAGATCTACTATTCGGTAGACACAGTCATTGAGATGGAGGAAGCAATACATTATCCAACAGAATTTTTGAATTCCTTAATGCCTTCCGGAACTCCTGAACACAAATTAATATTAAAAGTAGGTTTACCTTTAATCTTACTTAGAAATTTGAATCCGCCGAAATTATTTCAAATAGTATTTTCCAATTCGGAAAAGTTCAAATCAATCTTTATAATCGATACGTTTCGGTTCAAATGTGGAGGAGTTGATTGAAAAAAAGTATCCCGTATTGTGAATTAGACCACTAAGAATGTAAATTAGTTATGTAAATTAATTTACAATATTAGAATTCCTCTAATAAAAAATAATACATAACAATACGTTCCTACCCACAAATACACACTTTAAATTCGTTTTTTCACTCTGTGTTTGACCAGGTAATCCTTGAGCGGCTAAACCGATTTTAATGTTACTACTTTTTATCATAGAATTCCCACGGTATCGAGATTTGCGCGGGAAAAACTTTGTGACACGTTGATTTGCACGCGGGCAAAGCCGCGGGTACAGCTAGTAATAAATAAATACGTTGAAAATACATAGTACAAAGGGCTACTTATGCCAAAATGAATCTAGTGTGCACAAACTAGAAATAATAGTCATTATTACTAGAATAGATAGTTATTAAATAAAAACTTTCTTAGGTATGGAATCGAACCTGCCACTGGGGCTAACCGCAGTTATATTACAAAGCGCAGCGTGCTAGAAACAATGGAATTACCTCAAGAGCAAGTAGCAAACAATCCCATTGTTGCAATACATATCAGACGTACAGACCGACGGATTGTGAAAATGCCCTACTTGATATAGATGCGTGATATGGTTCAAGTGTCAGAGTAAAGTGTAGTACACACAGCAGGTTGCGTTGAAGAATATAAATATGATTTTTTAAATTATGTTTCTTAGCGTGACGACTAGGGATTGCAATCCGGCCTCATTTTCAATCCGGCCGGATCCGGCCGTTTTTTCTCGATCCGGCCGGATCCGGCGGCATTAATCGAACGGTTAAAACAGTGTAAAAAAAGGATCGATTTCTAACGATATTTTTTTTTATAATGTGAAATATTTGTCAAAATATATAATCACTGGATCCGGTGGTGAATTGGAACCGGATCCGGTTTGTGTAAATTTGTACCGGATCCGCCGGATTACCGGATGCGGTTTTCCGGATTGCAATCCCTAGTCCCATGTCGTCCCTAGTGACGACCCGCGTGGCGTAGCGGTTACCATACCGGTCTGACACGTAGTGGGTCCCGGGTTCGATTCCCGGCCAGACAGGTATCTGAATGATGAGTTTAGATTCTTGTTCTGGGTCTGGGTGTTTGTGTATTCGTCTTTGTGTGTATCCATGGCACTCACGACACAGGAGAAAATCCAACGGTGGGGCTATGAGTGTAGAAAGCGTTTATTTTAGCGTGACTTGCGGTAAAAGAATAAACAAAAGTTTATGCCTTTCCGTACATGTCTCTCTGTTTGAATTTCTTGATTCGGTCGCCGCGCTCAAAGCCCGCGATAAAAGCTACGCTATACGCAATGACTGACTGAGAACTTTTAGTATTACCCCTCAGATACTTTGTTAAACGGTTTTATTTAGCTTACCCCGTTTGGTTGTATGGATCAAATTTAGTAATTGAAATTTAACCCTCTTCCCGTTAACCGATTGATCTGAATTTTTATCTTATTAATTACTTGTTTTTGCATTATTGTTAATAAGAATCCTGAAGACTAAGTCAGTAAAATCATTTTTCTAAGATTAAAGTAGCAATGTTTGACCCATTCATGCATCATTCGCCTATATTAGGGCTAAAGGCAGTCGTCCGAGTGGCCTCGACTCGCGGGGCAGACTGAAAATCAGCGTCATGGAGTAGGAAAACCTGCTCATGACATTAGCTGAGTCTGACCTTTTCGCGTTGTTGCAGCACATACTATTTATTTCTTAATATTGTAGTTTTTTCACGTTGTATGTAATATGTATATGTTTTTTTGTTTCTTTTTTGTGTCCATATTGTTTTTATTTTCTTTGTGTTTATGTGTTGTAACTGATCCGAATAAAAATTCATTATTCAAATTTCATTATTCTATGACCTGTTTAAGGTTACATGAACGATGAAACTTTTTGACATTTTGATGTGCGAGTTTATTACCTAGTTCTTCGCTTTATGATATAAAATATATACATACATTTTGAGTTATTTATTTTTATGAATAAAGGAGTGATTTGTTTATATGTTTTTGTTTTTTGTATATATGTACATTTTGTAAATAGTGTTTCGTTTTTATATTTTGTTAAATTAAATAATTAGTATTTTAATTTATATGTGATATAGTGTATTCAATACGTAAATAAAAAAATAAAAGGAGTGATATATATGAATAGATGCACAGTGTACGCTAGCCCTAAGCCATGGTTGTCTGAAGAAGCATCTGGGTCGATTTGCCTCGAACAATGCCTCTCGTCAACCCTGTTTCCATACGATTTCTAATGTCAAGTCAACGTGACGGATATCTCCTAATTGCAGGCTCATAATGATGACAGCTCAATGCCTGGATTCGCATCTGTGAGTAACTTCAGGTAGAACCCATGTTCTATACGAAGTTGTTTACAGATATCCATGGGGCAGTGAGGGTAAACCTCAGGTGGACTGCATGCTCGTTTGTGACTTGTCTTTTTTTATAATATTGAAGTAGCAAACAAGCATGCAGTCCACCTGATGGTAAGTGGTCACTGCCGCCCATGGACATTTGTAAGCAACTTCATATAGAACATAGGTTTTATCTGAAGTCAATCACAGATTTGTTGCTACTCCCGAGGACTATGATGAACGCCTCATATAAAGGTGTGCCGCAACCACACCCTTCCATCGAAACACAAGAAATGCTTCACGCTAGAAATAGGTGTGGAGGTGGTACCTCGCCGGGCGAACTACACTGGTTCTACCACCTTCTAAATCTTATAAAAAAGTTGAAGTAATACCAGATTAAAGTCAGACTACAACATTTTAATAGGTACCTATGAAATACTTATTGTGAAATTTCAACAGAAATATAATATAAGTAATAATTTTAGTGCGAAGTATTGCAAATTATCGTTTTAACAATGTCGGCAATAAATTAAACATAATATAATACTTGTTAATTTTGTTTGTTCAATATTGTATTGAATTCGTCTACCAGCTTGCACAAATGTTAAGACTAGGGTTGTCAATTTTTACAAGAAATAAAGTATGTTTAAGACTTAGAATAAAAATGAAAATAATATTTTCGAAAAAAAAAAACAGTTTTTTTTTAACAGCTTAAAGATATATTGCAGAGCTACTCGTGTACAAGGGAGTAGAACCATTGTACTTTGACCGTGAAGCAAGTCTTCCGTTAAGGTGAAAGGGTGTAGATGCCGGCACTTGTATTCATGAGAAATGATCATCTTAGTTTTTTTATCTAACTGAAATAGCAAACGAGCATGCAGACCACCTGATGGTAAGTGGTAACTGCCGCCCATGGACATCTGTAAGCAACTTCACACGGAACAACGGTTCCATCTGGAGTCTACAGATGCGTTGCTACCCCCGAGGACTATGATGGTCGCCTCAAGTTTTCAGAAATAGTACCTAACGCACCTGTGATCAGAAAAACCGGGAGACCGTTGGATTCAGAAGGCACAAAGACCGGTTGGAGTGGCGTCATTTAGATGAGGCCTATGTCCAGCAGTGGACCTCAGAAGGCTGATGGATGATGCACCTGTGATCATCCATCAGCCTCAATGTATGTTTGTTGAACTGAAAAAAGTATAGTTAGGAACCCTAGTTAAAAACAGAGAGTGACGTTAGTTCGTTGTGTACAAGTGTTTGCGCAGTCTGCTCGATTTGCGCACTTTGTTTGACTTCAATAACAAATGGTTCATTTGTTCATAGTCGGTCGGATTCTTGTTTTGTCGTATTTTCATTAAATATGATTTTAGGGCGGAGCAAACTAGATTATAGGCTATCTGATGGTGAGTTACTGCCGCCCGTGGGCATATGTCGTCGTCAACCCATTATTGTTCACTGCTGGGCACGGGTCTTCTCTTAGAATGAAAGAGCTATCGGCCATAGTCCACCGCGCTGGCCAAGTGCAAATTGGTGGACTTCACACACCTCCGAGATTTTTTTTAAAAACTCTCGGGTGTGTAGGTTTCCTCACGATGTGTTTCTTCACCAAAAAGCAGTGATAATTAATTTCTAATACGCACATCATTTTAGAAAAATCTGTGGTGCGTGCCTGGGTTTGAACCTCGGACCTCCAGATCGAGAAGGCAAGTTTCAACCATTAAGCTATCACTTTGGACATATGTGATCTGCCCCAATTAAGATCAATCCTACTAGATATTAGAGACAGACCCGTTGCTACTTTGGAGCACTATATTAAAAAGCTTCTCTAAGTTTCTTTTTTAACACATCCTTCAGAGCTTCATCCTTCATCCTTCATCCTTCAGTACTCTACAAGGGACACAGTTTGTTTAAGGCGTTCTAGCTTAGTCCTCCGACCTCTAAGCACTAAGTTGGACTACGGCTATCTGTGGCCGAATTCAGGTAAAATTAATCTGTGACTAATAATAAATGTCTTTGGACAAGCAGTGACCACTTACTATCGGGTGGACTGCATGCTAATTTGTTACGCCTACATTAAAGGAAGAAAAATGTTTTGTATATATACTTGTACCAAATTAGTGTAATCCTTCGTGATTCAAATACATTGACTCTTCTAACACGCCTGTTATGAAATATAAAGTAATAATAATAATATATGTGTTTTGTTTTAGACCAAAATATATATTCATATTTTGTCTCTTTTTATTATTATTGTTGTATACCGCCTTCCTTGCATTTCGGACTGCCTGGAAGGTTGGCAGAGAATGATTATAGCATTAAGTCTACCTTTGTACAATATTTATGAGATAAATAAAGATTAAATAAATAATATGTACCGAGAAACGAGGAAAGTATAAGATAAAATTTACAATTATATAATACACAAGTCGGTCTTATTGCTAAAAGCGATTTCTTCCTAACAATCTTAGGGTGTGGAGTTAAAATGAGTATGGACAGAAGTAGTTTTCTTCGTGCCACCTAAAAGTCAAAAATATAAAATTATCAGCGTTTCTCTGCTATATTATACATTATACATAAAAACCTTCCTCTTGGATCCCTCTATCTTTTAAAAAAACTGCATTAAAATCCGTAGCATCGTTTTAAAGATCTAAGCATACATAGGAACAGGCAGCGCGAAGCGACTATGTTTTATACTATGTAGTGATAACATACCTAATAGATTGTCAATTTTGTGACTATTTTGTTATTACGATAAGTTATTCAGAAACGTGTCGTTGCCACGTCCTACGTGTCGTATACACACTTCCGTTTTACGTGATCTATCGGTAACTGTACAAAAGGAACCAACTCAATAATTAACTATTAAGTAATATTTTAATACTAACGGGTACTCACGATATGCGGTTTTTGAATTCTTTTCGAGTTTCGCCGTGACCACGATCCATGCAACTGGGTCGAAATATCAGAAAAAAGAATTCGAAATGTGTGTGTAATTCGTTTTTAAGATACTTGCCGCGGGCGGAGGAGTATGAAATTACGCTCGGTTATAGTTGATGTAGAGAAGGATTGAACAATGCTAATATTTTTTTCAAATAACGCATAAAACATACATAAAATCAACTAAAAACACATTATACGTTGCATTTGACACAAACACATACATAATAAACGAAATAGAACATTCAATCTCTTACTATGAAAACACTACGTCTCTTTACCTTTAACGGGTGCGTGCGTTCAAAATAACTTGAAAGTTATTACAATTTATTTAAATTAGAGAAATATTGGTGCTACCTTGGACAATATGAAGTTTAGTTTTTTAATTTAATTACGGTCGAATTTCGACCGTTGCGTCGGGCGACTAGTATTAACTGTTTATTGATCCAACCTGCGGTCTCAAGAAATATAGCAAAGCAGAAGGAGAGTAGATATAACCTAGAACTTCGGAATACAGCTTTTAAAACGCAATGTAACTGAGCCCTGAGCGGTAGCAACGTATCTGTGATCCTCAAGAGACTTCTGTTCCATTTGGGGTCGATTACAAGTGTCCGTGAGTGGCAGTTTATATCAGGTGCTCAACCGAGGTACTCGTATTACATACAAATAAAACATGTAGTTATTTTTAAAATAAAATAATATTAGTCGGTATCATATGAATTACGAACATTTAATAAGATGTATACATTGAAGCAACATTGAAGAAAAAGCGAACGTATCGTGTCTCGAAAACATGCGTTACACAAGAGTCGAAAAGCTATTAAAAATTCATGGTCGAAGATACTTTTTATATTGTACAATTGAAAATTTTAAGTTATAATATGTTATACTAGATGAACCCCGCGATATAAAAATCGATGTATCGATTGTCTCGTGGGAATAAGATATTGTCCCACATAAAAAGTAGTCTATATGTTAATCCAGAGTGTTAGCTAACCACCAAATTTTATGAAAATCGCTCCAGCCGCTTAGACGTAAAGAAGTAACAAACATACACACTCACAAACTTTCGTCTTTATAGTACTAGTATGATTTAATCTATGAAACTTAAATGGTTTGGAAAGACTACAGTAATTGATTTTATGTATGTATACATACATGTATACTACAGAATATGGTAGAGTGTAGAAGGCGTTTATAAATAAACATTTATGAATAAATGAACGTTAACGCTTTCCTGTGTTTCCAGGAGTTGGAACAAGAGAAGCACCTGCTCCGACGGAAGCTGGACACGGCGCAGGGGGAGTACGAGGCGCGGCTGCTCGAGCTGCAGAACGACATCCGGGAGCTGACGGCCAAGATCGGCTCCAGGGACACCTCGGTTAAACAGGTGAGTGTGAGTGGTAGAAGCTTTTTAGACAAGGAGTGGTAGGTACTCTTTGTCTTTTGTTTTGTTAAAGCGAAAAAGATGTGTCTAGCTAGCTAGCTAGCTCGAGCTATTACATGATATGGTTTATATGTTGGGGGATAGTTAGGAGGGAGGGAGGCGGAGAGTGACGTAGACTACTTTTTACCGCGCTTTCTCATTCCCATGAGAATATCGATGTTTTGTTGGTTAATTCATATTTAGTAGTTCCAGACGTTGTTAATAGATGGCATTCGTAAAATTCATTTGCAAGTTCTGAATCACGATATCAAATGCTAATGTTTATTCCCTTTGACCGCGCGGACGATCCCGCGGGTAGTAGCTAGTAGTCTATAATTGAATGTACCTAAATTAGTCCTCGAAGGCTCGAGACTTTATGTTACACACAATTTAGAGATATATGATTCAGTCTTTTAAGATTCAAGACTTAAAACCAGACCTAAAACACTGCTACAAAACACTACTAGTAAACAGAATATAGTAGAGAAACTCTAATGTTATCATGTACAAGTTGATGAGCTAGCGACGCTATTTGAAAGGAATTTCTAGTTCTCATTCTCTTTTCTTATAACGTACAAGATGTGAAATCACTTTCATCCTGAGGTTTACCCGGATGCGATGCATTAACGATTCTGTGATGACTATTTCCATCAGGTCTGCCTTATAGTTTCGTACATCTATCCTTCTTGCTTTATCGTCGGCTTTATCTATAAAATCAACTTGAAGACTATCATTCATCAAATAAAGCATTCATTAAGCGAACTTTATTAATGCTTTTCAGTTAATAATTGTAATATAAAGTAAAAGTGGTATGAAAGCGAACTTTGAGCTAGCGTGTTGCGGCGTGATCGACAGTTTCAATTACAAACCGCCGGTAATGGAGACAGAGAAATCCGGCCGCTCATTCTGAGCTGCCTTTTGTGCTTTGAAGAGCTTTTCATTTTGCATTCCATCTGTTCAAAGTTCTTGTTTTTTTAACAAATACAAATACAAATAATCTTTATTTGTCGAATAAGGTGTAGTTACATCGGTGTTTATAGTCAATAATTCTCGCTTATTCTGCCATAAATGGCGTACAAATATTATTTAAGTCTGATTATTAAAAATACGATAGGATAAGATACATTAAATTATTAAATTTTAAAAACCAATAATAATTAAACTGTTTGCAATCAAGATTTCAATAACAATGTCAAATAAAGATAATAATAACAATAGTAATAAGTAATAATGGAAATAATGAAAATGTAAATGTCAGTGGTATCTCAATAGCAAATGTCAAATAAGCACAATTAAGACAACAACAAGTAGTGAATGTATTTTCAAAACAAATATTAACACCAAAATATGTCAGACCACTCAGCAAATCATAAATAATATAATCGTGTGTCACTAATTGTCATTGTTGTTGAGAAAATCGATTAGATTATAAAAACATTTGTCAATTAAATAACTTTTTAAATTTCTTTTAAAACTTATAAATTCCTTAATGACCCGAA
Source organism: Spicauda simplicius (assembly GCA_949699795.1). Taxonomy (NCBI): domain Eukaryota; kingdom Metazoa; phylum Arthropoda; class Insecta; order Lepidoptera; family Hesperiidae; genus Spicauda; species Spicauda simplicius. The sequence goes on from OX453077.1 coordinate 2,698,468, forward strand.
TATTTTTTGGAATTTTATTATATATCGTAGGTGCTATTCCGAAGAAACTTTTTTGAAACCAACGGCTTTTTGCTTGAATTGTGCACAACTTATCTTTATGGCGAGCTCTAGAATTAAATTGAAACTTGTCGCTGTTCGTTCGAATGAAGATAGCACATTCAAGAATGTAAAGTGATGGCAATGTGAGTATTTCATGTTTTACGAAAAAAGGCCTGCATGAGTCTCTTGGTTTTAAATAGTACATGGCCCTTATACATCTTTTCTGTGCTTTAAAGGCGAGGTCACGGTACATGGAGTTGCCCCAGAAAATAAGACCATATCTTAGAGTTGAAGTCACAAAACTATGATAAGCCGTTAAGACGACACTTTGGTGGACAACATTTCTTAATTTGCGTAACATATATGAATATTTACTAAGTTTACTACACACCACGTCAATATGATTTTTCCATTTTATTGCTATATCAATATGGAGTCCTAAGAACTTAATTACCTCTGTATCCTCAATTTTAGTTCCTGAGTAGTTTATATTTAAAATTGTTTTATTATTATTAGATATTTTGTTACTATTAAAATTCATTATTTTAGTTTTTGATAAATTAATTTTTAAGTTGTTTACTTGAAACCATTGTATTATGTCAATAATTGATTGGTTAATGTCATTTTCTAATTCTTTTTCATCGTCATTTGTGAATAATATTGTACTATCGTCAGCAAAGAGGGTCATAGGGTGGTATATTTTTGCCGGTAAGTCATTAATGTACATCAAGAACAGTAATGGCCCTAGTATACTACCCTGTGGAACACCGTGGGATACAGTTTTACACTCGGATTCGTAATATTTAAGATATTTTGTTTCTAAACATAAATTTGACAACTGAGTGTATTGGTCCCTTTCTGTGAGGTATGATTTTTTTAATGTTTTGTCTTGGATGTGTGACTCATCCAAGAGTAGTACTATTTGTAATAGAAATTTGAAATTTTAGTCGCTAATTAGGTAGTACTGTTACGGTGACTACTATCCATCAGTTAGCCTGCCTGCCATATCCTTAGCTTTGTCTAGAAAAAACAAGTTAACAACCATCATTCATAAAATATTCAATATATTATTATTATATAAATATTTAATATTCAAACACAAAGTTATGCTTTTTAGCTAATAATAATTGTCATATAAAGTAAAAGTGGTATGAAAGCGAACTTTGAGCTAGCGTGTTGCGGCGTGATCGACAGTTTCAATTACAAACCGCCGGTAATGGAGACAGAGAAATCCGGCCGCTCATTCTGAGCTGCCTTTTATACTTTGAAGAGCTTTTCATTTTGCATTCGATCTGTCCAAAGCTTTTGTTTTTTAAATGCTTTGTCTTGGATGTGTGACTCATCCAAGAGTAGTACTATTTGTAATAGAAATTTGAAATTTTAGTCGCTAATTAGGTAGTACTGTTATAAAAAAGTGTCTAAATGCAACGGTGACTACTATCCATCAGTTAGCCTGCCTGCCATATCCTTAGCTTTGTCTAAAAAAAACAAGTCAACGACCATCATTCATAAAATATTCAAGCCCAAAGTTATGCTGTTTAGCTAATAATAATTGTCATGTAAAGTAAAAGTGGTATGAAAGCGAATTTTGAGCTAGCGTGTTGCGGCGTGATCGACAGTTTCAATTACAAACCGCCGGTAATGGAGACAGAGAAATCCGGCCGCTCATTCTGAGCTGCCTTTTGTGCTTTGAAGAGCTTTTAGTTTTGCATTCCATCTGTTTATAGTTTTTGTGTGTTTTTTAATTATACCTCATCGACAAATGTTACTTGTCATTGAAATTTGAAATTATAGACGCTAAGATGTTTTTCGACATCAATTTGTATGATAATCAAAGGTGGTAAGAAATTTCTCGATAATCAATCTGAATAATAAAAATATATTGCAGAAGGTCAATGTGTGTGTTTGGTAAATTTCAATTTGATAAAATATGGTAGCTGTACACTTCCTAATTGATACGCTATTATTTATTACTTTGAAATTTAGATACAATAATAACATTACAATTATAGGTACAAAAATGTATATATAAAATAATAATATTTAGAATTAAAAGAAAAGTTTCTACCAAATTAGAATGAGTTCCAAGAAACCTGGCCTTGTTGCGTAGACTAAAAGAATTCCTTTACTAAAAACTGTAATAAGTTAGCAAAGTCAATATAACTTTCGAAATGAGCTACAGATCATGAGTTTAATTTGGTATTGAGTGGTCACCGCCGCCTTCACATTTACATCTGACTCATAGCTTGACTCATATCTACCTGAAGTCCGTTACTGACCTTAAATGTAGTCGTATCTAAGCTACAAGTGCGTTGCTTCTCTAAAATACTGAAGCGTTTTGTTCATTAATCCCTAAAAAAGACAGTTTGCCTTGCCAATTCGCTTTAAATTGTCCGAAAATTCCGCTCTTTCAACTTTGTGCAATTTATCGGTTCAATCCGATTTAGGAACTGTCAATATTCGAACTGCCTTTAAATCATATCGTACAAGGCAAGGACTGACGTTTAGCATTTTGGTTTGAAACGGACAGTCAATACTGCCTATTCACATATAATCATAATTACATCACAAAGCAACAGCTTGTGCAATTGCAAATACTAGTCACCCGTCACATCGGTCGAAATTTGACCGTAGTTTAAATTAAAAAACTAAACTTCATATTGTCCAAAGTAGTACGAATATTTCTTAAATTCAAATAAATTGTAATAATTTTCAAGTAATTTTGAACGCACCCATTAAGTATAAAAAGAGGTTTAATTAGCTAAGCCGCATTAAAAAGCAATAGAGGGTGTTTGTCAAAATACCCGCTATTGCTTTTCAATGCACTGACATTTCTGACGTTATGTTTTCATAGTAAGACATTGAATGTTCTATTTCGTTTAATATATATGTGTTTATGACAAATGTACGGTTAAGTGCATTATTTGAAAAAAAAATTAACTTTCTGCATTCTTTCTCTACGTCCACTATAACCGTACAAAATTTCATACTAATCTGTCCGCGGCATATTACTTAAAAAGGCACCACAAGTTTTTGCTTCACGTATTAATATATAGATATGATCATGTATAATTTTATTTATACAGATCACATCTTGTAATTCAAATCAAGTAACATCGTGTGTGATTGTTTTATCACAACGTAAATTCAACAAAAAATCAATTACAAACATTACTTACAAACTTTAATAATTGATTTACAACTTATTTTATTTACACTTTGTTTTTTGTTTCTCTGTGAGAATTGTTTTTCTCTGCAGCAAGTTGATGTTGCATCATTGTCCGCGATTTGATACGGTACTGTGACTCGAATCTTCTACTGTACATTGGTTGTCGATGTTACGACGAGACGATGTGTAACGGAATAGGAACCGTCCGAAGTTTCGGACGATAAACGAACTTCGTGCGTGTAAAGTTATCGAATACGAAAGAACCTTTATATAGAACAGAGGTTCTATACGAAGTAAATCATAGATACTTTACCATCCCCGAGGGCTAAATGGTCGCTACTCACGAGGAATAAGATGATCGCGTCATATAAGTAACTGTTTATACCTTTTTATGTGATCGAAATTGCAAACGAGCATGCAGTCCACCTGATGGTAAGTGGTCACTGCCGCCCTGCGTCATCTGTAAGCAACTTCAAATGGAACATGGATTCTGTGTGAAGTCAATCACAGATTCTTTGCTATCCTCGAGGACTATGATGGTCGCCTCATATAAAAGTGTGCCGGCAACCACACCCTTCCATCGAAACGCAAGAACTGCTTCACGCTGGAAATAGGGACCTACCTGGTAAATTACCACATACATTGCTACCATCGCACTGAAGTTCTACAACCTTTAAACAGCATAATGACCGGTATAGCGTGACGCATGCAACTGATTCAATTTGGATAAATTCCCAAAGTAAATGTATACATAAGTTGAGAATTAGCTACTTATCACGTTCCCAAATGAGACAATAAGCTGCATTGACCTTATGAAAGACATTGTTGACTAAATTTCGTCGTACTTAGCATTGGAAACGGACACGGCAACTAAGCCAAGGCTGCTGTAGGGTGGCGGTTGCAGCGAGCTTTGATAAATAATGCTTATCATTTAAATATACAATGAAACTGGTGATATACAATAGAACGCAGAGAGTCAACTGATGATACAAATGATATTTTCCAAAGTGATATTTTTCAAGTCATTTTTCTTTTAATTCTTTTAATTCAATTATTTTTTTAAGTTTTGCCCTATAAAAGGCCTAAAAGAAAAAATAATTGCAACCGTAAATTTATAATGGTTGCAAGACCGTTGTTTTTATGCTATGCGAAACTTAAATGTTTGAAAAAAAATGTGAGATATGTTGATCAAACTAAATTAAATATTTGGTTTTTTTATTTTAACGCCCTCGTCTAAAATTTAATCAACGTCTAGTGTTTTAGTGTAATTTTTTAACATAAGTATCGTAAGTTTTGACCTTGAACTGCCTTAAAATAGTCATATTCATAATGATCGTAAGTTCACGTAAATGTTCTAACTTTGTAAATAATTCTTGTTAACCTAAACGCTACTAAAACGACAGACCAAGGTGGTAGAACGAGCGTAGTTCGACCGGGGAAGTACCACCGCGACACGTATTTCTAGCGTGAAGCATTTCTTGCGTTTCGATGGAAGGGTGTGGTTGCCAACACACTTTCACATGAGGCGACCATCATAGTCCTCGAGAGTAGTAACGGATCTGTGATTGACTTCAGATTGAACCCATGTTCTGTATGTATGTAGTTTATTACAGATATCCATGGGCGGCAGTGACCACTTACCATCAGGTGGACTGCATGCTCGTTTGTTACTTCAGTCAGATATAAAAAAAAAACCGCCAATCGCAGACGACTAAACAATCGGCTTCATCCGCTGACAATAAGACTCTACATCGAAACCTTACGTTGCTTAAAACAGTTTTCGTCAACTATGTAATCCGATTAGGCCTTATCCGGATTTGCAGTCGTTCCGAGTCGTTTGAACACGTTTTGGGGAACGTTTTCGTAATTTTACACTTTAGACTGGCTTTAATTAGGCTTGAGTTACACGTGATTAGTCACGCGTTAAGCTTATGTCTTTATTTAGCGAACGTAATTTGACCGCTTATTGATTCGTACCTAAGTGTAAACATAGCTTTATCCTTGAGTTTATTGTAATCTTATCTTAATTCCTTTTCTTTGTCTTTTTCATCATTGCTTGGTAACCACAAATGCCTTAAAAATGTCTTAGTTTTAGTTTTCTTAGAGGAACCCTCATAAAGTAACCACTTGGTCATACCGGGTCATATCGGGTAGGGAAACGGCCATTTGGTCCCTCTTTTTCTTTCCTCTTACACAGCACTATCAACGATCATCTAGTAGAAAATTATCAATCTTAAAATATTCAAGTAAATGTATTGTTATGATTAAGTCTTCGTCACTCTATAGGCCTCTTCTAATGTGCAAAACTTTTTAACCAGTATCTATTAAAGACGTATCGTTCCGGGGACACGTGCTGAGTAGCATATTTGGGGCTTGCGAATCAGCTTTTTCGTATTAAGTTTATATCATTTGTAGAAAGAAATTGACGGACGGCAAAACTGTTTTTGCTGAAAAACTGCAAAGAAAAATGTTCAAATGTAATTTATTTTCCTTTCTAATTTCGCAGTACTTAGACTAGACTAAACTAGACTCAGAATTATATACCTCGTATAGATTAGTAGTAGATAGTATTTTTATGTATAAAGATTTAAATTTGTATACATTTGGACTCTATACTTTTCATTTCTTCGTGTAGTTTGTTGTGTCTGCAGTGTCATGGATACCGATTACAATTTGGGTTTCGGGAATTAGGTTACAATGGAAAACTCTATTATTAGTTGTAATATAAATGAGACTAGTATTCTTACTTCTTTATAGTTTTCTGAAAAGAAAGAAAAAAAGAAATATTTATTTGTAAAAAAAATACTACAACATAATGAGACATAAGTACGTAACAGGATACATTAATTTTAAATTTGACCATTACTGCAGTAAAAATTTACAAAAGGGTCCACACTCAGCCTCACCGCGGAGAACCACGGCCACTGATTTTCAGTGTGTCCCAAAAAACCCTCTAGATCCATCTTAGTCTTCAGGAATAGCATCGCATTTGTAACTGAATCCACTTAAGTCACGGTAAGGAGGGCTACTTATACTAGACATTCCGGCTTAGTCCTCATTGATATCAATGTAACTTATGTAACTATGTCGCTACGTTAACCTTAAGTAAGATTCTATGTAATCTGGGCTTGAATACTATATAAAAGGTAGGTATTAGAACCAGTGTAGTTCGACCGGGAAATTACCACCGCCACATCTATTTCTAGCGTGAAGCAGTTCTTGCGTTTCAATGGAAGGGTGTGGTTGCCGGCACACTTTGTTGTAAGGCGACCATCTTAATCCTCCGGAGTAGCAACGCTGTTCTGTTTGAATTTGCTTACAGATGTCCATGGGCGATAGTGACCAATTACCATCAGGAGGATTGCATACTACTTCAATCTGATAAAGATAAAGTTCAGTGATCAGGCGCGATAAGGTACTCGTATATTTATTTTGCTGTTGCAAATTGACTGGGTTAGTTAAAAAGTCAATCAGCCTCTTTTAAACTGCGTTGTTTTTTCTGTTAATTTTTTCTAAGATTATTAGGTTACACGAATCTTGTTTCGAAAAAAATTGCGTTGGGTTACATTAATCTTGGTACCGAAATATGACGAGGCCACGATAACCTTGGCAGTGGTTCCGAGTAATCTCTTCAGGAAGCTTCACATCAATACGTTTAACAACCACGACGGTAATTTATACACTGATTGACAGCGTATCCCGTCGCCGCTTCCAGGATACCGGACACTTGTTTACGTCCTGTGTAATTATAGTGTACCTTACACCGTGGCTGGGGTAAGTTACAAGCGGAGCGGATCTTACGTATTTTGTATAAGATTGAAGTAGCAAACGTGCATGCAATCTACCTGATGGTAAGTGTCACTCTTGGACACTATAAGCAACTTCATATAGAACATGTGTTCCATCTGAAGTCAATCGTTGTGTTGTTACGAAGCTTAAGATGGTGGTTGGGGTAAGCTACTAGCGAAGCGGGTCTTGTCTAAGTAGTCTCATCAACCCATTATTGTCCCACTGCTAGACACGGGACTTCTCTCAGAATGAGAGTTTTTAGGCTTGTCTACCTCGCTGGCTAATTGGTAGACTTCACACAGCCCTGAGAACTGTTTTTGTTAAGAACTCTCCAAAGAAGAAGAAGGGTGTGTAAGTTTCCTCACAATGTTTTCCTTCACCGAAAAGCAGTGATATTTAATTTATAATACGCAAAATTTTAGAAAAATCTGTGGTTGGGATTTGAACCCCGGACGTCCCGATCAAAAGGGCAAGTTTCAACCATTAGACTGTCACTACCCTAAGTACTACCGAGATATAATGACGTAATTCAAATAAATAAGGGAAATATATTATTTGTTACATTGAATATATGCGTTTATTATAAACATTATTTGTTAAGTAAGCTTTTATTTAATTGAAAACTGTAAAAGTACGACTAGTAGGTCATCTAGTAGTAGGACATCTATTTAAATAGTAGTCTAAAGTGCAAATTCACATTCTTTGAGATACAATAAAATTGCTTGAAGTGAGATTGAGTACGTAAAAGACGGCTACATCTTTCACAAAGAATATCGTTGACAATCGCTTGTAACTTGTCCCACACAGTCGCAACCAACAACACGCCACGTCCTTCCAAATCTGTAAAAACCACGAACACAACCATAACCACCAAATAAACCTTAACTCTTTCTCCAAACGAAGCAAATTCGTTTACCAAACCCTCGCCTATCCTATTTACAACCTTAACATTTTAACTGAAAGGTTAAATTACTTTATGTTAACTTTTTATGGTCATTATCGTGATTAACCACGCTTGATGCTCGATTCAAACATCGGTTAGGCATTCGGGTTATTTTTTTCTGTGTCTACCCATTTCAGTATTTACATTTAGAACGGAGTATTAAAATTAAATTTGAGTTCGTAATGAAAGTGGGTGTAAGTCTGATTTTAACGAATTGTTAGAAAAATTAAAATCTATCGACAGACGTGATCTGCTCACAATCTCCGTGTTAGACAAACTACAATGGTTTAGCAGTTGGTAGAGCCAATGTAGTTCGACTATCGCCACACTTACTTCTAGCTTGTTGTGTTCTTGCGTTTCGGTGAAAGGGTGAGGTTGCGACTATCTGAGTCCTCAGGATAGCAACGCGTCTATGATTGACTTCAGGTAGAACCTCGGTTCTATATACAGTTGCTTACGGAGGTTCATGGGCGGCAGTGGCCACTTACAGGTGGTCCACGGTCCAGGTCCACGGTCAAGTGGACTGCATACTCATTTGTTACTTCTATAGGATTAAACACCAAGTGTCCACCAATTCGCACTTGGCCAGCGCGGTGGACTACGGCCTAAAATTCTCTCATTCCGAGAGAAGAACCGTGCCCAGCAGTGGAAAAATAATGAGTTGACGATAGGAATAAAAAACCTCTATCGAAAGGTCTTTATTTTTCTGAAAAATTTGACTCAGCATAATTCAGACTTACACACGTTTTTACTAGGGGCATATATATAGAGTAAAAAGTAGATGGGAAAGACACGTACTTTCTCGAATAAGCTAAGCCACTCAATTTTATTTTTTCTTGTACGTAGACAGTAATCAGATATAACTAATAGTGGTCACTTTAGCATATGGACATTATAATCAATTGAAAAAGCTGCCCTTAACAATAGCTATTAATGAGAATATTAACCCTAACCCTGCAGTCAAAAGGCAGTAATACTGGCCGTGGTAGGCACTAAGCCAATTTGGGAGGTCCCAAGTCGAAGAATCACGAAGGGTCTTAGAGCCCTCATAATATATTTAGCTCAGCACCATCTATCGGACATAACTGTGAACTGTCGTCAGTGCAAAACATATACTAGGTATTACGAGTATCAATCCCGCGAAGGACGGCGGTATGTGTGGTCGCATACCGTCGTAAAGACTAGACGGAGCGGTGGGCCCAGCCGCCCATCTGGGAGGAGTCCGAGGATTCCGGTTGAAGTCGTTTCGAGATCCCGGAGTCCTCCTATTCAGCGCCGAGGACGGCCACCGGGGGGGTTTTAGTGCGGTAAAAATCCCACATAACCCTGCGTCGCTCCCACGGCGTCGGGTACCTTTTGAAGGTTTCCCCCTCGAGAACAAAAAAAACAAAAGGTATTACGAGTATGCACTCGTCCTATTGCCCTCATTGTTATTACCTTTCCAAACTCGTGATATTCAACCATTTAAGCACATATACTTATTGAACAAAACCTAAAAACATTTACCATGTATCCGTGGAATTTGCGATAACAGACTGATAAATTATCTTCATTGAGAGTTCTTATCTTGACTTTGATACTTTCGTAAGAACTTGCCTCTTACGCAGTCTGATTGGGTTGATACGTATCTTGTATTACTTCAATAGGAATGAATCATTTGGGTATTTTTGGTACACTCAATTAATCATTAGTCTCTCGGCCTAGATTGTTATGTATATCTAGATTTTCCTGAATAGATAAACGGTTATGTTTTAAATGTTTATTATTACTGTGTAGCAGGATAACAAGTTTTGCAGTAGCAAGGATTTTAAAGACAATGAACTTAACTCTCATTAAGTTATAGCGTTATTGCATATTTTGGGTACTTTTTCATTAGTATTGGGCAAAATAGTTCGCAATTTCTTGTTTTAGTTGCCTAATTCCTATCATAGTTTAAGCTTGACGACCAAAAATAACGAGCGTGGTCCAAATGACTGTAACATTGCACATGGACGTCTGTAATGAACTCCAGATAAGATCAGTCTTAAATGAGGTAGCTGTAAATACGTTGCAACACCCAAGGAGTAATTTGTAATGAATCGGAAAGTATGTCTCCCTTACCACACAGATCAGAACACAGCAGCACATAACTTGACTTCATGACTCGAGAAGAGAGAGTCATTGAAGTTACAAAAGTCTACTACGTGATTGAAGTAATCACTGGTATCCATTGATATCTGCAATCATCCATCCATCCATTAGCCCTTTGAGGTCTACTGCTGGACATAGGCCCCTAAATGACGCCACTCCAACCGGCCCTGTGCCTTCTGTATCCAACGGTTTCCCGCTGTCCTGCAATCTGTAATTAATCCCAAGTAAAATTTGTGTCCGGTCTCATCTCTAGATATTTTTACTTATCTAATTGAAGTAGCAAACGAGCATGCAGTCCACCCGATGGTAAGTGATCACTGCTGCCTGTGCCCATTCTAACTGAAGTCAATCACAGATGCGTTGCTACTCCCGAGGACTATGATAGTCGCCTCATATAATAGTGTGCCAGAAATAGGTGGAATTTCCCCGGTCGAAATACACTGGTTCTACCACCTGTGAAATTGAGTTAAAACTACTGCTCGAAGCCAATGTAACAAAGAACTAAATTGAGAGGCTTCCTAAAAGTGTTTCTACATTATCACATTCTTCAAATTAATAATTTCAACATTTATTTTTGGATTTCACCAAAAACAAACAGTACCATACATTTAGCTTCGTAAAGACGTCTAGAAAAAATCATATCTAAGCTCATGGTACCATAAACATATAGTATTTATGATAGTAGTCGCTCTCGTAACTAATCCTTTGGATGTATCCATTCATATCCATTTACTTATGACGTATTTAGGCTGGCTACATAACGAGGTCGCTCGATTTAATATTCATGATAGGAATTATTGATCGTGGCGGTGAAGGACACCAGTATTTGTTTAAAGATAGTTGGCATAGTTGAAGCCTATCTTACTACCAACAATCGGCATATTTATTTCTAGTCTGACGGAATTTCTGCTTTTCGGTGAAATGATTTAGGTCAGCTATACTCAACCTGCGGCCCGCGGACCGCGTGTGGCCCGCCGGGCCCCTTTGATTGGCCCAGATTAATTTAATAAAATATTATGTAGGAACAAGCTAGATCTTGATAAAGTTTTAAGAAAGTGAAATGTTTTGAAAGGGCACGGCAGGGCATATTTAGATTTTTCGACCTTTTTTTGGTTTGGAGTTTGGAGTGAGTGGGGTTCACGACCTTTAGTTTTTTTTCACCCTAGGAGCATAAATCCACGCTACGCTACTGCTTATGGTCCCGGATCACTCTACTGAAACATGTTTATGGCCCCTATAATAAAAAGGTTGAGTAGCGCGGATATTCATACTATACTTTCATATAAAGCGATTGTTTGTCCTCAGGGGTGACCTACAATCGTCTTCAGGTAGAACACCAGTTCTATATATCGACACTTTTTTTTGACTTTAGTGATGTCGCCGCGTGGCATAGGATCTTTTGGGCTCGAGAAATTTGACCTGACAATGCCCTTAATAAATAATGTCAAACATCAAAAAAATGATATGGCAGTATTTAGTAAAAAAATCAGCCTAACTTAAATCTTATCTACATACAGTACTGTTAGTTGTCTACTAATTGCCCTTCGCCAGCGTGGTAGACTATGATCTAAAATTATCTCATTCTGAGAGGAGGCCTGTCTTACTAATGGGTAAGATAAAATGGGTTGATGTTTGTTAGTTATGGAGTATTAATTATTAATATGTTTTTCCAACAGCGAGATGAAGAAAAAGCCAGCCTAATAGCAGAGCTGACAGCACAAAACTCAAGGTTGACGGCGCAGCTCAAGGAGTCGTCGGCCACAGAAGCCCAGCTGCTGGCACAACTCGAGGGACTCAAAGACCAGTGCACGATACGCAAGACGGATCTACAGGTACGTTTCTTTATTTTATTTAGAAAACATAGAGTGATATGAAACTAATTTTCTAGCAATATACATGAGTCTCCCGGTGATTTAAGAACTCTAAATAGTTCTTGGTTAGATTTAACGCCCCGTGTTGTGGAGTTGCCATCATATTGATCTGATACCTAATGGATTTGATCTACAGCTAGAGAGAATCTAAAAAGACGACCCGCGTGGCGGAGCAGTTACCATACCGATTTGACGCGCAATGGATCCCGGGTTCGATTTCCGGCCAGATAGATATCTGAATGATGAGTTTAGATTCGTGTTCTGGGTCTGGGTGTTTGTGTATCGTCTTGCGTGTGTCCATGGTACCCACGATACAGGAGAAAATCCTACTGTGCGGCTATGAGTGTAGAAAGCGTATAAAAAAGGAAGTCGGTTAAAATGATAAATTAAAGTGAACCTGATTTCTGTTCTGGGTGTAGATATTTGTGTATGGGCCTGAGTTTGGCACCCACGCCATATGAGAAAATTCTCGTGTGGGGCTGTGAGCGTAGAACACAGTGCTTTGTACAAAATGCTGAAGCTAAAAATTTATTTGAAAAATTGTCGACAATTTTATCTTTCAACAGGACCATGTCCAAAGCCTGGAGTCTCTCAAATCCGAGCTCGCGCTGGTCAGCGACAAGCGCGCTGACCTGGAGAGAAGGTTGACCAGCTCCTTGAAGGACAAGGACAACCTCCGCCAGCAGCTGGACGAAGCCAACGACATGATTGCGGTGCTGGAGAGGCAGTTGAAGGAACAGGTAAGGATTTAAAAACGAACGTTGAAAGTGGTTGGATCCTTATATTTGATTTCAAAGACAACACCATAATTGGGCCTACTCAAAACAGAATCAACCCACACATCGACAGTTTTGAGAAAGAGCCATTTTTGACAAAATTTTGTATACTGTATATTTTAAGGTTGTTTTTAATAAAATCTATTTCCAAGGTTGCACAAAATAATTTGTTCTATGTATACAAATATGATATTGTTGAAAATCATCAACATTTTAATAATAATAGGAGGAAAACTCGTTGGTTCCTTTTTGCAAAAGTAGGACCAATTATCTTCGTTATAACATACTAGGTCATTACCGCGGCTCCGCCTGCGTCGAACGTGTCTAACATGGTAATGAGTATTACATGTGTTTATCCAGGTCAAAAACTGTGTTACATCATAACGAAATGTGATCTGTAGTTTTTTTTTTTTTTTGCGTGAAGCAGTAACACACACACAGACACCCTTACAATCGTTTATATTTATCTCCTATCTCGTCAACCCATCATTATCCCACTACTGGGCAGGGATCTTCTCTTAGAATGAGAGAGTTTTAGGCCATAGTCCACCGCGCTGGCCAAGTGGGAATTGGTGGACTTTACACACCACTGAGATTTTGTTTTTAAATGACTCTTGGATGTGTTTTCTCACGATGTTTTCCTTCACCAAAAGCAATGATAATTAATTTCTAATACGCACCTAATTTTAGGAATTTCAGTGGTGGGTGCCTGGGTTTGAACCTCGGACCTCCCGTTTGAGAGGAAAAGTTTCAACCATTAGGCTAAGTATCACAGTTCTGTTTATATTTATGATACATATTAATATTACTTAATTATGGCGTGTCTGTCGTATTAATAGAAAATGCAAGATTTGCAATTTTTTTGAGACAAATGCGATGACGTGTTTTTTAATACGCTTCCCCTAATTCATATTGCAGAAAAATTTACCTATCTGGTTGCTGTCTTTTTTTTTTGTTATTCATAAGAACCTTTTACTTAACTATATTTACTCAATGGATAAACAATCATCATCTTATCAAACGCAGTACCGCATTTAACCGTCTAATAAACTAAATTGCGTTCTCTATTACAAGGGCAGATATCCAATATCTAATTTTAGTCCAAGAATAATGTGGTAGCGTGGCCGAGCGGTCTAAGGCGCTGGTTTAAGGCACCAGTCTCTTCGGAGGCGTGGGTTCGAATCCCACCGCTGCCAATATCTTTTTATACATATTTATTATCTTTTTATGCTTATTTATTTATGAAATAGATATATTATAAAAAGTCAAGTAAAATAAAACTAATTTTACATTTTTTTTTCGTTACCTAATTCGAATAATCGAAATTTAAAAACATGGCGACCTTCTGCAAGTCGTTAATAGATGGCGCTATAAGTATTCTGAATCACGCCATCGAAGTTTTGTAAACATCTTGCTATATACAATCTGAACTGAGCCTGTCTGAGTACAGCCGCTTCTCTGATACATAAAAAGCAATGCTTCTAACGATAAAATCTTTTTTGTCAAAAATACCATCCTTTTTTTTGCAATTCAACGGTTAAAGTATCCGGTACAAGATTACATCCTGTTCTGAGTAAATTAGTCAATTTTTCCTCCTTACACAATTCCCAGAACCTTTCACTCGTGGAACTCAAGAATTTGACTCAAACAATGGTACCCAATTAACATCTATTCTATTGTTAATCGAGTAATCACGTTTTAATCAAATTACATTACAATCCTTCAAGATTTCGCCATTTCTTTATATACTTCTGTGCACTTAACTTTTTATTTATATAACAAGCATTGCGGCAATTGTTTAAAATAGTTTGTTTCTCAATATTTCTTAATGTTTCTTTCAAAATTGAGCCTTTTAATCGTGGGGTCCAATTAATTCATCGAACAGCTGGTTTTTCTTAAATTATATCCGTATTAGAAATTAATTGCACACTTTCACATGAGGCGACCATCATAGTCCTCGGGAGTAGCAACGCATCTGTGATTGACTTCAGATGGAACCCATGTTCTGTATGAAGTTGATCACAGATGTCCATGGGCGGCAGTAACCACTTACCATCAGGTGGACTGCATGCTCGTTTGCTACTTCAGCCAAATAAAAAAAAAAAAAAAAAAAAAATTATCAGTGCTTTATGATGAAGGAAAACGTCGTGAGGAATCCAAAACACTTAAGTGTTCTAAAACACTTAAGTTTTTTAAATGCCTATTGCCTAAATGTGTTTCATTCTGAGAGAAAAATTCAGTAGTGGGACCGGGTTGACGATGATTAGTTCTTATCGTAATTAATTTGAAGTACCGAATGAATCAGCGTGGACCGTCTAAAGACATCTGTAAACGTCCTGAAAGTGTGTTGTAGTCTTATTAGGTCAGCTACAAATGTGTTGCTATTCCTGAGATCTAACTAGGAAACCCTCAGACGTATGGGTCAGGTATTTCAATGGTTTTATTTGGGGCAGAAGAGGCCCAAGGATATAACAACCACCAAATACTACGACCAACCTCGATAAAAACATATTAAAGACCAAAGACAAGGTGTGGTTGCCGGCACACTTTTATATGAGGCGACCATCATAGTCCTCGGGAGTAGCAACGCATCTGTGATTGACTTCAGGTAGAACCCATGTTCTGTATGAAGTTGTTTACAGATGTCCATGGGCGGCAGTGACCACTTACCATCAGGTGGACTATATGCTCGTTTACTACTTCAGTCAGATAAAAAAAAACAAATCCTAACTGCTCTAACTCAAACATTTCTCCAGGAGCACCTTTACCAAAACACTTTAAAAGAGCTGGAGCGTCTCCAACGCTCGCACGACACTCTGGCCGAGCGCATCGGGGCGCCGGAGACCACGGACACTACGGGGGCTGCGCGCTCGTTGCACGCGGAGATGGAAGCCGAGCCCGAAGATGATGATAGCTGGCTCCGGAGCGAAGCCATCCAGGTGTTCAGGCAGCTGAGAGCGCTGGCGCTCCAGCTCAACACTGGACATGATGATGATTCAGGTAGGTTTTCCTATGAAATTAAATGTTTGTTTGGCGTAGGTCTGCGGAGGCACTTGCCAATCCGTTACAATATATTTCTTACACTATTATCCGATCGGAATATGACCCCAACTGAGAAGATCCGGCAAGAAACTTAGCGTGTTTGTCTTATACTTTGAAATCATTCTTTTTTTTTTCTTTTTTATATCATAACTAGTTATGATATAAAAGTTGAATAAGTAAAAGTTGAATTCCGCAGCTTCGCCCGTGTTAGATTGTCCCGTGAGAATAAGATATTTTCCCACAGTAAAAAGTAGCCTATATGTTAATCCAGAGTGTCAGCGAACTCCCTACCAAATTTTATGAAAATCGCTCCAGCTGTTTACACGTGAAGAAGTAACAAACATACTCACAAACTTTCGCGTTTATAATATTAGTATGAAGTATGATATGTAGTTTTTTTAAGATGGAGAATAAAGTTAGCTCTGCATTATGTTTGACTAAACCAGATGCTGACTTGGCAGGAAACACTAAACTCTGACTATTAATGAACTGAGTAAATATATTGCTTAGTCCCAAGCTGATTTATCTTCATTGTAATCAGAAATTTTATAATAGGATGCTGATTTATGGTAACATGAGCGTTTTTTTCCTGTGTATTACAATAACCTATGTCTAACGTGAAGCATTCATTGCGTTTCGTTGGAAGGGTATGATTGCCGGCACATTTTTATATGAGGCGACGATTCTAGTCCTCGGGAGTAGCAACACATCTGTGATTAACCTATGTTCTATATGAAGTTGCTTACAGATATCCATGGGCAGGGGTGATCACTTACCATCAGGTCGTCTGCATGCTCGTTTGCTACTTCATTATTATAAAAAAAATAAGGACTGAAATGGTCGCCTTGTACATAAGTGACTTAACAAAATACTCTGCTATAGTCATACAAAATTTGCTTCACGTGAAAATAGTTGTGGCTATAGTACCGATCGAACTCCACTTGTTACAGCTTTTGGAAATATGTTTCGCAAATGGCAAAATGTTTCCAAAGCGTCTATAAGGTTTAATGACTGCTATCCAATAACACTTGCGATCATTAACAGATTCTACCAAACATCATGTAAGAATGCTTTGCTTAATTCGCTAGACCGTAGCCTACGTAAGGGGGCATCCATAAATTACGTGAAATATTTAAGGGGGGAGGGGGTCGAGTCAAATCTCATCTAATCTCACGTTGGAGGGGGGAGAGGGGGCAAATATCACGTAATTTTTTAAGCAATTTATTTTTTTCTTTTTACAATAATCCAACTCGTTTATATAAGAAACCCACATTTTGAAAAATCTCACATGAGAAAAAAATGAAGTGAATTGAAGTGAAGTGAAGAAAATCTTACGAAATCTCATCAGGGGGGGAGGGAGGGACAAAAAATTCGAAAAAACACCTCACGTAATTTATGGACGCCCCCTAAGTCATTTTGAATATTTAAGTCAATTTGCTGAAGGTTGTGTTTGACCTCCTTCGTTCCCACTATGTGATATCTCGACTCGACTCGACAACCCATTATAGTCCCACTGCTGGGCACGGGTCTTCTCTCAGAATGAGAGAGTGAGAGAGACGGGTCTTCTCTCAGAATGAGAGAGAGGCCATAGTCCACCGCGCTGGCCAAGTGCGAATTGGTGGACTTCACACACACCTCCGAGAACTTTTTTTTTAAGAACTCTCGGGTGTGTAGGTTTCCTCACGATGTTTTCCTTCCCCGAAAAGCAGTGATAGTTAATTCCTAATACGCACATAAATCAGTGGTGCGTGCCTGGGTTTGAACCTGTGACCTCCGATTGAGAGGGCAAGTTTCAACCATTAGGCTATCACTGACATGTGATATCTAAAACAATTAATTTGATCGTTAACATTAGTTGTGTGCGTTTTATAATAGTGTGTCAGTTTCTCATGATGTATCGCGATGACGCGCAACTTTCCTCATCTTCTCCACGTCAAAGAAAGTGAAGATAGAATCAGTGCTTGTAGAAAATTAATGAGAAATTTAATTTGTGTCCCACGGATTATTGTATTTCCTTTTTTGTAGAATCTAATAAATAAAGCGAGTCATGTGACTTAGCGGTTACCATAGCGGTCGGACCTGCATTCGGTTCCGGGTTCAATTCTAGCCAGGTTGCTTTTTGAGTGATAACTTTAAATTTATATTCTATCAGGGTATTTATCTTTGTGTGTGTCCATGGGTGTCATGGGAAATTATCATGGCGTAGGGCTATGAGCATGCGTTTTACCTCATGGTAAATAGCTGCTGACATATATAAGTAAGTATGGTTAGTCCATGGCAGCCAGTGGCCACCGACCATATAAAAGAAAATAATGGATGAATGAAACACTTAGGGAAGTGATAGTATATTAATGACACTCAAAAAGACTACGGCAAAGACTTTAAACAAAATATTCTGATATATGATTTAGAGCTACGCTGTGCCAGATGCACAGAACATTTAAGATAAATAATTTACGTTAGATCTGAGTTTTAATTTCACCTAACACGATAACAGATACAGTGGAGCATGAAAAAATCGAAAGCGACTAGTTTCCGACCGCGGCGTCACACGAATATAAACGTAATTACAATCAAAATAGCAGCTTATTCCGTGTACAATATCACATAACGTACACACGCATGGCATGGACTAGTTAGGTATTGTGTATTGAAATACGCGCCGATGAAGAATGGATACATATTTCTGGCATTTTCCTGTCACGCGAGCTGCCCGCATGCGGTTCCGGTCCCCGAAATGCCATCACGTCCTATCGTTTCATAGATAAGTTTCTTAACATTCGACATGTGAGACTACAGAGGGATAAGTAACGCGTGTGGATGTACATCACATCCCATTGTGTCAAAGACACTGCTCTAGACGTTTACTCTTAATTCGACATGTGAGACTACAGAGGAATATTTCACGCGTGTGATCGAACATGCGCGACAGGAAAAACGTACTTAATGCCTGTCATTTTACATTACAGACATACTCGTAATATTTTATTGCATTAATTTATTACTATGACTACCGATGACACGAGTATTTTACTACTGAGTGAGACCTGTAATGTCTTCCATAATTCTGTTTTAGTACGAGTTATGACCACTCCATGTTTATATGTATATATAACGCCCATAAGGCCTTTAGCAGGATAATCAAGTCTGAAATCCAACTTACTAACCTGGTTCAACTTACTGTAATAAAATCATCAGCCATCCCATTCCCGACTGCGATCAACATCGGTCGCGGTCGGGAATTGGACTTTTTAAGCCAATTGCCAATTGGTTTAACTTTTTAAACCAATCACCGCGCTATCATTTTTAAATCTACTATTTAGTGGTGCGGTGTATACAGTTTGTGCCTACGTCAGCAGCGTGGCGGATAAAAACGAACGTACAGAGTGCGTTAACCCAATCGCGTTAAATCAATTGTAGTGGTGTAGATCGATAACGGTAACTGTCAACTTTTTGTTGAACTGAAACGCGATAGCTGTTTAACTGATGGTAAGTCACTGTGCAGTCTTACAGTCTTACCTGAGGTTTCTTTGTTTCTTTCTTTCTTTTTAAATACACTCATAGCCCCACAGTAGGATTTTCTCCTGTGTCGTGGGTGCCATGAACACACACAAAGACAAATACACAAACACCCAGACCCAGAACAAGAATCTAAATTCATCATTTAGACACCTGTCTGGCCGGGAATCGAACCCGGGACCCACTGCGTGTCAGACCGGTCAGCCACAATAGCTTTGCGCTGTGTTTATCCATCGGCTCTTGTGCTTTTTGATAACGACTTGAAAATCTAGGCGGAAGTTTACCCTTACAGTCGCCGCGCCTGGCATACGAATTGATGACCGCAGTGAGTGTTGATGCAATATAAGAAGGTCCTGTTGCCCGTTTAAAATTTATCCTTTACACACATAGTTGCGTTACGTTCATCCATCAATCAACTCTTTAGCTTTCAGCTAATAAGGATTTTTGCTAATAGTCACTACAAATTGGTGACCCTATCGGATGTTGATCCTATACAAGAAGACTTTGCTGCCCATCAGAATTTTCTCCCTCAGTCGCAAATAGTCTTACGCGTGTGCCTTGACAGGTGCTAAAGTGGCGAGGCACACCATCACACCTATTTCTAGCGATGGTGACCACTTTTCATCATTTGTAATCGTAATGTCGACCATAAAAAACGTTGGAAACGTTACCTTCTTGACGCTGCCTAGTAAGCCGCAGAACTGCGCTATTAATTCGCTTTGTTTACTGTTAAAATGAACAACGCTCGAAGTAGAACGCTACGTCTCAACCGGTAGGATTGATGCTCGCCCTACAAGCCGGTCACGCGAGGCTGCACTGCGACCAGGAAATGGCGTGAGTCTCTGGCATTCTTTGTTTCTTGGTACGGTTTTTATAAGCTAATGGTGAATTTCTGCTGCCCATGGAGGTCTAATCATCCATCTATCAGCCTTTTGATGTCCACTGCTGAACATAGGCCTCCCCTATACCCCCCTATATCCCCTAGGCCCGGGATCAGAATAGGGCTACGGCATCCCCTGCCTGTCGTAAGAGGCGACTAAAAGGGGCTTCCGGGGTTGCAGACGGCTAGAGTGGGAGCTCGAACCGTTCGGTAAGGCAATCCCGGGAAGGACGGCGGTATGTGTGGTCGCATACCGTCGTAAAGACTAGACGGAACGGTGGGCCCAGCCGCCCATCTGGGAGGAGCCCGATGGGGCAACGCGCTCGGAGGATTCCGGTTGAAGTCGTTTCGAGATCCCGGAGTCCTCCTTTTCAGCGCCGAGGACGGCCACCGGGGGGTTTTAGTGCGGTAAAAATCCTACATAAGCATTCGTCGCTCCCACGGCGTCGGGTACCTTTTGAAGGTTTCCCCCTCGAAAACAAAAAAAAGGCCTCCCCTAAATGTCGCCACTTCAACTGGTCCTGTGCCCTCTGAATCCAACGGTTTCCCGCTGTCTTCATTTTCCTAGGTCTAATCAACCCTTAAAATTATAATGGTATCTAAAGTATCCAATTTTAGATACCATTATAATCTTAGGTGCGTTTTTACTCTGAGGTCTAGGTCTGGTCAACAATTGTGAAGATTAAAATACTATGTGAAGTTGGGTGCAGATGCGTTGCTTATTCTTAGGACTGTCTCGACCCCGAGGATTATAAAACCCCTCGGATAAGCATGTTTTCCTCAGCACACTCTTCAGACCGGAACAAAGTCAAAAATTAAAAAAAAAGGATCTTCGACCCCAGGCGGGTTTATACTTTTATAGGTGGTAGAACCAGTGTAGTTCGCCCGGTGAAGTAACACCGCCACACCTATTTCTAGCGTGAAGCAGTTTTTGCGTTTCGATGGAAGGGTGTGGTTGCCGGCACACTTTTATATGAGGCGACCATCATAGTCCTCGAGAGTAGCAACGCATCTGTGATTGACTTCAGATAGAACCCCATGTATGAAGTTGCTTACAGATGTCCATGGGCGGCAGTGATCACTTACCATTAGGTGGACTACATGTTCGTTTCCTACTGCAATCAGATAAAAAAGTTGTACGTGGTATTTAATTCAGTATTGATGATACATTTCCCGCGATGATATCACCTGGCACGGAGTGTCACGGGCCCACGGATTGGCAAACTGGCGTCACGTAGTGATTTGCGACCCAGTTGCGCTTTTTGAGAACGAGGTCTTTGTAGACATGGTTATCAGTATAAAACCTCTATAGTTTTGTAACGGTAGATTATTTTGAGGATAGACAAATATATTATGGATTATGTATGAAGCTACTATCTTAGAGAAATGAACATGGCTTTATTTTTCGTATGCTTACGGGGTGGGGGGGGGGACTTACAGATTGTCAGTTACATTTTTTCTTACACTTCGGAAAATTCGGCAAGAAACTCAGTAGGTTTGTCGTTTTTCTTCGTACCTACCTATATCTTTTATTTTCCATCTTCCAGCCCTAGTGCATATTAGGTTGCTGGAGGTGGATTTGAAGATCATTAGGATATTTACCACTAACTGTCTGGCTGGTATATGTTAGAAGTGGTAGAAAATTTGTGGTTTGACCACAGTTGCACCGTCATACCTTTTTCTAGTACCTGTGTTAAGCGTTGGAGTGTCTCGTTAAAACGGATTGAAAAATATACACTTTTACGAGGTATTTCAACTTGAATGACGCATGTATGGCTTAAATTAGCTAAGACAGGCCTCATTTTGTTGATTACATTTCGTGAATCACCAGCTATCCTCACTTACGGTAAGTTGACTGGATGCCGTTTTGTTGCTACTATATTACTAAAATATGCTCGTTTCTGCGACGGAAAATATATAGTGTAGAATTGATTAAAATAACTAAGTACGGAAACTAAAACACAGTTCGTTACGTATGACTAATCACGATGTGGATAACCTTTTAGATGATTAGCGAATGGCCTGCAAATGGCGCACATTGTGCCTGCATCATCGTTACATTAAGCATTGTATAGTGGTATTCAACGGGTGTGTGCACGGTGCAGCTCAGTACCGGCTGTGTGCCAACTTTGTACCTATGAAGCATACTACCGACTGCGCGTCGACTGAATCAATGAAGTCTGTCGATGTATCAATGAAGCACACTACTGATTATAATCGTGAGAGCTGTAATGCTCTTTATGAAATTGCTATGTTATTTTCGCGGCTTCGCCCGCTTCTGTCATGTCAGTTTCTGAGTATTCCATGTATTAATCAGGGTCATAAAATGTGTCTGTGCCAAATTTTTGCAAAATCACACCGACAGTTTTTGTGTGATAAAATGACAAAAAATACTTAAATCCTTTCGTGAAATATGTAAACATACTTTCGCATTTATAATAGTTACCTAAAAACACTTGATTTCTAAGTTGACAAAAGTATCTTAATGCGAAAACTACGAGTAAGAGGACAGCTCTAGAATTATGACTAATTCCATGATGTGGATAACCTTATAGATGATCAGCGAATGATTGCAAATGGCACTCATTGTGCCTACATCATCATTACCTTAAGCATTGTACAGAACTGGTATTAAACGGGTGCGTGCTCCGTGCGGCTCAGTACCGACTGCTTGTCGATTTTGTATCGATGACCCTTTGTACTTTATGAAATATTATTTTAAGTTTACGGTTGTTTGGTACGTAACAAGTTTTGTAGGTTAGATTAGTTGTTAGCTCGGAGAAAAATATTTTCAACGACACGAGATAAAGTTTTTTATCAAAATATCTTCTGGTTTATGAATTATCGTTTAGTGTTACTATCGTCAGTTTGAGTATTTAGCAATAGTTTATGAAATACTTAAAAAAAATATTTTCAGAAATACATAATGGATAAATATTTTAAAATCTATGTGTACCTACTCCTTCGTCACTTAGAACCTTTCAGCTAAAATAAAAAAAAAAAATACAAAATAAACTTTTAAATAAATATACGTTATATAATATCCTTCACCGATTAATCAAAGCATTCGATCAATATGATTCGGTACAACACCGTTATTAAGGCAATGTGCTCGCACCCGAAGGTTGAGTAAAGTCATTGCAACAGTAGCCAACGATGTTCAATTATGAAATACTTATTGATGCGCTTTCAAGTACCTAGTTATTATCTAGTATTATTACACGTATTCGCACTGAAAGGAATTGAGCTCAAAATGTCAGTATTTTCTATAAGATTGAATATCAAATAAGTATGGAGTCTTATTATAAGGGATAACTGCTGCCCGTGGACATCAATAAGTAACTTCATACAACAAGGGTTCTGCCTGAAGTCAATCAGTGATGCATTACTGCTCCGGAAGATTTAGATGGTCGTCTCATATAAAAGACGTGCAATCAGACGCTTCCACCGTAGAGCAAGAACTGGTTTGGCGGCGATACCTTCCCGATTAAACTACCATTAAGATACCTTTACTTTTATACCTTTTACCACCAATCGAATCAAGTTGAAAAATTAGTAGAAAACGTAGGAAAAGTAGTAGAGAAAATCTATCTTCTAGCGAATTAAAAGGTGACAATTTCTTGCAAGAAAATGACAAACAAAAAATATTTCGTCCCTTTAAAAACCGCGTGATTTAGGCTGTGTCCCCAGTAGGCAAACTGCTAACAGTTCGTTAGATACGTCGCAAATTCAGTACGCCGCTAACAGTTTGCTTACTGGGGACAAAGATTAGAATCGATATAACTTTTTAAAGATACAAGCAGTTAGTATGTTAAATGTATGAACCGTAGCTAAGTATGACTCTTCGACAAGGAGGAATTGCTTGACATAAATTGTAAAGACAATTATTAGAAATAGAAATAGAAAAATAGGCTACTTTTTACGGTAGGAAAAAGATATTTTCCCACAGTAAAAAGCAGCCTATAGCCTATCCAGAGTGTCAGCTAACTAACTCCCTACCAAATTTTATGAAAATTGTTCCAGCCCGTTTACCCGTGAAAAAGTAACAAACATACACACTCACATACGAAAGTATGTTTGTTACTTCTTTCTGGTGAAGAAGTAACAAACACACTTCCAAACTTTTGCCTTTATACTATTAGTTTATTAGTATCATTCTTTCATGGCATTTTATTGTGTTATTTATTATAAAAATATTATTTTTATCCAGACATCTGTGAGCAAGTATCATGAGCTTCAATGTGTCCTTCGTTTCCTCACACTCTATATACACGTAATGATTTTCGTTCAAGCAGCTATTATATAAAATTTCTTTAAACACTATTTTCTTAAGAGCTCACGTCAATGCCTTATTTGTTCAATGTCTTAAACCGCAGTTGCTCAAACAATATATGTAGGTGAAGATACGTCGCACACGTTCTTAGCAATATTACGATGTGATAAGACTTTTGTATGTATTATAGAACTTGTATGAGCATGCAGTCTACCTGATCGTAAGCAACTACCGCTCATGACAGCTATTTAGGCCAAATTTAGGGAAAAGTTTCCACCAACAATATACGTAGGTGAAGAACGTGTATATTCTTGGTAATATTATGCCGTGACAAAGCTTTGGTATGTTTTGAAGGTGGTAAAACCAGTGTAGTGTGACCGACCACGGCCACACCTATTTCTAGAGTTTTTTTTTATCTGATTGAAGTAGCAAACGAGCATGCAGTCCACCTGATGGTAAGTGGTCACTGCTGTCCATGGAGGACTATGATGGTCGCCTCATATAAAAGTGGGCAGGGGCTCGGGCAGTGGGCTCGGGAGTAGCAACGTATCTGTGCTTGACTTCAGACAGAACCCATGTTCTGTATGAAGTTGATTACAGATGTCCATGAGCGGTAGTGACGACTTACCATCAGGTGGACTGAATGCTCGTTTGCTACTTCAGTCAGATAAAAAAGACAATAGATAGTGGTGATATTTAATAACATGATTTATTACAAATCTACATTAAGAAATACTCTGAAAGGCGCAATGTTAAATGTACTAGTCCACCTTTAGAATAAGCAGGAAATGTCCAAAGAAGAATTATAATGTTAAAAAATTATAATAAAATGGCGATAAACATTATAAGCAAATTATAAATAGTATGTAGTAATAAAGAACATGTGAATATGACTTCTATCGTATGGACATGATAAAAATAAATAGACAATTAGACATTATAAAATTGTTACAATTTTATTACACAATTATACAATTTTATTTTATTACACTAAAATGCACAGACATAATGCAAAATTTTTATTTTGAAAAATAACAAGTTGTGTTCGCATTTTGACGAGTTTTTTAAAGCGAACGATAAGGTCACGTATTTGTTTGTCGTTTTCTAGCACGAATTTTTAATTTTTTTATTAGCTAGACGATAGACATTATTAGAAGCCAGCAAATTCAAGCATTTGACACAATTTTCATTAAGGGGACGTACGTTGTGTCTCCTCTTCTAAATCGAATGTTAATACGTTAGACGATATACTATCATAGATTTGGGCTTTTAACTCAGTTTCTAGAAAATTTTGAGTTCCGTCCTTTCCGGTCTTCAACTTAAACCAGTTTGTCTAAAAGCGTAAATTATTTCTGAGTTTTTATTATTTATAATTTCCCCCTAAGGTTAAATAGACATTGAAAACATCGTAGATTGATGCAACAACATTATAACTAGATCGATTCAACGGGA
This sequence comes from Spicauda simplicius, assembly GCA_949699795.1. Classification (NCBI taxonomy): domain Eukaryota; kingdom Metazoa; phylum Arthropoda; class Insecta; order Lepidoptera; family Hesperiidae; genus Spicauda; species Spicauda simplicius. Next base: position 2,724,351 of record OX453077.1, read on the forward strand.
CAGGTACATTAAGAGGAAAACAAAGCATTACCAAACAGGGCTCTCTTTTACTGAACTGCAAGGCAAGATACTGGAGCTAACTTTCATTACCATGTAAAAAAAACATGATTGTAATAATATTAAAAAAATGAATATAAATAAGAAATAAAGACAAACCCGCTGAGTTTCTTGCCGGATCTTCTCAGTTGAGGTCGTATTCCGATCCGGTGGTAGTTTAAGAAAAAAAAATGTAACTGACAATTTGTAAGTGCCCCCGCAGGCCTATACAAAATAAAGACATTTCATTTCATTTCATTTCATTTCATTTCATTTCATTTCATTTCAATTTATACAAAAGAGAAGCAATAATAAGCGACATTAACTCAAATGAAAGCGTCATAAAACGACATTGTAATAATAGTGGAACCAAGGTAAGCCTTTGACGTCGATACCCTTCTCTTTTGGCTGCAGGATGTCTATAGCCGTCAATTTTAATGTGAGAGTCGAGCGAACATCCTACTTGAAGGTTAAGGCTTTAGTTTGATGTAAAAACTTAAAGATTTCCAAAGATTTCGTCTTCAACACATTATTGTTGCTTAGATGGACACGAGTCTCTTTTCAGAAGAGGTTATAGAGGCTATCCACTACAATTTGTAGATTTCACATACTTTAAGAACTTATTTTTATAAATAACTCAGGTGTGTTTCTTACGATGTTTTCCTTCACTGCAAAACAATGATAATTAACTTCTGATATCTAAATCGTTTAAAAAAATGTGTCGTATGTGCCTCGGATTCAAAATTCTCTATTGTCGTTGTATCTGTCAGTATTTAAAGTAATATTACTTCTTATTTACGAGAATATGCGCGTATATGTTTATAAGTGCGTATGAGAATGAACTACCGCTAAAGCAAAAATATTATTTTTAAGGGTCTTTCACAAGGTACTTTCTTAGGACCACATTTTAAGAATACTGCTTAGTACTCTCGTTGTCTTTAAAATATATTCATTTACTTTTAATATAATTCGTGTATATAATATGCAAATCATTTCCTTATTCAGAGGAAGTAAATTTAGAATGGTTAGGTTAAAATGAGATGGATTCATTTTATTCGCAGGAAACGAATCAATTAGAATGTCAAAATCGTTACATCAGCGAAAAAACCCATGTAACTGACATCAACACAAAAGCTTTGCACGTTGCAAGTCATTTGAAAAGTGAAATGTATCGTTTATATGATTTTAGAATAATATTATTGCGAAATTTATACATTTCAATATGGAATAGGTACTCACGATAGGTGGTTTTAGATTTTTTAATTTTTGATCTCTATCGGTTTTCTTATAAAAGTGAAAAGTGACGCTCAGCCCAGATTACCTGAGGTTTTTTTATCTAATTGAAGTAGCAAACGAGCATGCAGTCTACCTGATGGTAAGTGGTCACTGCCGCCCTGCGACATCTGTAATCAACTAGATACATAACATGGGTTCCATCTGAAATCAATCACAGATGCGTTGCTACTCCTGAGGACTATGAGAAAGTGTGCCGGCAGCCACAACCTTCCATCGAAACACAAGAAATACTTCACGCTAGAGATAGGTGTGGCAGTGGTACTGCCCCGGTTGAACTACACTGGTTCAATCACCTTGAAAATATATATATATATATACCTACATATCAACATTCATTATCTAGGCTAAAATCCTGACAAAACCGGTTTGTAGGAACCTTGGCATCAGCGCTACAAGGACAATGCAGTCTAAGTTAATCTATGATTGACTTCAGATGGAACCCATGTTCTGTATGAAGTTGATTACAGATGTCAATGGGCCACAGTGACCACTTACCATCAGGTGGACTGCATGCTCGTTTGCTACTTCAGTCAAATAAAAAAAAAGTTACATAACCGAATCATTGAAACTAGCGACGTAACGAATTTCGCATGTTTTTGGATATTGGCATTCGCATTGGCGCATTGTGCGAATTTGAGTTGCAGTGCTTTAAACACACTTTCTACACTCATAGCCCCACACTAGAATTTTCTCCTGTGTCGTGGATACCATGGACACACACAAGACGAATACACAAACACCCAGAACATGAATCTAAACTCATCATTCAGATACCTGTCTGGCCAGAAATCGAATCCGGAACTCATTGCGCGTCAGACCGGTGTGGTAACCGCTCCGCCACGCGGGTCGTCAAAAAGGCTCTTTAGAAAAAAAGGTTACCAAATCTATCCAAATCCGACCCCCTACACCAGGAACTGAGCAAAAAAAACAATATTCGCATTCGCATTCGAAAATGTCGGTAAGGCATACTCGCATTCGCAATGATAACATTCGTTTCATCATTAATTGAGACATTGGTTAATCTTTGCTAGATCGTGCCTAACATAAAGAGCTTTTGAACGGAATAATTCATGTTAAGATAATAGCTTTGTTCTTTTGATTAGTAAGGTCAAAAAGGTAATGCGCTGAAGGTCAATCTGCGTTTAAAATGGAACAAATTGTTAATGATGTAATGTAAAACATGTATTTTTTTCTGTTTCTTTTTTTAACGAAGCGTTAATATAATTGCTGTTAAGATCATGAATGCTGTCCCGGCAATCCCGGGAGGGACGGCGGTATGTGTGGTCGCATACCGTCGTAAAGACTAGACGGAGCGGTGGGCCCAGCCGCCCATCTGCGAGGAGCCCGAAGGGGCAGCGCGCTCGGAGGATTCCGGTTGAAGTCGTTTCGAGATCCCGGAGTCCTCCTTTTCAGCGCCGAGGACAGCCACCGGGGGGGTTTTAGTACGGTAAAAATCCCACATAACCCTGCGTCGCTCCCACGGCGTCGGGTACCTTTCGAAGGTTTCCCCCTCGAAAAAAAAAGAGATCATGGATGCTAGATAAATCTGGCTTGCTTTTATTGGCTGTGTGATATTCATTTTATTGCAGGAAACAAAGGTTTTATTGCCATTCTTAAAAGACTTCAGGATAAAAAATGTTTAAAAAGTTCAAAAGTTACTTTAAAGTTTTGCAGCCAATTTTCGAAAATGATACCTGTAATAAAATAGGAATTTTATCCATGTCTGTGCGTCGCAATATTTGCAAAATAATACTTTGGAAGATAGAGGATCACTAATAATAAAAAAAACTATAACTTTTCAAATTTATATCGGTATGTTTGTCCGTGTATGTTGATTTAACATTTTTTCATTGTCACATTAAAATCCATCTACTATATTATAAGACATGACAATTTAAAAATACTGTACACTTGTGTAGACGCGAGGCACAACTGGTTCTTATTTGTCCGAATAAAGCATTATTTTGTATCACTATTTAACATATTCATAGGAGTGCTTATGAGACTTGCATATTTTATAACGATAATGTATGCATATTATATAAGATGAACTATAACCGCAAAATGTCATCAGTGTTCATAAATTAGATTTTCACATGTGTTAGCAAGGTCCGGTTGGATATGAGGTGGTTTGATTTTATACTAATATTAAACATTGAAACTTCCAATAATGCTAAACGTTAGAGCACCATTCGGCCTAGAGATCCCGTCATGTAGTTAAATCAGTCAAAGATACCCTAAAGTTGTCACAATCACATTTTCACATGAGGCGACCATCATAGTCCTCGGGAGTAGCAACGCATATGTGATTAACTTCAGATGGAACCCATGTTCTGTATGTAGATTACAGATGTCCATAGGCGGCAGTGACCACTTATGATCAGGTGGAGTGCATGCTCGTTTGCTACTTCAGTCAGATAAAAAAAACAATCCGGCTCAACATCTTAATTCTGAAGAGTAACGAAGCATATAGACTTTAGATAGAACCCTGTTTCTTTTTTTAAATGTAGTTGCTTACAGATGTCCATGGGTGGCAGTGACTACCTACCAAAAGGTGAACTGTTTGCTATTCCAAATTTCTAAAAAAAACAAGAAACATTTAGTCGTTTAAGACTTTTTGAATGGTTTTCAAACAATATCAGAAAAAACAAAAGTCAGAAAGTTACTTAGTTGAATCTAATTACATGTCAAGGCATCTTTTCCTGAACATACATTAAAAACAAAGCTTATATTCTCCATGCTAAAAACTTGTAAGAAATGAATTAAGCAACTTAAATGTACAGATGAACTGATACAACAAACCCGCTGAGTTTCTCATTTGAGGTCGTGTTCCGTTGTTTTATCTGATCGCCGACGCTATACGAGTATATAATATAAGTATATAGCAAATGTCATTCTGACAACTCATTCAATTCCAATTATATTATGGGCGCGTTCCAGAAGACGCTCACAAAGCCCTAAACGCCCGAAACGTCGTTCCACAAGGCGACCGCGGTCGTTGTGGTCGCGGAACTCATGCCGGCATGACTTACTCCCACGCGAGCTCACGACGCCCATCTAATAAGGTGGGTCGAAGTGATCTTTCCACTAGAGATTATGTCAGTAACGTAACCGCAGTTTTTCCCATTCCACTAGCATAGTGGAATGGGAAAAACTGCGGTTGTGAGCGTGGGCTTTGTGATCGTCTAATGGAACGCACTATATGTCATATCTTACAACCCGTTACGCCATTTGGGCCAAATGTACATACCGTACATACATACACAACACTAGACAGAATCGGCACATTGACAATTCGCGACATTGACAACTCGCTTTCATTAAGTTCCAACTGAAAACCTGATGATTCTTCCAGGGCTCCACTCCGACCTGTCCCTCACATCTCTGGACGGGGAGGAAGGCGAGACGCTCCGCCGGGGGGCGCTGGCGGCGGCGTGTGCTGATGCCGTGGCTGCGTACGCCACCCTCGAGGGCTCCAGGGTCAGAGACTCCATCGCTGCCCACGCGCGCCGCGCCTTGGAACGAGAGCGGCAGATTGATGAGAAGAATGAAATCATTGCTGACCTGTCGTCTAAGGTAAGTCTTTTTGTTGGTCATATTTTTTTTTATACTTTAACCTAACGATAAGACAGACGGGCTACCTGATGGAAAGTAATCACCGTCGCCTGTGGACATTCGCAACACCAGAGGAGTCGCCAATGCATCGCCGGCTTTGTAGAAGAGCTCTTTTCGCACCTTTCTTGAAGAACCCCATGTCATAGTGCTCAGGGAATACCTCAGGAGCAAGCTCATTCCACAACTTCACGTCTGTGGCAAAAACGAGCGATATTTACAATACTAATGTTAGCTTTTTTAGAATTTTTGTTAGCTTGCAATGTATGTATGTCTGTCCGGGTGGAATTATGCAATTGAATTCTAAATCAGTTATCTTTAACCGATTCCGTAACTCAATTTGTCATTTGTTTTTCAATGCATTAACTTTAATCAATACGTTAATAATTTTGTGTTGTCCATAATGTATTGTTTTTTGCGTATTTCTATTATAGCGATATCTCTTAAGTGCATTCGTTTACTGTATTGCGTAAGTTATCTGTATCTTCACTACATAGTTTAAAACAAAGTCGCTTCCCGCTATCTGTCCCTATAAATACTTAGATCTTTAAAACTACTCTACGTATTCTAATGCATTTTTTTTAAATAGATAGAGTCATTCAACAGGAAGGTTTTTATGTATAATACCTGCATAATATAGTGGAGAAAGAGTGATAATTTTAGATTTTTGACTTTTAGGGGGAGCGAAGTTCGCCGGGTCAATCAAAAATAAATGGCAATCTCTTGTCATCAAATCCTTCAAAACACAGTAGGCCACTAGCCAGAAATAAGAGCAGTATCGCCTTAACTGAACCAAGCAAATTCCTTACACCTATAATTCTATTCACTTATATAGTGGTTTAACATATAACCGGTTGTCCTGGTTGTATGAAATTGTATGAAGCGTGAACCGTAACATTCACGGCTATTCAATACACCACACCGTTGCGTGCGATTGGGTGTAATCGAGTTAACGCCTCCATTATATCGAAATTGATTTAGATCTGCTTTACACTTATTCCGTTATTCGGAATATTATTCATTGTCTGCTGTCAAATTGTGAGTGGAGAATTATTTTAGGTTTTCTGAAGACTGTATAGCCTGTGCCTGTCTTCAGTATCATAAGAAAAATTAGGAGATACAATATGTGCATGATCCTGGAATGGGCAGCTTTATTCACTGAACGTTAAAAAAACATACGTCAAATTTATTGTCTATGGGTAAATAGTTTTCTTTACAATTATTTCACCATTGTCAATCATGTGAACATTGTGCCTGTAATATTATTATTATTAACTAACGAATATCGAATAATCATCGGATCGTATAAGTATCGATTTTTTTTTCTGCTACTAAATACATTGATTTATTGTATTGTAATCTATAAAAACTAGCAGAATCTATCAACTCTATCATTATTAAAAGCAGTAGAAATGCTGTCTGATTTGAAATGAACACTGATACGTCATTTAACTGTTGCAATTCGACTTCATACTAGCACTGTGTTTAAAACGATATTACATTGTATATCATTCGTTCGTACGATCCGTGGCAAAGTATCGCGTATGACCGATTGAGCGAATGTCGGCCTAATGGTTTTAACGCCAATGTAATAGCGTCGATACTAGCATTAGTGTAAATGATGTTCATTATAGTTTAGCAAATCTTAATTACTACAACAAAGTAGCGTTTTGTAAACCCCGATTATGATTTATGATTGTTTGCTATTGAACGAAGACCTATTTCAGTAAGTAGTCTAAAAAAATCTAGCGGAAAATACTGTTTAAAGTGACAAAAGAGTACACAATCTCCCTAATGATTAGTGGGCACTGCTACCCATGGACACATGTGTTGAACTTAACATATGTAGATCAACGGTTCTATCCACAGTTAATCATGTTGCTAATCCCGAGGACTAAATTGTTCGCTTCATACAAAAGTAAGCCGGCAACCACACCCTTCAAGCGAAACGCAAAACTGCTTTACGCTAGAAATAAGTGTGGCGATAGTACGTCCCCTCACTTAATCTATCTTGCGCTAAATATAAGTATATTAAACCTTTTGTGCCTCTTTTGTTTAGCGACACAACATATCTACCTATATCTACATATCAACATATAACATATCATTGACATAAAAGACAATTAATGATTTGTCCAACAACTTTTTGTAAGCTATCCGACTAAACTAGTTTATTGGCATATTAATGTTTTTATAGTATTTCCATCGAAACATGGCTACCTCCACCCACCTTCCATACACACCAAAGCCATCAAACTGGTATCTTTATTGTTCTTTGTTCAAATACGGTAAAGGTCAATTGATATCTTTGTCCATGAAAGGTAAAGACAACAGGATTCGTGAATAATCCTGGTGTGGAGGCGTTATTCTCTATGGTCAACTGTCTTGAAATAGTTTGTCTATGGTCTGCTTTATTCTTATTTTGAAACTTAATCCTGATTTGTAGTTTATTGAGTGGCTTTATAGATTGATTCGTGTTTGCAAAGTTGATTAAAGTTTAGTTTAGAGCTATGTTTATGATACCGAAATGCACGCTTGTGCTCATTTTTTTCGTATATTAAACTGTTTTAGCGTATATTCGAATAGAAAGTTGTATTGTACCTACTTTGTATATAAATATTAAAATGCACGTTTAGAGTTCGGACGTAAATGTGGGACAAAAAAAAACACGATTTTACTGAGGCACTACGCGAATGCGGACCACAAAATACTATAATAAATACAGAAGCTACTTATTCTAAACACTTGTAAGTTAGTACCTAATAAATGGTCCTGCGTTACATTATATCTATCGACCTTTGAAGGTGGTAGAACTAGTGTAGTTCGACCGGGGAAGTACCACCGCCAAACCTATTTCTAGCGTGAAGCATTTCTTGCGCGAGATGGAAGGGTGTGGTTGCCGGCACACTTTTATATAAGGCGACCATCATAGTCCTCGGGAGTAGCAACGCATCTGTGATTGACTTCAGATGAAACCCATATTCTGTAAGTTGATTACAAATGTCCATGGGCGGCAGTGGCCACTTAACATCAGGTGGACTGCATGCTCGTTTACTACTTCAGTTGGATAAAAAAAGGTCCACTTGATCTTTTTAGGTCCACTGCTGGACATAGGCCTTCCACAATGGAGATTTTTCTGCTATACCGCGCTTGGCATTGATATTGGTGACCGCAGTGGGTGTCAATGTTACATCTGAAAAAGCATATTCTTACATTATTTTATATAACAACTTGCCATTCATACATCATTTTATGACAATTACAGTCGTATCATAGGTAAACACGCTACAAAATACTATTGCAACGGTATTTGATCCCGTAATAAAACTGTCGTTTGAGCTTTAATTCATCTCACTGACGATAAGTCCAACATTTCTTATTTATAGTCTTGCTGTCATTAAAATGTATAACTGTTATTTTATATCTTAGCGGTGAATATGATGAGGCTGTGATTAGATAGTTATGAATTTTTGAGCTCAACGGAACAACTTAAAATACAGGGCATTAAAGGTATTGATGTGGTGGTAGACTATTCGTTCCCCCATCCCTAATATATCCATGGCATATATGTGAAAACATATGTGGGAGGGAGATAAATAATATTGCAAATGAAAGTTTTCCTGTTACACACACTTTCATCCTCCAATTGCCCCCCCCCCCCCCCTACTAAGGAATTAAAGGTAGAGTTATAAAGGGTGTTTAACGTCCATCACATACTCGTTTCCAACGGCAGTGTTATGTGCTGCGGTGTTCTGGTCTCAAGGGTGTGATAAAGGACGGATACTTATCACAGGCATCCCAACGTAGTCCTCCGGGGTAGGGACGCTGTGGTTAACCTCAGGTAGACCTTATCTTGTCCCTGAAGTTCCAGGACCAGAATAGGGCTACGGTATCCCCTGCCTGTCGTAAGAGGCGGCTAAAAGGGGCTTCTAGGGTTGCGGGCGGTAAGAGTGGGAGCTCGAACCATATAGCCAAGCGACCCCGGGTAGGACGACGGCATGTACGGCGCAGTGAGTACAAATACTGGAAAGAGCAATGGGGCATCACGCTCGAAGGACTCCGGTTGTGTTCCACTACAAATTCCGGAGTCCTCGACGCAGCGCTAAGGATGCCCACCGCGGGGGTTTTAGTGAGGTAAAAATCCCACATAATCCAGCGCTGCTCGCACGGCGTCGGGTACCTTTTGAAGGTTTCCCCCTCGAAAACAACCTCGAAAACAAAAGATAGATCTTATCTGAAGTGGAGTGGATAACTGATGCCCATGGGCGGCAGTAACTTACCATCTGGTAGGATAATGCTCGTATGCTACTTCCGTATTAAAAATGGATTGTTTTGTATAGTCGTTGCGAAATGGTAACGTTGCCCTCGCATGCAACACTGTTTGTCTGCAGTGACGTCAGTGGGGTAACGAACTTAGGTGTAATAATGGGGTTTTATTTTCCTTTTTTCAATGCATACAATGGAGGACTTTTGACGTATCAACTTTATTACAGGAATGCTTGCAAAAATACTAGTAAATAAGATAAAATAAGATGTCAGTATTTTTATATAGGTACATCTATATATTAATACGTAAAGCAAACTTGTGGTGCATTTTTAAGTAATATGCCGCTGACGGATTAGTATGAAATTTTGCATGGTTATAGTGGACGTAGAGAAGGAGTGCAGAATGCAGAGTGCAGAATTTTTTTTAAATGAAGCATAAAACATATATAAAATCAAGTATAAACGCATTACAGACACTACAAGGTAGTGTGTGTAATGCGTAATGTGTAATTTAAAACAAACACATAAATAATAAACAAAGTAAAACATTCAATGTCTTACTATGAAAACACATAACTTCAAAAATGTCTTTGTCAAAATACCCGCTATTGCTTTTAAATGCGGCTTGGCTAATTAAACCTCATTTTATATTTCACAGGTACGTTTAAAATTACTTGAAAATTATTACATTTTATTTGAATTAGAGAAATATTCGTACTACTTTAGACAATGTGACGTTTAGTTTTTTAAATTACGGTCGAATTTCGACCGTTGCGACGGGTGACTAGTATGTATTAAATGTGAGATATAAGTTTAATGGAAGTGCAATCACAATGCTTCCTTGGTCGTCATGATGTGTTTCTAATTCTTCGACCGATCGAGCTTTATTTACGGATGTCTATGCGGCAATGACCGCTTACCAGATAGCATACCTACTCGTTTAATATTATACTTTTTTATCTGATTGAAGTAGCAAACGAGGGTGCAGTGCATCTTATGGTAGTGGTCACTGCCGCTCATGGACATCGGTGAGCAACTTCAAATAGAACATGGGTTCTATCTAAAGTCAATCACAGATGCGTTGCTACTCCCGAGGACTATGATGATCGCCTCATGTAAAGTGTGCCGGCAACCACACCCTTCTATCGAAACGCAAGAAATGCTTCACGCTAGAAATACCTAAGTCTGGTGGTGGTATTTCCCTGGTCGAATTACACTGGTTCTACCACCTTGAAAATACTTCAAAACGATTTATATTTAATACTAAATGTTTTGAGTATACTTAGTTTTACTTGTGCTTAAACGAAAATGACAATCGTTAAGTTGTTTAAGTACATGGACCTTATTGTAATCTTTTGCGATTATCGCCATAAAAATATTATTAAATAAATACAGACAAAATTAGTACTTAAAATATTATTTGTAATCTTATTACTTTTGTTTAAAGAGCTGATTGCACATTTCCCGCGTTGCAACATTTTTTAGTACTTCGATTTACTTTTTAATGGTTTTGCCGGCTTGGCTGCGGCCGCCAGCAACCTTGACACGGTACGAACCACAGACTATAATTACGATTTCAAGTCCACACAGACCATGAACTAATGGTCTGTTATTGACGGAGCCACATGCAGACGAGTCTAGTACCAACTTTATAACAAATTAGTTGACTCAGCGAACTTCGTTCCGCCAAAAGTCAAAGATCTAAAATTATCAGTCTTCTTCCATTATATTAAGCATGTATTAAACATATCATGTCAAAATTGACAATTTTGACATTATTAATATTTGCTTGTGACAAAAGGAATGTTATTTGATGGAAATGAATATTTTTTGTATTTTCGTGTTTATAATGTACTCGTGCCTCTACGGCGTTTTTTTATTTTAAATTATGTATGATTTAATAAAATGGCAGTTATCTTAAACTTGTAAACAGATTAAACGGTAGTCTGACTCATTTGCATAATATCTGTAGTAGATTCAGGCCAATCATATGACCGTTCTGTTCTCAAAATTAAAAATGTGTTTTATCGTTTATTTTACAGTTTTATTCGTATATCGTAATGGTGGTTGTCATGTTAAGTTAGCTATCCATACATACACATAATTATCTTTAAAATAATAGTGTGTTTACCTCGACTAGCCGCGTGGCGGAGAGATTACCATACCGGTCATACGCGTAATGGGTCTCGGGTTCGATTCCCAGACCGGACAGATTGGTATCTGAATGATTTAGTTTAAAGTTTATATTCTTAGATTTAGAATATTCGAGATTTTGAGTTTAGCTTGTTGTTCTGGGTCTGGGTGTTTGTGTATTCGTCTTGTGTGTGTCAATGGTAGCCACGACACAGGAGAAAATCCCAGTGGTGGGGCTATGAGTGCAGAAAGCGTGTGTGTGTGTTATGTCATTACAACTAAAAAATGTCTTTACACTTAATAGTTAACTATGATATTTTGGTATTTTTTTTTTAAGTAACAGCTTTAGCAATAACCATATTATATTTACATAAGTATGTCATTTTTCATAGCCGTGTGATTGTCAAAAAACTGCTACCTCAATTGTTGCTGTGTAATAAAATGGCAATACCGGAACTAGTCCAACCAGACAGGAAGCTATGAATGGCCATTGTTTGCGAAATAGAACAACACCCGGGTCATCGGTTGAAGTCGACCTGCGAACTTAACGGCGCGAATCGAGATCATCGTTGAGTAGATTAATCGATTATATCGACTATGTCACGACGCTCAATTTAAAATTTGAATTCCTTGAATGGCGCGCTTTATACAGGGTTGCCAGTTACGAATCTGGGTAAATTATCACAAAGAAAGCAAAATAACAGTTTCTATGGAATTCTAGTCTTTACGACGGTATGCGACCACCGCCGTCCTTCCCGGGATCGCCTCACCGAACGGTTCGAACTCCCACTCTAGCCGCCTCCAACCCCGGAAGCCCCTTACGACAGGCAGGGGATACCTTAACCCTATTCTGATCCCGGAACTACAGGGACGATGGAATGTTATCACTTACACGTTTTTCAACTATATGCAAAAAGATACCTGATAAATTCTACTTATTTATCAGTTATCTTTTTGCATTTTACTACATTTATTATTTGAACAGTATAAATCATTCTACTTTCTGTATGAACGACGCACGTGTTTTAATTTTCTTCTTATTTTATTCTCTAAAAACTTAAAATAAAAGAATGGTATTTGTCTCAATTTATACACAGATACACTTAATAAAGAGATTGATTAAAATAATAATGATACGGTTAGATTACATTCCTCGCTCTATTTACTTGCCTTACTTAGCAAAGGTCAATATAGAGTAACACCTGATGGCCGCAATTAAATTGTCATACTATTTGCACTCGATATATTTTCTATCTTAAATGTGCTTTTTGTAGATAATTGCGTAAAGTTCCTTACAATTTTTATGTTCGTGATTGAGATTTCAATTTAAATAAATCATGTTTAAGTAGTACCTAACACACAATCTATTTTTCATCCTAAATGTTGAAAATCATATTCAATACAATTCATCTAAAAATGGAAGATCACATAATATGCACTTTTTACTAATAATTTTTATGGTAATTAATTTTTATTCTTTAATTGTAATTGCATATGTAAGTCAAAAAGAATAAATACATCTTATCTTAATATATATAAATTACGTGTCACTTTATTTGTCCGCAATGGACTCTTAAACCTCTGAACCGATTATAATCAAATTTACTCAACGTGTGCATTTTGATCCAACTTGAAAGATAGGATAGTTTATATCTTAATTTATAGGTTTAATTGCAAATGTTTATGTAACATTTCTTTAACCACAGCAACGCGTGGCCGGGTATGCTAGTAGGGATATAAAGAGGACATTGTCAAAATATTCATACAAAAACTTCATACATCTATACTCTCACACACACTTAAACTTTTTCTCAGATTTGTTGACGTTTGTCATTTTTTTACCCAATGTGTTCTTGGTCTTATGGCCATTTTGCTCGAGACAAGTATAATCTATACTAATATATAAAGCTGAAGAGTTTGTTTGTTTGTTTGAACGCGCTAATCTCAGGAACGACTGGTTCGAATTTAAAAATTCTTTTTGTATTGAATAGACCATTTATCGAGGAAGGCTTTAGGCTATATAACATCACGCTGCAACTATTAGGAGCGAAGAAATAATGGAAAATGTGAAAAAAACGGGGAAATTATTCATCCTTGAGGGCTTGCGTTGCGTGCCACGCGGACGAAGTCGCGGGCACAGCTAGTATGTTATAACGGGGAAATACAAATTATGACCAATATTTTGACATAATATACAAACATAATTTTATTACAATTAATGAAATAAGCTTTCGTTCTACCACAGTAAATGTTATAATGTCGATTTAAGTATACATCGCATATATCGCTGTATACATTCGTTGGAATATTGTTTTTTAAGGTAACCGTAAGTCTCAGTAGAATCAGTAGCTACTGGGCCAAATTTGGTTACTTATCAAATTACATGAGTTTGGAACGGATTTTTATTACGTATGTTATATTACGTACATATGTTATATTTTCAAATTTAATACTGTAGGTAATTCCATGTATGATAAAGTTGAACCACTAATTAAATTTTTCAATGACACTATGAAGAGAAAGACTTGCTTATTGACAAATTCTTTGTTCCTATTTTCGATTTTTTACTACTATAATATATTAATAATTAGTTACAAATACAAGAAAAAACTTAACAGTTGGTAAGTTTATAAATACATAGATACCGAAAAGCTTTCTTTATAAAAGTTCAAGAAAGCTCAGTCGTGATCTGTGTTTGTTCAGTTTAACTTTTTTAGGTGAAATATAATCTAAAAATGCAATATAGAAATGCAAAATGCAATAATATAAAATTTGTACAAATGCAAATGAAACTCTTTTAAATATCAAATTACTTTTGAAAGGATTCTTTTGAACGCGACCAATGGCCTTTAAACTTAATGCCAATGACAAGCGCCAACTTTCATTGAACTAAGTGATAGCATCTGTTTTACGCTTCGTGAAAGTCGACCTTGCTTCTCTTATTTTAGTTTTGTTCTGGAACCATAACTTTTAGGAGTAAATTGAATATATGTTAATCACTGCAACGTCGCAAATCTTTTGATTATTTTTTTTATCTTGTTACATTATTAGCAAACGAGCATACAGTTCACCTGGTGGACATGGCCGCCCATGGACATTTGTAAGCAACTTCATATAGAAGATGGATTCTAATAGAAGTTAATCACAGATTCGTCGCTACTAACGAGAACTAAGATGACCTCATATAAGAAGTGTGCCGCCAACCACACTCCATCGAAACGCAAGAAATGCTACACACTAGAAATAGCTGGTTCTACAACCTGGTGTTTAGTTGCTGAGTGATGATAATTTTAATGAAGCTCTCTTTATTTAGACGAAAGTCCTGTTTAAATCAAAACCATCCAAATAGGTCGTCATTTATTTTCAATTCAACGCCCAAGACTCCAAAACATGGAATCGTTCGAAAAAACGAGAGGTATAGGTATAGCCTCTACAGAAGAATATTTTGTCTATGAATATGTAAAATAGTTTAAACTTTAAAAATTGTGATGAATTTGCTACGCGAAAGTTAGTCTCGCGTATTTAGTTGTAGTATATAATCAAAACCACATAGTACAACATTAATTTGATGTACCACAATGTCGCCAAGGCTATACTATTGTGAGGTTTACGGACTATTTAGTTGAATTAAAAATACGTTGCGTTGAAGGCCATGTTCCTATGACCTTACCGTCTGACGACCTTGCCGGTTTCAGGTGCAGATTCGGTGTGGCAAGCAGCAGAAATAAATTTTGCCTATATGTAGGCGGTGGTAAGATAACATGAAAAACGTGTATCTTACTTTTTGGATCTTGTAACTCAATTAAGTATATAGTGTTCTACTTTATAGTTAATTGATTGATTAACTAGCGTCTGATATCCAGAGCAGTGATAACCTGGTGGTAGAACCAGTGTAGTTCGACCGGGGAAGTACCACCGCCACACCTATGTCTAGCGTGAAGCATTTCTTGCGTTTCGATAGAAGGGTGTGGTTGCCGGCACACTTTCACATAAGGCGACCATCATAGTCCTCTAGATAAGCATCTGTGATTGATTTCAGATGGAACCCATGTTCTGTATGAAGTTGATTACAGATGTCCATGGGCGGCAGTGACCACTTACCATCAGGTGGACTGCGTGCTCGTTTGCTACTTCAGTCAGATAAAAAAAGCTTATTCATTGAAACAAATATTGAAAGTTATGGAAAGTCTACAAGCTCGCTCGCACTTTGCCAGCACGGTAAACTATGAATGGTGAAATGTATAAGACGCTAATGTAAATTAATAAATATTATTAAATTATAAATTAATTAAGTTATACATTTATACTATATAAATGTATAAATGTATAACTTTAACGATAACACTATTATTAATATTTGGTCTGGTTGTTTCGTTTAAACTACGAAACTGCTTGATGATTTGACTATTTAGACGTTAACGTGTGACTTTGGCTGGACTAGTTTGTTTCTTTGTTTAGACTAGTGGCAAATTTCACGTGCCCTTTCGCGCTTCAAAGGCATTGTTGAACCGTCGGTCCCGGTTATTTTTTATAGGTCGTTTTTTTCTTAAATTATTTAAAAAAATAGGTACGGATTGGCTTTTTCATCCGTGTCCAAAAGTGGGCCGTAAAAAGGTTTAAATGTTTTAAATCGAAAATTTTCAAACTAGCGTTTAATAACAATTGCTTTTTTTAACTCGTGCGATGGGATTTGGAAATAATGTCACGACTTTTGACATGCTCGTGACCACGCAACAAGATTTCTATCTATTCTTATGTGATTTGTACAGATGTCGTATTAAATGTACTGAGTTTTTATGTGATTATGGAACGATTAAACATCACTAGTGCCGCATAACACTTATTTACTTCTATGATCGTAATCAGCGGAAGTACAAATATGGTTAGATATCGTGGGATTTTCGAGAGAAATCATTGCTTGTCTGTGCTTTTATAGTCTTTTGAATCTGTGGCACCATACGGAAGCGACAATTTCCCGCGCTTTTTGTGAGCGTGACAGCGTAACGCCAAATAGATAGTAAAATTTTCTAATTATAATTACTCAGAATCCTTAGAATCAAAATTTATATTTATTAATTATCACGTATTTATATTTTACTTCAAAATTAGCAACATCTACATTCTAAATTTAAATACAAAAACAGTTTATTTTTAAATATGATATGACATTAAAACGAAGCCAGTGTAAACATTGAGCCAAGTTGTTCTCCTACTAGCTGATTTATCAGATTAGATGTAATATAAAATATTATAATTATGATGCTTATATTTTTCTTATACATTTGAAAGATACATTACTTCGTTGTGTACACTGGCCTAATTTCTCTTAACCACATACGAGCAATTATAAAATTACAATCTTACTTAAATATACACAAAAAGGTTCACGAATAAAATCTGTGTACACAACCGACTAAAAATTGAATTTATAAGTAAATCATTTACATACTGTGAAGATATCCTAAAACCTTTCTAAATAACCATTCATTGTTCACCTGAGACGACAATTCTGCATTCTAACATATTTTTAGTAATATCAACGCGTTTGTGGTCAATCTTAAGCACTACTCCAATGTCGTTAGATGATGGTTACTTGACCGCTGTTGACCACATGACAAGACAGACAGTTAAAATTTAACTGCCATCGTCAATACATTACGATCCCAGAGCTGGATAGGCGTCTTCTCTAACAGTGAGAGACTTAGGCCAAACTCCACTGCGCTGATCAAGTAAGAATCGCTAGAATTTAAGTGCGACTTATTATTTATGGGATATTATTTTTAATTCCAGTTATCAGTCGCGGAGGTTGAGCTTCGTGCTGCCGAGGAAGAAAGAAGCAAATTGCTGAACGACGCCAACTACAGCAGTCTTCAAAACGACGAGGCAGTATCACGCGCGCGGCAAGAGCGCGACGAAGCTATCGAGAGAAAGAAGATAGCTGAGGTTTGTTTCAGAAACCATTTTCATTGTATTTCTTTGCTACCAGAAAATTTCTACTTCAGGCTCCAATAATCCTTATTATAAATCGTTTAAAATTTTAATCCTAGGTATACATTACTGTGATTGAATTTGAATGGTATAAATTTTGTCTGTACTAAATTTGTAAACGGGTAACAACTTAACACTATCTTGGAATGTTAATAGATATTTGAATACCTTAAGTACGTTAGTCATAATATAAGTGAGCCGATGATAATGTCTGACGATCTAAAAATATCTTATTAATGATGCAAATGTGAAAATTTATGAGGATGTATGTGTTTGTTACTCTTTCGCGCAAATTTTGCTGATCAGATTTCGCTGTTTGGACAAAAAAACATGTTATAACCAAAATTAACATTCCCGTGATAAACGTGGCCGAAGCAGGCGAAGCCGCGGGCATAACCTAGTAGGAAATCTTTCTTGCTTTACGGTTACTTCAAAATTAGCAATAGCGGTTACTTCTTCTAAAGTTATTGTTCGAATATTCCATTCAATTCTAAAGCTATTAATCTACCTAATCACGTCACAATGAATGGTCCAGTGACTCTTACAGCGAAGCGTAACTATTGTTTTTGTAAACTAATTAGATTACGAAATACGGAAGATAATCGAATACGCCCTATGTAATTCATAATCATACTATACAAAGTTTTCTTTGCATGCAACATTTATTGTTGATTTATGCACTGCAGTGTCAGGGCCAAGTACACATAAAAGGTAACTTTCAATACTTTTTATGTTGTATTTGAATTAATTATTCAATTACTATATAAATGAGCGAATGTAGAATGGACGACGCTTAGATTTGCTTCATTGGAATATCAAACGCATTAATGCATTTTTATTTTGCTAAAAATAAATCATAAATTTCGTTAAGACAATTTTGTTTGCATAGCTACCTACTTCAACAGTACCATTTGGGGGCAAATTATCTTAATTGCTATATTGCTAATTACGGTTTTTCGAATTCCAGGTGGCGCTGGCGAAGACCAGAGTGGAACTGATGCAAGCCAACAGTCAGCTGTACGAAGCTGTGCGTCAGAAGGTGGACCTCGGTCAACAACTCGAGCAGTGGCAGGTTTGTATCATACTTTGTAATACAAAAGCGGTAAAGTGGCAGTCGGACTCACGCACGAGGTGTACTGTACAATTATTTATAAAAACGGCAAAAAATTCCGTTTGTTGTAGGCAAGCCCCCATAAATACTTCTTTTATTCTGTTTTTAGTACTTATTGTGATTATCTGTGAAAATTTTTAGCTAACATGGTATATGAGATACAACCTAGTATCAGATGGTAGTACTAGAGTCCCAGTTTGTTAAGAGTTCCGTAGCCAAAGGGTAAACCTTTACAAAAATACATATAAAAATTCTATAAACATACTACGTCAAAACGTGTGGATTTTATTTCCGACATAAGTAAATATTTTCATTATTCCTTTGTTTTTTTTTTTATATCCGGACGAGCACATGCGTTTTATTGACGTAATTTATAACACAAAGGAAACAGAATTCGCCGTTTCGAGGATCGTTAATAACAATGATTTGACGCTGCATAGAAAAACAAATCATCCATATTTATTTTATTTTTTGTAACTTTAAAGTAACAAACGAGCGTGCCGTTCACTTGATAGTAAGTGTTTACTGCCGTCCATTAATATCTATAAGCACTTCGTACAGAGCAAAGGTTCTATCTGAAGTCAATCACAGATGCCTTTCTATTTTAGAGGACTAAGACGGTAGCCTCATATGAAAGGGAGCCATATTTATTTAAAACAAGGCTGGTTGAAATTTAACTATCTGTCCTTGCATCACTATAATCGTTGCTTATACGTATACGTTCGTATACAGCCTTACGTATACGTTCGTACTTGCTTTATTGTAGTATTTTTACTTCAAGTAGTCCATACTAATATTATTGTGATAGTGTGTTTGTTTGTTCCTCTTTCACGTCGCCACATAGCTATTATATGATATGGATAATATGCTGGGAGATAGTTAGGAGGGCGGAGAGTGACGTAAGCTACTTTTTACAGTTCTCTCTCATTCCCATGAGAATATCGATGTTTTGTTAGTTGATACATATTTAGTAGTTCCAGATGTTGTTAATAGATGGCGCTAGTAAAATTCATTTGCAAGTTCTGAATCGCGCAATCAAATTCTAATGTTAATTCCCTTTAACCGTGCGAAGCCGCGGGTAAGAGCTAGTAATTTATACGTTGAAAACATAAATTTGCATTGTTATACAGCCTCCGTATAACATCTACGTACTTATGTTATTTTCGTAGTAAAGTTAAACTATAATACTGAGGGATGTCCATTGTTCCAGATGGACATGCAAGAGCTCATCGACGAGCAGATGAAGCACAAGCTGACGACGCAGGAGAAGCGCCGCAAGCTGCCGGCGCCGGCGCCGCCGTCGCGCGCGTCGCGGCTGCTCGGATTTTTTCAGCGGTGATCTGCTGTGCCTGCACACTGCTTTACAAGTTCGTACTCGATCCTTATACCTACGCGACCACCCTCAGCGTCCTCGCACTCTTGACGGATGAACTGACAGCTGTCACCCTGACGTCCGCCATCTTAACGCTCGAGCAACCGACCGTCGTCGCCACCTACATCGGTCATATTTTAATTTTAACTACGAAACCGTGTGATGTTTACACGTTGGCAGTGATATTTAGTGTCTTATTGAGATCGTTTTTAGCGACCGTACTGTACGTTTTTAACGCTTTACAAAGCTTGTAGAAAGTAGGTATCAAAATGTATTTTGTTTACTTTAAAGGGATACTTTTTGTTCAACGGATCTCTTGAGGTGGATATGGTACAACAGATTTTACACCATTGACGGAAAACCCAATAGAATTAGTTTGTCACGCAATCGTTTTGAAGTGATTCTGTAAATAACAGCACAGTATATAATAAACGTAACACATTTATTTAATTTAGTTAAGTAACCTATGCACATCTTGCGATCCGCCACCATAATTATCCATTCATTTTATATCGCAATAAGTTTCCCAAAATACATGTAAATTTGGTAAAATTTATAAAACTTTAATGTGAATACTGACTAAGAGCACTCAGGTATAATATGGCATCGTAAACATTGTCTTCTCAAAACACGATACTGTCACATTACTTATATTCTTATATAAATGTTCGTTGATCAGTACGTGTTAAGCACATGTAACGAAGCAGATATACAAACGTGAATGCTCCTCCAGTCAGTACACACTTTGTACATTAGGTACTTATCATATTTAAATATAACAAATGAATTATGTTTGAAACCTAAATTCGTGTGGAATATACTATTTATAAATTTATTACGAGAAAAATTATAACATTTGCCTATTTAAAACAGATTATCTTTGATGCAAATATCATAAAATTGACGGGATGTCTTTATAAGAACATACATAACGATTCCACGTAAGGCAACTTCTATTTTGAAAAACAAAATAAGTCATTTCTTTTTTTACAACATGCATCGCCTTAATTGTAAATAACACAGATCCCCTAGTATAAGATAATATCTAATTAAAAAAATAATAGCAAATAAATATTCACTTTAAGTGAAGAAGTTGGTGCACTTGAATAGAGATAAATAGCTGTAATAATATCAATTAACCATGGATAATATACGGTAATAATGATTTTAATAAAGTAATAGCCATATTATTTAGTATAATGATAATATTCTAATACAATTTAATAGGAATTAATCGATCTGCCGCAATTTTAGGATAACATTGAGTACAACGGAGGTTATTCCTAAATGCAATAGGTTTTATATGAAATAGTTATTTAAAAACATTATATTATATACTACTATATACCACGTATCAAAGCGTAAATATTTGTATATGTATGTAAAATATTTAATAAAATGGTATATGTTAGCATTCTTATTATTGACTTTTAACTTATTTGTCAAGAAAAAATACAGTGTGGCATTTGAAATCATTTCTCTCTTTAAACTGGTAAAAGATAATAACAAATGTCATCAGATGTGTTATTTATTATATTATTGTGTCATTATTTGCCTTCACGATTCAGCATTGTCAATAATTTATTGATTTTATAACTGGTAGCAATTTTGTGCCTTATCTATTGAATGAATATTTTGTCTAGATTTAAATTTAACACTTTTGTCAACAGTTAGGAAGGCCTTAATAATGTGCCTTTAATGTTTTAAAATTTTGTAACATGAATATTGTTTGATTTTTGTAAATTATGAATACATATAATGATAATACTATGAAGATAATATTACTACTTCGATCACTTATATTAGTGATCGAAGTATTACAATTAGTCTAGTAATAATATTTATATAATACTATTATTACATCAAACACAATACTGGTTAAATGGATTAAATATAACTTAACTTGGCCCATGATCTGTCGTGCACGAATCACGAAACAATGACTTCGAAAAGACGCGATTTTTAATAAAAAATAATTATCACTTAAGTGTTTTTAGGAAATTTTGTTTAAATTTTTCCTCATATTTTTATTTGTAAAAAATATTCGCAATGAGATATCACTCTGTTTTTGTAATGCAAAAATGTAAGTTTGCGATAGCCGCATTGTAAATTTGAATCAAAATATGTTAAAATCAAACGCGTAAAGATGTCTTAATTATGTATTATATTATTATTTACGTAAAAACATATTTCTTCACTTAATAAATCTGTGAGTAAATTAAATAACAAATTTGCAAAATTTACATTCAACTTTATGGTATTAACCCCATCATAATTTAACGCAATTGTACCAAGTACCTATGTCTTAAGTTTTTCAGGAGATTACTACAGAAATTACTTAAAATAAATGTAAATAACTTCATAAATATATGTGGTAATGATACAGGCAACATTATTGTATATTTTGTACTAATTTGTACTAAGTTTTGAGACGTTAATGAAATTTAAATTAATTTATTTTAAGACTGAGTTAATTATGCTTTTAAATTACACGCTTGATTAATGTAGCGAAGAATTAATGCGTTGCAACTTTAAATATTATGTTTAATCGATTCGAACGTGGATGATAGAAATATATCTTAGCGGCGTTCCGATTAACAGCAAAAGTTGAATAATGTTTGCCGTTCCACTTAATAACTACTTTGTTTTAGTTTTAAGTGAAAATGTCTCGATATTCGTTACGCTAAAATATTTAAACGCCAACTCGAAATGGAAAGACAAAAATTTAAAAGTCTCATAGATTCATTTTTAAACGTAATTAAGCTAGTAAAACAGAATTACTCGAAGTAATTGTTTATCATAGGGCGCGTTCAAGATGACGCCCACAAAGTCCCAAACGCCCAAAACGTCGTTCCACAAGACGACCGCGCTCGTTGTGGTCGCGGCCAATACGTCACTCATGACGTCATGACTTACGCCCACGCGACGCTCACGACGACCCATCAAGGTGGATCGAAGTTCCAGTAGTTAGTAAAGCTCACAAGCTAATGGAACGGGAAAAACTGCGGTCGTGAGCTTGCGCTTTATGAACGTCTAATAGAACGCACCCATAATGGTCAAATGCATTTCACAGATTAAAAATTACAATTTATGTAAGCACAAAGTATTTTTTTAATAATCGAGATTACTTCGCTGTCATTCCAATATTATTTTAGTTTTGCAATATCAATATAATATGAAGTATTTTCTACAATAATCCATCCGTAACATATACCTTATTTAAAATACTGACATTATTTTTTACTTAATTTTAATTCTAGATTACTGATGTATATTTTAATTGCAATCACATACGTGTAAGTTTTAATAAATATTTATTAGATTTCATATAACAAACGCACTTTGGTGTCAATGTACTAGATCTTAATGAGTTTGTCAAAAATATTGACGCAGAATCGACCTGTAAACCTATTACAACAATTTATACCTACTAATTATCGTCTAAAACAGAGTTGCACCCATTTAGGCGATGTAGTTTAGAATTGTAAACATGCTTGAACGAAAATTTGGCAAGGGTATTTCTATTTCTATACTCATCTAAAAATTCTCAAAATTTAACAAAATGTATGATGATGTGATGATGATTAAGCCAAGGATACACTAAGGGACAAATGTCCCGCAACATGTAACGACGACATGTCAAGCAAAGTCGGCCGAATAAGTTTGACATATCGCTACTTTAAAACAAAAGGGCCACAAATCAAAAATATTCAACTTATTTTTAAAACTTTTTTTTTTAGAAAAAAAAAACCATATCTGAATTAACCATTAAAAGAAGAATAAAAATACCTTCCTAACAGTGTATAACACATATTTATCTGATTTAAAATTACAGAGCAATTATACAAGAACTGATTTTCAAAACTTTAAATGGCTCTCCTGTAAAATTAGGTCTATTCCAGTTGTGGCCCTTTTGTTTTGAAGTAGCGATATGTGGCGACAACGCGCGACTTGTGTCCGCAGCACCGACAGATGTTTCCCGACATGTCGACCAAAGTCCGGCAACGTCGCGGTACTTCACACAACGTCGCTGGCGACAGGTATCGCAGGACATTTGTCCCCTAGTCCCATTGGTTTTATGAAGTCTGATAGACTTCATAGTATCTAGACTAATCCTAAACTCTACAACCTATCCTAAGCACTAATCTAACTATGGCCTAAACTCTCTCATTCTAAGAGAAGACCCGTGCTCAGGAGTGGGACAATAATGGGTTGACGAGAGACACTAATCCAGCGTGGTGGACTATGGAGATCAATACCCAGCTGTGGGACAGTTACTAATCGATCGTTACTAATACCCAAGCCTATATCTATACAAAATGTCGATTCTGTGTCAATCCGTTGAATTTTAACTATTGTATGCAATATAACTTTTCATGTGATAATACAAGTTCTAAGTTTTAAAAAAATCACCCATTATCATTGATCTTCCAACCAATGGACTTTGAATTGCGTCTAGAAATTTCCCAATCGAAAATACTACAAAGTTAAATTTTCCTACAATAATGCAACTCTCATTTACTTATGCCACTTTGTGTTATTGTTCTAAATTCTAGAAATGCAAATTTAAATTAATTATTAATCTATTTACAGTATATACAAAACAAGATATTAAAAATAAATAAAACATTTTTTTATAAAATATTGTCAGAAAATTAGAAATAAATTAAATAGTTTAAATACTTTAAAACATGGTGTAGAAATTAAGAAATGACGCCTATAGTCTGCCCACCTATTGTCTATAATCAAATTTTGTAATTATCATCAGAGGACATAGCTTTTCCATCGGGAAGCTTGATTTAGTCGGGCTTTTAAATCATTGCCATCAAAAGGATCTATTTCTGAAAATTTCAACCCCCCAAAATATCACGATGGTTAGACACATGATTGTAAGGGGGAGGGAGTAACCCTAGATGCGTAGATGCATTTCAGAGCAACCTCATATGGTTAACAATAAAATACTTCGTGGGTAACCAACCACACGTTTTTTCAAGTTTATACCCAACTGACGCGGCGAACTTCGTCGAAAAAGTCAAAAAATTAAAATGATCAGTGTTTCTCTACTATATTATACATATTATACATACAACCTTCCTCTTGAATCACAATTTAAAAAACTGCATTAAAATCCGTATCGTAGTTTTAAAGATCTAAGCATATATAGGGACAGACAGCGTGAAGCGACTTTGTTTTAAACTATTAGTGATAGTGATTGCATCATAAGAAGAGATATTTTATAATATACCTAAGTCCGAAGTCCATTCGTTACTAGATCAATATCCAATGAAACGTATGTTATAAGCACTTGTGAGTACTTAATATTGTAACTTAATTAGATCTTAACTAGTTTTTATTTAAGTACCTTGTTTGTATAATTTGTGGAGTTAATAAAATAAATGATGCAAGTTTTATTATGGAATTTTATTCGTTTTGTCGTCACCAAATTCACTCATATAAAGAAGAATCCTTGGGCGTGTTCCAGATGACGCTCACAAAGCCTCAAACACCCAAAACATCGTTCCACAAGACGACCGGGGTCGTTGTGGTCGCGGCGAAAACGTCACTCATGACGTCATGACTTACGCCCACGCGACGGTCACGAGGACCCATCTAACAAGGTGGGTCGAAGTGATCGTCCCAGTAGAGAATACGTCACTATAGCTCGCAAGCTAATGGAATGGGAAAAACTGCGGTCGTGAGCGTGCACTTTGTGAACGTCTAACGGAACGCACCCCTTGTGTTGTGACATTCAGTCACTAACAATACCCTGTACACTGTGCAGTCCGTGCACACACTGATGAAGCAAATAGAGATGAAAATTGTAAATCTATTTGTTTGTTCTACCCTCAGTTTTTTTTCTTTTTTAATTCACATACCTAACTTACTTAACATTAAATGGATAACAGTTGACTTTTTTCATTTTTACCCGACTGCGACAGATTTTTTTCATCCTTTTGACCAAAATGAAGGTAAGCCTTAAATAACATGTAAAAGTCGTACAATCAATTTACGGAGTTAAGTTCTACGTTCAGTTGATACATGAACTAAAAACAATTTAATTTATGACGCGTTACAGTAAAAGTTGATTGTTAAGAACCTCATAATTATTGCAAGAAAAAAGAAGTAAAAATATACGAAAATCTATCAATGACAGATTTGAAGTTTTGTGAAGTTGTTTCAGCGTTTAACACGATTATTTTGCAAATTTGTTAATTTAGTAAAAGCAGGTAACAGGCCAATAAAATGCCGACCCAAGTGGAACAGAAAACCATAGATCCAGAAGCAGAGCTTAGCAATGTGCAACGTACGGTAAGTACCATCTAATGTTATGGCTGTGGTTCTCTCCAGCGCCGGATTTAGAGGAGGGTATCCGTGGCTTATGCTCCGGGGCCCCCAAGTTATGTTCCAAATACAATAAACATTTTTTACCGAAATCTCTATTATTTAGTTGGACGTTTGACGACCCGCGTGGCAGAGCGTACCATACCGGTTTGACGCGCAATGGGATCAGGGTTCGATTCCCGGCCAGACAGGTATGTGAATGATGAGTTGAGATTAGTGTTCTGGGTCTGGGTGTTTGTGTATTTGTTTTGTGTGTGTCCATGTTACCCACGACACAGGAGAAAATGCTACTGTGGGGCTATGAGTGTAGAAAGCGTGTGAGCGTGTAAACCTCATGGTATGTGTGTATTCTTTTGTAATATAGTTTAAGCATACGAAGTCGGGATCGACAACTCGTACCATAAAATAATTATTGTCTAAAACTATGATAACATATCATTATGTTTATGTCAGGATTCACTATTCACTATGAACAATTTTTTAATCCGTTTTCCCGATAATATCTTTAGGTACTACACATTACACATTTAAAACATAGATGGCGCCACAAGTAACGTACTGTAGGTACAAGCAGATAGATAATACAATATGTCTTATAATTTAAAAACGTTCCAAAATTACATTACATAGAATGAAAGATAACTCTTTGAACAAATAATTAATTATCAACAAAATACATTTAATATGTAACGGGTATTCATGATATGCGGTTATTGAATCCACTTTTCGATATTTTTAAAAAAACATCGTGAATATCCGTTACATATTAAAACGTTTTTTTACATACGTTAGTAATATGTTAGTAATATTATTAAAAAAAAAAAAAAAATAATACTTAAACCTAAGAATAAGGCAGACGGGCTACCTGATGGAAAGTAGTCACCGTCGCCTATGGCAATTTGCAACACCAGAAAAGACTCCAATTCATCGCCGGCTTTAAAGGAAAGCGCTTTTCGCACCTTTTTTGAAGAGCCCCATGTCATAACGCCCCGAGAATACCTCAGGAGGAAGCTCGTTCCACATCTTACATGTCCGTGGCAGAAACAAGCGTGCAAACCAAACTGTGGATGACCGCCACGGGTCCAGTTGATGTTGATGGAACTTCATCCTTCGGCGAGTGGTGCGGTGGAGGAAAAGTGACGTAGGCAGCTGGTCAAAAAGTTCCTCGAAGCACTCACCATTGTAAAGCCGGTAGAACGTCCCTCCGTAGACTCCGTAGACCGTAGAAATGTATATATAATTATAATAATTAATACTATTAGCATAGAATCAACAGCAAATTATAAACAAAATCATTTCAGTTTCAAAAACTGGCGCCGATGTGCAGCGTGGAGAAGCGAGCGGGCGGGGTGCCGCAGCTCGCGCCGCAGGAGAAGCAGCTGGGCATCCTGGCTACTGAGCTCAAGGAGACCTTGCTGTGTATTAATGTTAGTTGACCTGTTCAAAATTATCATACGTGTAACCTGACGTCTAAAAGTGTAGGTGGTTAGATTTTGCGATAAAATGTTTATTTTATTTGATATGGCTTAATGCTGCTGAAGCTGGTGTATTCTGAACAAATGTAAGCTGAATGATTTACATATAAATACATGCATTTTATGAAATATCGAAGGTGGTAGAACCAGTGTAGTTCGACCGGGGAAGTACCACCGCCACTCCTATTTCTAGCGTTCCATCGAAACGCATTTCTTGCGTTTCGATGGAAGGGTGTGGTTGCCGACAAACTTTTATATGACGCGACCATCATAATCCTCGGAAGTAGCAACGCATCTGTATTTGACTTCAGATAGAACCCATGTTCTGTATGAAATTGATTACAGATGTCCATGAGCGGCAGTGACCACTTACCATCAGGTGGACTGCATGCTCGTTTGCTACTTCAGTCAGATAAAAAAAACATGCGTGCGTACAAAGTACACATGTCAGAAGTGAAACTTCTTTGGCGAACTAATTTATAAATCTTGTTTATATTTATACAAATCTAAAACTTTAAATTTCCAAGATTAAGAGGAAGGGAAAAAGGCGTGATACGACGTTCGCTCTGTCTCACTTTTTCTCTGAATCTTTCTCACTTGCTTGCTCCCTACTCTCACTCCACGGCTAGTTGCTCATGCTACGTTCGCCCTGTCTTACTCTCTCTCAATCGGTCTCGATCACTCTCTCTCTCTTTTCCGACACTTCCGTTGCATACCGGCGTGACGTTTCATCTGTAAAAAATTTTACCCTCATGCGCCTAAAGAAGTTTCACTTCAAAAATCTCTCGTGGATAAGAATCATAGCACGTTCATCTTAAATCGTATTTTTCAGCTTGCGAAAAAAGGTCAGCACGCGCTTCGCGACAATCAAGTCAAGACCGGGACTCGAAAGTCTATCGTCGAGTATGAGCATTTGGAGGGGGTGCTCCGAGACGAGCGCGCGCAACAAGCGGAGCTCGACTGCCTCAACTACCTCGCGCAGAAGCAGCTGGTGGAGCTGCTGAAGAGAGTGCCGACGGAGGCCGATGTAATTCTTTTATTTCTTTGTTTTTTTGTAAGTTTCCGTTTTAGTATTGAAGCAAACGGGCTTGCAGTCCATTTGACAGTAAGTGGCTGTAGCCCATGGACATCTGTAAGCAGGTGATGTCAGAATCTTAATTTGGCCACGATAAGCAAACTCCAGGTAAGAGATGTGTTGCTAACCTTGAGGACTAAAAATAAGTTGAAATGCTTCGAATAAATATGCTCCTCCCTATCTACTCTCCTCCTCCCTTACCACATAATACACTGCGTTATATAATTTGAATACAGTTTTGGAAGGTTAATTTAATTGACCACTACGCTATTGTTAACTACGTAGTAAGTACTTACGTTTAGTAGTTTACTAATGTCGCGAGGTAAATTAAGAAATTATTTTACCTATTTGATTTAATGATTTTGCTTACAAGGATGTTTTAAATAATAATCCTTTAAAAATTTTTACTAATTTAAAAGTTATTAATTTTTTTCAGTACGTTTTTGACGTGACAACGTCTTATAATTCGATGGAGCCGGCTGCACACACCAAAAACATGACTCATGCGGCGTTACCTCGCTCTGAGGCGTTCCATTTACTGCTTGAAGTTCAATCGAGAGCGCGGAACGAGCGACAAAGAGGCACAATCGGTCTCCGCGTTGTGCAGAGTATTTTCGGTTGACGTTGTCACGTTCAACTGTATCCAGTAAACCGACTTAACAAACAACCGATTTTTGATTCTGGTATAAAGTTGTAGTCTTTGAGCATACAACAAGCTTGCTTTTGACGTCGATATACTCATCTACCATGTTTCCAGGAGTTGGCAATGATAGAGAACGCGAGCAACCGACTCCGCCGTATGGAGAATCGCCTGGACCTCGCCACGAAGAGGTTCTGTCTCGTAAACACGGATAATAAACGCGTCCGGGAGGAAATTGACAGACTTCTAGTTGAGAGGTTTGTATCTAGCGTGAAGCGGTTCTTGCTTTTCGATGAAAGAATATAGTTGCCGGTTACGAGTAGTTATCTGTGATTGCCTAATGGTTGAATCTTGCCCTCTCGATCGGGAGGTCCGAGGTTCAAACCCAGGCACGCACCACTTATTCATGTGCGTATTATAAATTAATTATCACTGCTTTTCGGTGAAGGAAAACATCATGAGGAAACCTACACACCCGAGAGTTCTTTAAAAAAAAAAAAAAAAGTTCTCGGAGGTGTGTGAAGTCCACCAATTCGCACTTGGCCAGCGCGGTGGACTATGGCCTAAACTCTCTCATACTGAGAGAAGACCCGTGCCCAGCAGTGGGACAATAATGGGTTGACGATGATCTGTGATTGACTTCTTACCAATAACTATCAGATTAAGCGCATGTTCGTCTTGTACGGCTCATGCTTAATGTTTAAATAAAGATGTAAGGACTCTTGTAGATACCCATTAGCCAGATAGCATTAAAATCTAACATTATATCGGCCACAGTTCCGTTGCTATTATTGAAGACAAAGAACATCGTATGTGTGTCTTACCTTACCACGCCCAGAGCATAGCAGAACTCCGTAATAGTGCTAAGTCTCTATTGTTATCTGGCATAAATGTGTTCAAACTACATAATATAAAGGCATATGCTTATTGCAACAGCAAATTAGATTGGCTAACGGCTTATTCTGCTGAACATATATCTAGAAAGCATAAATACACTCATGTCAGCACTCTTAATACTTAGATTATTACAACAATTAAATTAGTTTAAAACAACAGCCGTCCGAGGCCATGGTTCGGGCGAGACTGAAAACCAGTGCATGGTTTCATGTATCTCCATGGCAATAGCTGAGTCTTGTCCATTACACGATCCTATTATGTCACAGCACGAGTTACTTAAACCCTAAATTGTATGTTATAGTTATTTTTATGTTTAGTTTAAGTTTATCTTGTATGATTGTACATACATCGTGAATAAATATGATTTCTTTCTTTTTTTTTTCAAATATTTTTATGTCTAGAAACGACTTCAACATCCAATGGAACCGGACGATTGGAAAGCTGGTTAAAGGCAAGGAGTACCTGATGGACATCTTCGAAATCGCAACCAACGCGTTTGGAGACCGTGATGAGTGCTGCAGGAAGCTAGAGGCTCTGAAGTGGAAGGGGCTTTTCCAGCTCAATAGGGACATATCGGTTATTACTCCGTAATCTCTCTTGGGACAGTAAATAGACTCCAATTGTCGACAAAAGCAACCCTAAGCCACCCCCGTCCTCTGTCCCCCCCCCTCTCCAAATACACTAATGACCAATCAACAATTTATATTGGATTGCTACAAAAGCTACGAGCATTGTTGGGGACATTTTAGATTTGTCTCAGTTTACACTGTTTTATAACATAAGTAGTAAACGAGCGCAATGGTGAGTGGTCAGTACAGGCTAATAATCCCCCGATAACTTTAGTGTCTTATTATTAGTGTCAAAGATTGGCCACCGATGTCTTGCTACGTTGCGTTACATCTGTAAGCAACTTCAAATAGAACATGGGGTTCTATCTGAAGTCAATCACAGATGCGTTGCTACTCCCGAGGACTACGATGGTATAAAAGTGTGCCGGCAACCATACCCTTCCATCGTAACGCAAGAAATGTTTCACGCTAGAAATAGGTGTGGCGGTGGTACTTCCCCGGTCGAACTACACTGGTTCTACCACCTGCAAAGTGTTGGTAGTACCTTTAGAGTTGAATCACAAGCGTTTTATCGCCTTTAAATATTTCTATAGCACAGACCTTATCGAGGCCTAAAATAACCCCTTCAACCAGGAAATGCAATCATACGAAGGAGAGCTGAACCATCTCGCGAAGCTGGAAGAGTTCCTGCGGGTGAAGGGTTCGAGGAGGATCTGCGAGGCGGATGAACGCGAGGAGATCAGGCGGCAGGAGGAGATCCAGCGATGCGAACAGGAGATAGCGCGTCACGACGCCTTGTTGGAGGAGATATTTGTTAGTTGCTAGTTGATGTAACGAATATTCGCATTCGCATGTTTTTAGATATTCGTATTCGCATTGGAGAATTGTGCGAATGGTTTGCGAATATTGATTTGCAGTGCGTTGCAAAAAAGGTCACTAAATTTAAATCGAACTGCAGTTAGTTTGTCGATCAAAAAAAGATCACCAAATGTAGGTCCTCCAGCTAGTTGCTAAAGTAAGTATACTAAGGAGTGATGAACGCGAGGAGAGCAGGCGGCAGGAGGAGATCCAGCGATGCGAACAGGAGATAGCGCGTCACGACGCCTTGTTGGAGGAGATATTTGTTAGTGCTAGTAGAGATGTAACGAATATTCGCATTCGCAAGAATTGTGCGAATGTTTTGCGAATATTGGATTGCAGTGCGTTGCAAAAAAGGTGTTCAAATCTATCTAAATTTAAATCGAACTGCAGTTTGTCGATCAAAAAAAGGTCACCAAATGTAGGTCCTCCAGCTAGTTGCTAAAGTAAGTATACTAAGGAGTAATGAACGCGAGGAGATCAGGCGGCAGGAGGAGATCCAGCGATGCGAGCAGGAGATAGCGCGTCACGACGCCTTGTTGGAGGAGATATTTGTTAGTTGCTAGTTGATGTAACGAATATTCGCATGTTTCAGATAGTCGCATTCGCATTTGCAAGAACTGTGCGAATGTTTTGCGAATATTGGATTGAAGTGCGTTGCAAAAAAGGTCGCTAAATCTATTTAAATTTAAATCGAACTGCAGTTTGTCGACCAAAAAAAGGTCACCAAATGTAGGTCCTCCAGCTAGTTGCTAAAGTAAGTATACTAAGGAGTGATGAACGCGAAGAGATCAAGCGGGAGGAAGAGATCCAGCGATGCGAGCAGGAGATAGCGCGTCACGACGCTTTGTTGGAGGAGATATTTGTTAGTTGCTAGTTGATGTAACGAATATTCGCATTCGCATGTTTTTAGATATTCGTATTCGCATTCGCAAGAATTGTGCGAATGTTTTGCGAATATTGAATTGCAGTGCGTTGCAAAAAAAGGTCGCCGAATTTATCTAAATTGAAATCGAACTGCAATTTGAGAGTAAAAATAAAGTCTCCAAATCGAGATCCTCAAGCTAGTTGCTACTGTAAGTATACTAAGGAGTGATGAACGCGAGGAGAGGCGGCA
Organism: Spicauda simplicius; assembly: GCA_949699795.1. NCBI lineage: Eukaryota > Metazoa > Arthropoda > Insecta > Lepidoptera > Hesperiidae > Spicauda > Spicauda simplicius. The sequence continues at coordinate 2,757,138 of OX453077.1, forward strand.
GGAGGAGATCCAGCGATGCGAGCAGGAGATAGAGTGTCACGACGCCTTTTTGGAGGAGATATTTGTTAGTTGCTTAGTAGTGATGTAAGGAATATTGGCATTAGCATGTTTTTATATAGTCGCATTCGCATTCGCAAGAATTGTGCGAATGTTTTGCGAATATTGAATTGCAGTGCGTTGCAAAAAAAGGTCGCCGAATTTATCTAAATTGAAATCGAACTGCAGTTTGTCAAAAAGGTCACCAAATCTACGTCCTCGAGCTAGTCGCTAAAGTAAGTATACTAAGCTAAGGAGTAATGAACGCGAGGAGACCAGGCGGCAGCAGAAGAGCCAGATACTTTCGCGCTGTCTGTCCTTATGTATGCTTGGATCTTTAAAACTACGCTACGGATTTTAATGCAGTTTTGTTTATTAGAGTGATTCAAGAGGAAGGTTTAATGTATATTAATGCATAATATAGCGGAAGAACATTGATAATTTTAGATTTTGACTTTTAGGCGGGACGAAGTTCGCCGGGTCAACTAGTAGTTATTAAAACCAGCAAGTTGGTGATGATGTATGTGCACTTGCTACTTCTTTAACCAAAAATAGGTCAGATTTCGCTGTTTATGACGTAGACACATAAGTACTTAACTCCTTACCGTAAGGTTGTCTGGAAGAAATCGCTGTTTAGCGATAAGGTCGCCTTTTGTATCGTTATTTAAATTTGTTACTTTTTGTCATTTATTCTTTCTGGGTGCAATAAAGAGTATTATTAAGTATTATTATTATTATTACTCATTACCGTGGCTGAAGTGCGGCCACCAGTCCGAAGAAGCCAAGTCCAACCGCTACTTCTTGCGTTAAAGAGTAACAAACTATGTATGTTTGTCACTCTTCAATCTCTCTCTATCTCATAAAATTTCGCCTTTATAATCAGTAATATTAACCAATTATGTTTGTAGAGTTATGCCGGCTCCGACCGTATAGCGACGATCATAAACCACTTCAAGGCGACAGAGATAGAGAACTTCTCGACCTTCGTGCTGTTGTGTGAAGTGCTGCAAGAGTCGATCTTCATGAGACGAGAGTTGGAGACGTTGAGGCAACGGATATGTTAGTTTATAGAACCGTAGATCAATTTTCATGACGAGAAAAGTGTAATGCGCTCGACCGTACTATTTTGATATTTAATGTGAGATTTTTTTTTATATTTGTACCTAACGATAAGGCAGACGGGCCACCTGATGGAAAGTGGTTACCGTCGCCTATGGACATTTGCAACACCAGAGGAGTCGCCAATGCATCGCCGGCCTTGAAGGAGAGCTCTTTTTGCACCTTTCTTGAAGAGCCCCATGTCATAGCGCTCTGGGAATACGTCAGGAAGAAGCTCATTCCAAAACTTGCACGTGGGTGGTAGGAAAGACCGTGCAAACCGAACCGTGGAGGACCGCCACGGCTTGTCGGCCCTTCGGGTCCTTTGAGGATTTTGAAATAGGTTGTTGATAAAAATTCCGAAGTTAAAAGGGAATAATTTAGAGCCCCCAATTATTCGTTCATACACTGTCTACTTATAACCCTCTGTAAGAACATTCTCGCTCGACACATTGATCATTAATTTGCTTGTATTTTTTATGTAGTGATTCAGTATAGAGTAATTTTATACATCGTCCACCAATTTGCACTGGGCCAGCGCGGTGGACTATGCCTAAACTCTCTCAGTCTTAGAGAAGACCCGTGCCCAGCATTTGGACAATAATGGGTTGAACAAACGAAAAAAAAATTATACAATTAAAAGTAAAAAAATGTACGACATCCATCCATGAATTGAATTCAATTTAATATTTAACCAGTGATCAATAACCACTGTTTTTTTTGTTTTTGATTACGTGCATTTTATAAATTAACTAATTAGTACCTGCTGCTTACTGAGAATGAAAACATCGTGAGAAAACGTATACAATTAAGAATTCTTCAAAATAAAAAGTTCTCAGAGATATGATAAATCTATCTGTGAATACAATTCACACTAGGCTAGTCATGTGACAAGGTATGGAACTCTCTTATTCCACCAGATATATGGGTTGGCACAGTGCTGGGTTAAGCCAGCGCGGGGCCTGTAGCAAATTCTGACAGGAGGAGTAAGGGTATTAAATGAAACAAAGTTGTTACTAGTAAATTTATCTGGATTTTATATGGGAAAAATTAGAGATGACACTTTCTATATCTTCTTTCAGTTTAAGATTTTTAGGATAGCAAAGATAGTAAAATATAAATAGCAGGTAGGTGTTGGGCCGCGGGGCCCGTAGCATTTGCTATGTGGAAAATCCGGCACTGGGTTGGCAGCGAATGGCAAAGATGCAGAGATAAGGCGACTTTCACATGAGGCGACCATCATAGTCCTCGGAAATAGCGACGCATCTGTGATTGACTTCAGATGGAACCCATGCTCTGTACGCAGTTGATTACAGATGTCCATGGACGACAGTGACCACTTATCACCTGGTGATACCACACTGTCGCCCACCTGTAATCCACCTGGACAGCATGCTAGTTTGCTACTTCAGTCAGATAAAAAAGAAAAAATATAAACAACCAAATCTCAAATAAGGGTAATATTTGCTCAAATCAGTGGATCAAAGAGACATGAACGAAGCCCGCGAAGAGCACCAGGACAAGCGCTTGGCGGACATCAGGCAGACCTTGCAAAAGGAGCGCGAGCGCACACAGCGGACCCTCGAGCTGAACAACCTCGCGGATGCCACCATCATGAAGGTGCTCCGAGGAATCGACGACTTGGTCAGGTATAGCGGAAACTTCGCATTGAGACAAATACAAATTGACAAAAAATGTAGGTGTACTGTCAACTTAGTCGGGTCAAATATTCGATTGTGCGACCAAGTTTTCGTTGGTTTACAGATGATTGTCTTAAACTAGGGTTTCCCAAAGTGAGTTACGCGAACCCTTAAGGGGTTGCGTACCTCACCGCATCTCACCCCTAAACCGTCGCGGTTGAAATTTTGGGGCGGTTTCATATTAAACTGGAAAAGCAACTAGCCCCGCGGTTTACCGCGCCCGCGGTTAACCGCTAGGCTAAGTAAACTCATTTTGATCCCTTTAAAATTTTTATAACACTTATAAAAACGCAACATAATGTAACATATTTTTCAACTTCTAGATTGGCAAAATGTGACTGTACGCCTCTACTCTCACTATTGGGTAATCACAAAGACGTGACTAAATGGAATGTACCCAAGTTCCTGAAAATATTGGAAACTGAAGTCAAAAGCTTAATCCAAGTTGTTTACGGGGCGGTAAAGGTTGGTATAATAATAAACAAATAGGAAAATATTATAAAATACCCTATAATGGTACATTTGTTAAAATATTTGAATCATGGCAACCCCAACAAGATTATCAAAATATTTGAGCCAATGATTGTCATCTAATTACAAATGTTCAGCCAATCATATTTTTTGTGTGACAGTACTTTAAATGTTGCCATACCAAATATGGTTTTACTACTAAGTGATAGTGTTAACAATGAAACTAAGGTATTTTTATGAATTCTAGCCTCCAGCACCTACTCCTAAAGCTCGTAAAGGGCCTGCTCCAGCCACAGCCAAATTAGTCGCTGATCCGTATGTGGAGACTCTAAAACCAAACAGAATTGAAAAACTTGTCCCATATCAACCATGTGCATAGTAAGTTAATTTCATATTTTCCCTCGTACAAAACTAGTTAATATAGACGGCTTATGTAACGGTCTGACACGCAGTAGGTTTCGGATTCTATCCCCAGTCAGAGAGATTAATTTAAGTTTATATTAATTTTAGTTTATCCATGGCATTCACGACTCGGAAAGAAATACGATGTAGGGCTACGAATGTTGAAAGCCATATTTTTATATTATTAAGTATTTTATTATCGCTTTTTATGAATCGAGTTATAATCTTTTTAACGAAGGGAAATATTTTATTAATTTGGAAATGTTGTTTCAGTTGCGTTGAAGACTACATTATGAATTTAGTTTTTGAGACTCCTGCAGTACCCGCCGATAGAGAATATGTGGAAGGAATATTTCACCTTGAGGACATCAACACTAAATTTGATATTTTCACTTTGACCGTTCCCGCGTATGTATTATTATGTAACATTTGATATTATATAAGCTTTAATTTTTTATAATAATTTATTTAAAATGAAACTAATGATAATATTATTTATTTTACAGGAAACGTCATCCATATCGTGGGCCAAAGAAGGATTAATTTATTTTAAAATGATTTTCTTTTTTAATAATTATTGTTTGTTTTAACATGATTTCTTTCGCTAAATATATTTTCTTTAACTTGGGTTTTTTTTATTTTTCTTATTAAAATTATGATTCTACTACTTATAAATATATGATGATAGCACGTGAATATTGCAACACTGGAAACCCTTGTAGTATTGCTTTATTCAAAGATTTTTCCCATATATATGGCGAAATATTGTTATAAATTTAACATAATATATTTTATTTAAACTTTAAAGATACATATTTAAATAAAATTTATGTACTTCATACGTTGTCTATGACAATTATTAATAAAGCATTGAATGCTGTTTTTTTTTTACAAAAATATATTGATACTTTTGGTAAAATCATTTTAAATCTAGGTTCTTTCTTATAAATTGCTAAATTATTAAATATACGCAGTAAGATAATAAATTGATTAGTACTTCTATGGAATATGTTAAATATGTCATAAAAACGTGAAATTCAAATGAAAAACCCAATGTTCTTTTTGTGTAATTTTCCTATATTGCACAATGTGGGGTAAATGAGGTACTAATATATGGGCACACTGATGATGTGTTTCTCTTATTTGTGTGCGAGTGATGTCTCCGCCGCCATTGAATTTCATTTTAGCCGAGAATTGAAATAGGTTGTGCCTTTCATTAAAATCGGCGAAAATCTCTACAATCTTCCTTTCTTAACTTATCTTATTTAGTCAATCGTGCACAAATATTATATCCGATGGCAGACAGAGACACAGATGAGTTAAACATCGATAATGTAATAAAAAAATTATTAAAAGGTAAATGTTTATATCGGGAAAGTAAACGGTTAAGTGTTTGGCGGTTGTTTATGTGTCGAATAAAAATATGAAATGGATATCATTATGTGAAAATAAAGTGAAATGAGTGTAATTAAAGTGCGGGTCAAATGTTTGTTTGTTTGCAGTACGAGGCGAGAAGCCTGGTATGAATGTTCAGTTGACCGAAATTGAAATCAAAGGGCTATGCTTGAAATCGCGAGAAATATTCCTATCACAACCGATATTACTTGAATTGGAGGCACCTTTAAAAATATGCGGTGAGTACAGATCTAGTCAAAGCACCTACCGTTACGTTCGCTTTCAAAAATCACAGATACGCTTTCGAAATCTCCCTGCGAACTGTAGTGTAGGTAACACGTAATTTTAGATACTAGAACTACCTTCTTGAGTTGATATTATTCATTTTATGTAAAAGTTTGTGAGGAATAATGTTTGTTACTCTTTCACGCAAAAATACTTGTCCGAGTTCGCAAAAATTTGACTTACAGGCAGTTTATAAGCTAAAGTAACACATAAGATACGTTTTTAACTACGGTAAACGTAATAAAAGCAAGTGGAGCCACGAGAATAAGTAATTAATAATGACCACCAAAGTTCTTTCATAATGATCCGATCGACAGAAGCGATGATTTATCATCATACATTTATGATGATAAAGAAAGTGCTAACACTTCCTGTTATGACTTACACAATTTTTATCTGAATGACATTAGACTACTGTTACTGCTGTACTTAATTAAAATCTAATGACAGAAGAGTAAAAATATAATGTTCTGGTCTGTAAAATATTATTTTAAATGATGCAATAATGCATGTTCATAAATATCTCTTAACCGATATTATGTTTCTATCAAATTATTAGTAATACCTTAAACCCATTTATAAATTAGCTAATTTTGGCAGTGCCTATGTCCATTCAGTAATTTAATGGGAAAATGTAACATGCTTTCCATTTTTAACTAATTTTGATTCCATTATAACAGTTACCACCCAGAAAATAGACATGAAAATTTAGTGTCAGATCAGAATGTTATTCTTTTAGAAAAAAAAGCTCTAAAACATACCAAATTGTAGTCATGGTTACATTTATGTAGCATATTGTGATTGATAGACAGTGTGTGGTTTAATTGTTGGTGTACCTCTTTCACACCTATTTCAATATATAGGTGGTAGAACCAGTGTAGTTTGACCGAGGAAGTACCGCCACACCTATTTCTAGCATGAAGCATTTCTTGCGTTTCAATAGAAAGGTGTGGTTGCCGGCACACTTTCACATGAGGCGACCATCATAGTCCTCGGGAGTAGCAACGCATTTGTGATTGACTTCAGACGGAACTCATGTTCTGTATCTAGTTAATCACAGATGTCGCAGGGCGGCAGTGACCACTTACCATCAGGTGGACTGCATGCTCATTTGCTACTTCAGTCTGATAAAAAAAAATGGTAAAACAAGAAAAAGCAATACTAAATGACTCTGCAATTGAAATCAACAATTTTGATCTTTAAATGACATTGTTTATATTAATTTGAACTGTATTCCCATACACATGCCAATGTTGCCATTATTGTGAAATTTGACAATGAAGCACCTGCTAGTTCATAGTCAGTATTACTATGTTGTCAACCCATTATTATTCAACCGCTGATCTTGGATTTTTTAGAAAGATAGATTTGGGTTGTAGTCTATGCTGGCCAAGTGCGAATCGGTAGACACCAATAAGTAATACAACATTACTATCTCTTTTTTTTAACTAGACTACCTAGAGAACAATTAACAATGGTGACATAGTTATATCAATATCTAATGAGAGACATAACGCAAGAAAAGTCAAATTGTCTGATTACAAAATTGTATAACTCATCCATACATCCATACATATAATATAAAGGAAAGTTCTTTCATATTGTAATAATGTGTTCGCAAATATCTAAGTATAATAGCGTGGAAGAACATTCAATTCCATTTTGTTTATATTTTTCTGTGAAAATAAAATTATGTCAGATTATTACTACTGAATTTAAATTGACAAATTAAGTATATACTTAATTCATGTCTTCAATAGCGTATATTTTTTATTTTGTTAATATGCATCTACTATGCTAAGCTATAGTGTATAGTCAAAGATACCTTTTCTACATTTACATCTGTGGCACTAACTAGAGTAGGAATTTAAAAAAAAAATAGGGCATAAAATTCTACTTTAAATGTATATTTCATAATTTTAAATTGATGAAATAATACATGACATACAGTACTAGCCTTTATTCTTGTACTAGCTGACCTGGCGAACATTGTTCCACCTAAAAGTCAAACATCTGAAATTATCAATGTTCTCCACTAGATATATTATGCATGTATACATAAAATCCTTCCTCTTGAACCATGCTATCTATTAAAAAAAACCTGCTTTAAAATCCATAACATACTTTTAAACATCTAAGCATACATATGGACAGACTGCGGGAAGCGACTTCATTTTATACAATGTAAAAATTATAAATAATGGTTGCCAGCTCACTGAGGCGGTCAAACTACTTAGCAGTATTAGGTAGCAACACACCTGTGATTGATTTTCGACAAAACCTCTGTTCTATATGAAGTTGCTTACACATATCCATGGATGACAATGACTACTTATTTCTTACGTCAGGTGGACTGCATGTTTGTGTGCTACTTCAATCAGAAAAAAAGACAACACAATATTAATTTAATACCACCCCAATTTAACAGATCAATTAAAACATGAAAATCTCTTTGATTTGGTTACGCTATTCATACCTTAGTAACAATATTAATGTGTTTGATTGTTAATTTCATACTCCATTAGTAAATATGATAACAGTGAAATAATATTGGTTTCTGTCCTCAAAAACACATGTGGAAAACACCATAACTTTTCCTTTACCTTAACTGTATTTATTTCAGTTTATTAGGTCTAGAACATGGATCCTTTAACAAGAATTTAATACTATGAGTTTCAGTTTTTTTTGTTGATATGCAGAAGAAACTCCATAAAATATGTCCTAACCAAATTACTTAAGATACTAACCCAACTTCCTCTTACAGGTGATATTCACGGGCAATACTACGACCTTCTAAGGTTGTTTGAGTATGGTGGTTTCCCACCGGAGTCCAACTACCTGTTCCTCGGAGACTATGTGGACCGTGGGAAACAGTCACTGGAGACCATCTGCCTGCTACTAGCCTACAAGATCAAATATCCAGAGAACTTCTTTCTATTAAGAGGGAACCATGAATGCGCGAGCATCAATAGGATTTATGGGTAAGTGTTTTGTCAGTCTTGATTTTGTTATCGACGGGGAAACCTTCAAAAATTGGGTTATATGGGATTTTATTTCACTAAAATCCCCCGGTGGCCGTCCTCAGCGCTGCGTAGAGGACTTCATAATCTCCAACGGAACAAAACCAGAGTATTGTTCCGTTGCCCCTGTAGGGTCCTTTCCCAGCGAGCATTTGCGCTTACCGTGCCTCCTGGAGTTTACGATGGCATGCCTATTTAGGTCTTAGAGCCGTTACTTGTTATGATCCCGGTGTTAGATAGAATCCTTTGAGATTCTATTCCACAAGCACCACTGACACTTATTTATGCCTAACATTCTGTTAATCATCATAATCCAATGACACATATAATCTGTGTCTTTATAATGTAGCAATTCATTTGAGTTATGGTGAAAGCCAATTTAGAAAATTCATTGATTCTTAAGATCTTTATCATTGTTGTACAATTCATTATTCAAATAAAACTTGTTATTTCCCTCTATGTATCTAATAAGAGTTAAATGAAGGTTATTTTGTTTTCGTAAAAAATATAACTAATAAATTAAACCTTAATTTAGATCTTATCTTCTGGATCATTAACTTAACATGACGAAATAAAATAGCTAATCAACAAAAACAAAAACCAAAGAAAGGGTATTGTTGTGTTAATACTGTTACAGTCATGGGAAATGATTCCTAACTACTTTGGTCACGCGTCGCTGCTCTCTTACACAAGCTCTAATAATTGGTTATTATTAAGGCTTAGTGCTATTTTTTCTCAATCTGAGAACTGTTCGTTTAGCAACTTATTATAGTAATAGAAAGAAAAAAGAGTCATGTGCTAATTACTGGTATCATACTTAGGCATCATCATTAGGCAATCCTAATTACTATTTTTTTCAATAATCAGCATGGTAAACTCATTCAGTAGGTTAATACTGTTACTAGAATCATAATAATGTTTTTAGGATAATGTAGTAATACACCTAACAACATTACTTGCCGTGTCATGACCGGATTATTTCTACTTTATGTCTTATAAATATTTACAATAAACACATTTACATTTAATATACCTAAAACTAGACGTTGTGCATACTTATCGTTACAGTTACTTATGTGAAATAATACTGGCCCTAAACACGAACCCTGCGCAACCCCTCACGCCATCAGTTACTGCGTCTTGATTGTAAATACAAGTGAGTCATTGCTCTGATTCATTACGAAGGTCGATTGTGTTTCAAGTTCGCCTGTTACGTGTTTGTTTGATTAAAAAATTAACACGACTTCTAAGTAAGATTCAATCGCGCCAATTTTGGCTAATGTTCGTGTCGATCGTTTAGTATGAATCAGAGAACTATCTGAAATAAATTTAATTGGAGGAATTATTGATTACCACCAATAGCTAAGCTTTTTGCTTTCTAAAATGAAGGAAAACTTGCGAAGATACAATTATGTATTTTACAGTGTATGGAACGTTTGGGTAGGTTCATACCGTTTATATTTTTACAAAAGCATGTGAATAGATTTACACCATAAAGGAAGTGGGAATAATTGTGCTTGCATTTGGTTTTGAAAGAAATGAACATGAAAGTACTCATGTACGATCGAGAAAATTAAAAACCCACGAAGAAATACATTATGAAATTGATCAGATTTTATTACGATTATTTGGTTTGCTTTTCAAGCAAGTAATAATTAGTTTATTATATAATGTAAATATGAAATTACCAATAAGAGTTGGATTGGGATTCGAACTCCACACCTCTAACGATGAGCGAGCAGCTGAATTTTATTCAACCGGGTTCTCAAAATAAAACATATAGGACATTTCCGGTAATATATTACAATATTGCATCACATACCATGTCACGTTTCTTCCCAAAATTGCAAAATAGTTGTGTAAGAGGTAATGCAAATATCGTACTGTGTGTGTGTAAAATAGACTGCCTTTCGTGAAATAACAAAAAAATATACGTGACGAATAGATAACCTATTTCCTTTGGGAAGTCTGTTAAAAATGTGTTCGCATTTATGGGAGTTTCTTAAGGGATGCGGTTATAAAAAGATACAACATTAATGTTTGTTGTGTTGTATGAAATCGTTACTTTTACGTTTAAAGTGATGAAGCCTTTAACGATATGGATATATTCCACGATTCCGGTGAAAGCCTGAAAAAAAGGTTGCCGCACATTTCTGCAAATAAATATCATTTTATTTTTATTTTATTTTTTTACTTAACATACCATGTATATGCCACATTTTATCCACCATGTTTTTTATTCCTTCTTAATTTTTTTTATATAACTACTATTTCATTTTTTCTTTAGTTAGCATATCCAAAGATCAATAATGTTATGTAATGTTAGTACAATGATATTGGTGAATGACGTACCCACCTGTAACTGGCATACATACCAGTTCTTTTAATCTAGTTGTAAGTTATTTTGTAATTTTTGTATGTAATGCTGTTGGTGAGTCTATAAATAAATAAATAAAAAAAAGTGATGACGACCCTGGTGGCGGAGCCGTTACCATACCGGTCTGACGCACTGAGTCCCGGTTTCGATTAATGGACAAACTGTTATCTAAATGATGAATTTATATACTGGTTCTGGGTCTGGGTGTTTATGTATTTGTCTTTGTATTTCCATGGCGCTACAGGAGACATAGGACTGGAGAAAATCTTGTGTGGGGTTGAGTGCAGGAAGCGTTCAAAGCATTAACTCGTTGAAATTTTGAATTAGATTACTTTCCTTCTCACTGTAAGATATTATGATAGTTTGATACATCGCTTCTTGATATCGGGTAAATCTTTTTACATGATACTGTTGTATACATTTTAAAGTTGATGTTAATATGAGTACCAACAAGCCTCCTTCATTACTCACTAAAGTATTTCGTACAAAAATGACATCATCGTATGGATTATCTATAGATAAACGAGGTGATAACTCCCCGTGTTTGCTTTCCGATGCATTAAGTGTGCCCATCAACGTGTACCCTTAGTACTAGTTTATTACATTTCCTCTAAAATATCTATGTAGTGGGCGAAAACATAAACAAAGGACGACCAGCGTGCCGGAGCGGTTACCATACCGGTCTAACGCGCAATGGGTCCCGGGTTCGATTCCCGGCCAGACAGGTATCTGAATGATGAGTTTAGATTCATGTTCTGGGTCTGGGTGTTTGTCAATTCGTCTTGTGTGTATCCATGGTACCCACGACACAGGAAAAATCCTAGTGTGTGGGTATCGTGTAACTCTTTAACCTGGCTCTTACATCACCTTTCCTTCATCACACCACACGCGGAAGAATGAGGTTCTATCCACATTATCAGGTGATAAAACCAGAGTAGTTCGACCTGGGAGGTACCACTGTCACATTTATTTCTAGTGTAGAGCAGTTCTTGCGTTTCGTTGGTTGTACGGCTCACTTTTATATGAGGCGACCACCTTAGTGCTCGAAATGCAACGCATCTGTGATTGACTTCAGATAGAACCCATGTTCTATATGTAGTAGCTTACAGATGTCCATGGGCGGCACTGATCACTTACCATCTAGTGCCTGCACGCTAGTTTGCTCTTTGAAATCAGATAAAAAAATCTACATTGCACGTATGCGTTTTTCGCCATTGCTCGCAATGTCGTTTGTAATGATCGTCGAAAAACATAAACTATTGTTTTGAAGTCACTTTATAGATTCATACTAAGACTTGCATTACAGATAGATATAGTTTGTTACTCCAGGCAGATTATTTTAGTGTTTCCACTCCGTCACAGCACAGTTAAAACTTTTCCAAACTTTGACGTCTAATGTAGTATGATTAATAGTCGGGGCGTGATTGCGATTTTAACGCGATAATGACTGATGTGAAGAAAATGTGGAATGACTAGTGAATTTCGTGATAAAATTGTACGTAGTCAACGTCCATAGGTCAGATTGTGCAAAAAAAATTGAAAATTATATTTACTTCAGTATGAACTGTATGCAGACAGTGTAGGTCAGGTCAAAAATACAATAAGTATATATTTAATTTCGTAAAAGCCTCGAAACTTAGAATTTGTAGCTTTTGGCCCGATTTTTTAAGTTAAGTTTTTTTGATTAATTCTATTATAGGTTTTGTTTAATTGTAGCAAAAATATCTTAATTGCAAGATATTTTGATAGATATAAATAAAGTTTTTTTTTATTATAGCAAAAATATCATAATTACACAAGTCTGTTCAAAAAAATCTCGAAAGCAAGTTGATAAAAAAATCTTCCGAGTTAAAACCATTTATAATGTTATAAATTATGAATTTCTCTTTCATTTTCTTAACAAACTGATAGTAAAACTTAATATGTAATTGTATTATATAACAATTGCGAAATTAAACCATTTATATTGCTGTGAACATTTTTATTTCTGTGTAATATTTACAAAAAAATGGATAGTTAATTTTATTGTGTAAGTATTGTGTTATATAAGTTTTGTATAATTTTGTGGTAGACGAAGTTATGTGGTGATAAAAACTACCTTTCCAAATAAATATGTACATAAGAAAATTTTGCTAATATATTATATAGTTATCAAATATTTGATACTTCACGAGTGATAAGATAAAACCATACAGAATATAATGAATGATATGGGAATTTCAAGGTGAAACTATGATAAAAGTTAACACTTGTAGTTCTAGCTACGAAGTTGCATATAACAGTGGCACAATTGTTGTTCTAAAACCTTAAAAATATTCTATTAAATAGTTACAAATAATTAAAACAAAACAATAACATTAAATAAAATTTGATGTGAACTAAAAAGACTACGTTAAGTAAAAGAGTCATTGTACATAATTATATACACAGATGGGTCACAATCACCGGATTCTGAAATATATATCTAAAAATCATTAACATAGGTAAAGATAGGCGTAGTATTGGGAAGATACTTTGGCAAAGGGAGATCTCCCGCCAGGCTAGGTGATCATGCCTGGGGAGCGGCCGTGCTCCGACAGTCGTTTTTCGGAACTTGTATATATACCTACGGGGTATTGAGAATACTTCGATAGCGTGTTTCAGAATACTAGTTGCGCCATCTCTTGGTGAGTTGCGAGAGGTCGCCACAGTTAAATATAAAAGACGGCAGAACTAGTATAGTCAAATCTATTTCTAGCGTAAAGCAGTTCTTGCTTTTCTGCGAAAGAGTGTGAAAACGCATTAGTCACAGAAAGAATATCAGTTTTATATGTATTTGATTTAAGATGTCTGGGCGCCAGTCTCCGCTTACTATCAGATAAACTCGTTTGCTGCTTAATCTTACAAAAATAAGAACTTGGAAGGGTCAGCGGCAGAAACTGGTCCTTATAACCAGTTTGAGGCTGGTTTAATATTTAATCACCCCTGCCTAAGGATATACCGGCATGTAGTTTTATTTTTATTTTATGTGATTAAAGTAGCGAACGAGCATGCAGTCCACCTGATGGAAAGTGGTCACTGCCGCCCATGGACACCTATATGAAGTTCGACCGGGGAAGTATCACCGCCACACCTATTTCCAACGTGAAGCATTTCTTGCGTTTCGATGGAAGGGTGTGATTGCCGGCACACTTTTATATGAGGCGACCATCATTGTCCTTAGGAGTAGCAACGCATCTGTGATTGACTTCAGCTGAACTATGTTACATTTGAAGTTGCTCACCGATGTTCATGGGCGGCAGTTACCACTTACCATCAGGTGGACTGCATGCTCGGATGCTACTTCAATCAGATAAAAAAAATTGATCACTTTGGCAACTCCTTGCTTGTTGGTATAGTCTCAATTGTGCGTACATGTGCATGAAACTGAGAAGATCACATCATTATGTGTAATTTGTCAAATTGATTGACTGTTGAGTCGCCCTCTGGGACTTGGCGCTGAAAATGGTCCCATAGTAGGGCTGGCCCTGGGTGTGACTACCTCTAGCTAATTTCAAATTTCTTATAAACATCACATCTGATTAGTAGTCTTTGTGTACATTTTAATTTCACTCATAAAACATACTCAAACACCTTATTTTACAGCTACGTTCATACGATACTAAACGATATAAGATTTCAATGTGTAACGTAAACAGCCATTCACCTCTGCCCCGCGACGATGAGGATGAATTAGCGCACATCGTGGCTCGCGTTACGGGCGAACGCGTTGGTTCGCTGCCCGTATACTTTGAGGATTCCGGACTCGATCCCCGGCCAGGCATTTTTGAATGATTTTAGATTCTTGTGTTGGTTGAGTAAGTTTGTGGGTTTGTCTTTGTTTTCGTGGCACCCATGACGGTATAATGCTAGTGTAGGGCTGTGTTCAGATACTTTATTTATATCTTTTTGTAATTACTGAATTAGCAAGCGAGCATGCAGTCTTCCTATGCCAAACCATAAAGGACTTCAAAGTGTGACGTAAATAAGCATTCACCTCTGCCCCGTAACGATGAGGATGAAGTAGCGCACACCGTATCTCGTTGGTGCGCTGCCGTTATACTTTACGGATTCCGGATTCGATCCCCGGCCAAGCGATTATTTGAATGATTTTAGATGACTGCTTTGGTTCAGTAAGTTTATGGGTTTATCTTTGTTTTTGTTGCACCCATGACGAAGGTATAATGCTAGTGTAGTGTTCAGATACTGTATTTATATCTCCTTTTAATTACTGAATTAGCAAGCGAGCATATAGTCTTCTTATGCCATAAGATAAAGGACTTCAATGTGTGACGTAAATAGCCATTCACCTCTGCCCCGTAACGATGAGGATGAAGTAGCGCACATCGTAAGCTCGCGTTACGAACGATACCACGTACGCTCTGGCTCGCCGCCAACATACTTACACCGGCGATAGGCGACGGCTCGAGCAATATTACCATTTGCATACGCACAACGCGGGTTACGATTTTGATACCCGGCCAGGCTGATATCTGGAAGATTTTAAATTACTGTTCTGGGACTAGGTATTTGTAGGTTTATCTTTATGGTCATGGTACTCATGACTGAATAATACGACCAAATTGCAAAGCAAGTCTTCTTACTAGGAAACTTTTGTCTACGCAATGATTTTGTAATCAGAACTGTAACGTAACGAGGTCATTCTTCAGTAGATTTTACTCTTCACATTTCTCTTATACCGGGCCCTTATATATGCAAATCGATTCTTAAGGAGTAAATTAAAAAAAATCATAACTGGGAGTGTAGAAATTGTATTTATATCTTTTTCTAATTACTGAAGTAACAAGCGAGCATGTAGTTAGTGTATTTCAAAGGATAAAAGACTTCAATGTATACCGTAAACAGCCATTCACCTCTGCCACGCCACGATAAGGATGAATTAGCGCACATCGTGACTCGCGTTACGATATCACGTACTCGCTGGCTCGCTAGGTATTTGTAGGTTTATCTTTATGGTCATGGCACTCATGACTGAAAAAATCCTAGCTGGCAGTGTAAAAACTGTATTTATATCTTTTTCTAATTACTGAAGTAATAAGCGAACATGCAGTCAGTCTTTCTATATCAAAAGATAAAAGACTCAAATGTGTACCGTAAACAGCCATTCACCTCTGCCCCGCGACGATGAGGATGAATTAGCGCACATCGTGGTTCGCGTTACGATATCACGTACGCACGCGCTGGCTCGCCGCCAGTATACATACACCGGCGATAGGCCATGTAATATTACCATTTACGAATTTACGCTCATAAGGGTTCCGGGTTCGATTTCCGGCGAAACATATGTATTATTTTAGATTACTTTTTTAGGTCTGGGTATTTGTGAGTTCATCTTTGTTTACTTGGCGCATATGGTATAGGAATAATGTGGGGCTCTAACTGAAGAAGTGGTATTTTATATTATTTATTTACTAAAGTAGCAAACGGACACATTTCCCTTATGATGGTAAGCGACCACTTTCACCATAGAGACACTCGTGATAAATCCCAGATAAGAGTAGATTTTTATGCGAGATTCGCAATAGATGCATTATTATCGCAAAGGACTAAGTTGCTATATAGATGAACTAGCAGACCCGGCCACGCGTTGCTGTGGTTAAAGAAATGTTACATAAACAAATTTTAAATTGTATTATTTCGTATTTGTAAGAAATTAATATACTACAAAGTTGTTAGTAGACAACATGTAACATATAAACTTATAAATAAGGTAAGAAGGGCAGATGGTATTAAATTTTCAACAATAACATATAAAAAAAATATTAAAAAATTTGACATTCAATTTAATTCAGCACTTCTCGGTGTACAATATTTTTAGTTAACCTGTCTTTATTTATTTAAATTAAAGAGTCGGACAATGAAGCACTATTAATTAAAAAGCAGGAATAGTTTTATTGTTCACTATACTATACTTCAGTCTAGCCGTCTATGATAACTCCAAAAATTGAAAAATCAAGAATATTGAGATTTAACTGTATTGCGATCACCACAACATAAAAACCATGTTAGTTTGTCTTTCCTACAATATGTACATCGACAAACAAAAATAAAATAGGTTAGGTAGCGCCACTTAACGGTCACATCAGTACGAATTTAAATGTAATTTGCGTTCAAAAATACTTCATCAAAATAAATGTTTTCTATAAATAAAGAAAGAAATATTTGCAGTAAACTATGAATAAAAAATAACTTTATGTAATATTGAGTCAACTGTTCGATTGATATAATTTTACACTTTGTTTTTAGGTAAATGTAATAAACAGCGCCATCTAATATCTCAGACATATTACTATTTCGATTTGGCGGTAAGGTGGCGTATCATCGCAGAATATACTGAGATAGCCTTGTATTACTTTAGTAACTTATAAGGATATATTTATATCTGGTTATAATATTAAATTGTCACTCATATGAAACGTTTGCTCATATGAAATTTTGACAAAGCGCCATCAATACATTCGGTTCATGTAGATGGCTGTATCGTAAAGAGAGCCATCTAATTTCTCATATACATTATTTGGCGGTAAGGTTGCGTATCAACGCAGAATATACTGAGATAGCTATGTAATAGGTACTTTAGTAACCTTTCATCACCAATATTACTGATCGAAGTTAGTAACTTATACTTATCTTTGGTCATGATATTAAATTGCAGCTTATGTGAAACGGTTGAACTTGATTAATTACTTACTTAATCAAGTTAACAGATAACATTACACCGCCATCTGTTATTAGGATTATATAAAGCTAACAGCTGAAGCTAAAAAAAATATTTGCAATTAAACCTATAAATTAAGATATAAACTATCCTATCTTTCAAGTTGGATCAAAATGCACACGTTGTGTAAATTTGATTATAATCGGTTCAGAGGTTTAAGAGTCCATTGCGGACAAATAAAGTGACACGTAATTTATATATATTAAGAAGATATTAAGAAGATATGTCATATACACTCCACTTTTTTACGATTTTAGACTAGTATTATCGCGGAATTGATACATTATGATACTTAACGGCCGTTATAATACTTGGCCGTGACGTGAGCACAAGCCATTCAACTGGGTCGAAATATCGGCAAAAAGAATTTTATAAGAATTCATAAACCGCATATCGTGAGTACCTGTTAAGTATTATAATCCTCTTTTTTACGTTAGTTACTTCCTAATACAGTCCTTTAATGTAAAAAGTACAATGTAACACGTCTAACCTGGCATGATGGGATAATAAGCGCGTATAGTAGGCCGGACAGCGTATCGCATACGCACGTGGACTTGGCTGGCCGCCAAGACACTTACACCGGCTGATAGCCGACGGAGCTGTGTGGTGTCGGTCGTGAATGGCACCTCTCTTCCCTTCGATGTCGTGGGAGGCGAATAAGGGACACAATTCTGGAGATGATTTTAAGGGTGGTAGAACCAGTATAGCTCGACCACCGCCACACCTATTTCTTGCGTTCTATCTTTTCTTGCGTTTCGTTGGCTGGGTGTGGGTGAGACGACCATCTTAGTCCTTGGGAATAACAACGCATCTGTAATTGAATTCAGATAGAAACCATGTTCTATTTGAAGTTCCTTACAGATGTCCGTGGGCGGCAGTGACCACTTACCATCAGGTGGACTGTATGCTCGTTTGCTATTTTAATCAAATAAAAAAAAGAAAGATTGAGCAGCATCTTCTTGAGATCAACACAAACTGCGGTTAATGTCACGCATCAGACGCGGTGATAATTGGTCTAAATTGGCACTAAGGAGAGGGCTTCGTCTATCTGTAGATTTAAAAAAAAGATTAATATATAATGAGAGATCAATGTGTGCTCTCATTTATAGTTTTACTGTTATTCACGCAATTTTTCCGCAAGTATATTTTTCCTGGTAAAACTTATATATTTCTTTTTTGGGATTTTCCCAGTAAATGAAATACTTGTATATTGATTTCCCTATAGCTCAAAAAAAATCTGGTGTCCATGGATATCGTACATTACAAGACGAATTTTTTTCAATGGTGCCTCCTTAAAACATTTTTAGATGTTTAGTAGACATAAAACTATTGTAAACATCGCAAAGCCCCGAGTATGCGCCTAGTCCATCGTAACTTCGACTTTTATTACGACAGCACGATCTATATTCCATATCCTTCTGTAAACAATTCCCGATTTAACGTAACTGCGCGTGTATAATTGTTAGTGTGGGTTCGGATATAATATTATAAACATTTTGCAGGTGGTAGAACCAGTGTAGTTCGAGCGGGGAAGTACCACCGCCACGCCTATTTCTAGCGTGAAGCAACTTTTTGCGATGGTAGGGTGTGGTTGCCGGCACACTTTGATATGAGACGACCATCATAGTCCTCGGGAGTGGCAACGCATTTGTGATTGACATCAGATAGAACCCATGTTCTATTTGAAGTTGCTTATAGGTGTCAATGGGTGACCACTTACCGTCAAGTGGACTGCATGCTCCTTTGCTACGTCTATCAGATAAAAGAAAAAACAAAGTTATAATACATGACCTTCCTCTGAAACTGGTGTGATGACGGGTTTTGTTGGACTTGTCAATAAATTTACCTTAAAACCGAACGATGCGAAACATCGTAAAGTCAAAACAATTTCAATTACAAGAACAACCGCGTGGTGGCTGATATGCAATGGGTTTGATTCCCGGCCATACATAATTGTATCTGGGTATTTGTGTTCATGTGTGTCCTTAGCACCCACAGAATAAATCCTTGTTCAAGGCCTGAGAGAGGTTTGATTATTATTATTTTTTTATTAAATTGATGTTTGTTATTAAAAATATTTACTCTTGAAATTGTAATTAAGGTTTTAATCACTACATAGTATAAAACATAGTCGCTTCTAGCTAGAAGGGACTTAGATCTTTAAAACTACGCTACGGCAAATCCGTGCAGTGTTTTTATTAGATAGAGTGATTTAAGAGGAAGGTATTTATGTATAGTACATATATAATATAATGGAGAAACACTGATAATTTTTAGATTTTTGACTTTTAGGCGGTTCGTTCCGCCTAAAAGTCAAAAAACTAAAAATCGCCGGTCGCCGGGTCAACTAGTGGATAATAAAAAATATTATTGTTATTGTCCTCAGATTCTACGACGAATGCAAACGGAGGTATAACATCAAGCTATGGAAGACGTTCACAGACTGCTTCAACTGCTTACCAGTGGCGGCGATAGGTGAGTCTATTTGTCAATATATTTTATTTCAAGATATTGTACAAATATTTGCTACATTTGTGCACTGAAGGCAAATTAGTCTTTATAACCCTTCTAGGTTAAATAAAAAAACACATTTTGATGTCCAGAAACACGAAACCGTAAATCGTTTAAGTACGAAACGGACTTGCTCTGAAATGGCAAACATACATAAAATAATTATATCGACTCTTTAATTCAAGATACATGTCGGTTGTTCATTTCGTGTTTCGGATACATAAATGCATATGTGTTCCATATTTCAGTTTTTGTTCAATTGATCCGAATTAAATTATCTGTAAAGGATTGTCAGACAAACACGCATGATTTTGTATATACGCAGCGAATTATGTACAAATCACCAATTTAATTTTTGAAAACGGTGGCCTGAAAACTTCCCCAATCCAAGCAAACAAATATTGCAGAAAAGTCGACAATAACTACGTTTGTCGATGTATACAGAACCTTATAATATAATTTGTATTTTATAATATGGATTTTATTATTTTCGATTAATGCAGACGGATTTTTGTTTTTATAATAACTAACATAACCACTTAAACTCCACGCTTTTAATTTTAATTTATCCTAAGTTCTAATTTAAACAGAACATTTTAAAGTTTAATATTTTGCAAATGAAGGCAAATGTTTCAATAACAATGTTTAAGCGATTTCAAAATCTGAAACTCGTAAAGCGGGTCGCCCGCTCCGCTCAAATGGCGATAAACTTTTCAAATAAGGTTAAAGTGAGATTCGTAGAATTGTACTCGTTCCATAATATACTCGGCTGTGTTACGACCCGTATTTGACCTTAGGGACTTAGAGGATCAATACGCACTTTTACAGCCAAAGGCAATGCGTCTTTGATTTTTAATTAAACCATTGAAATAACAGTAAACTACACAAGAGCAGTGATAGCCTAATGGTTAAAACTGGCCATCTCGATCGGGAGGTTCGAGGTTCAAACCCAGGCACGCACCACTGATTTATGTGCGTACTAGAAATTAACTATCACTGCTTTTCGGTGAATGGAAACATCGTGAGGAAACCTACACACCCGAGAGTTCTTTTAATAAAACGTTCTCGGAGGTGTGTGAAGTCCACCAATTCGCACTTGGCCAGCGCGGTGGGGTAGGGCTGGTGGACTAATTCTGAGAGAAGACTCGTGTCCAGTTGTGGGACAATAATGGGTTGACGAAACGAGACACAAGGTGATAGAAACCATTTTGTTTCCACTCTGTAGTTGCCTACCTAACGAATTTTGCAGTTTTGGCTACCCAGTCACAGCCACCCGGCTGGGTCCACTTGTGATTCGGCACACTGCATGCTGGTTCGTTACTTTAATTTTATAAGAAAAAACCTTCTATATAAGATTAAAATTAAAATCGGGTTGAATTCGGCTATATGCATACATTTTCAAATTAATCTTGTTGATATCATCATAAACAGTCATTAGGTACCAAACAAACAGGTTGCTACGCAAGAAAGGATATTGGAGTTAAGAAGTGACCAATTTCAGTTTGCATTACAGAAAATTGCGACGAACAAACCTTCAATGGAAAGCTATTATTACATAGATTACAAGATAAAATGCACACAACACTCGCACTTGACCTTAAGGTTTCTTATTGTTTCGCAACATTTAAAATATATTTTTCATTCAACCTTTAAAAGATCGGATAAGATGTCGTGATTATATCTGAAAATATCGTCCGGATCTGTTGTCTGGATCTGAATGAATCTGAATATGTTATTTGTATGAATGAAACACACAGGTTCTTTAAATACCGCAAAATAAGAACGAAAGAAACCTAAATTAAAATTTTGCACATGAAGTTAAATACTTGAAACTTTTCCTAATAACGCATTCTTTGGGTCCCGGGTTCGATTCTCGGCTAGACAGGTATCTGAATGATGAGTTTAGATTCCTGTTTTGGGCTAATTGTAAAGTGATGCTTTCGTGCTAAAAAAGAAAAAAAAAGAATGTTACGTGTCTTTGATAACCGTGCTTTAAGAAACCCCAAACAGCGAATATAATTTTGTTCTCCAAAATTCATATTTCGCTCAGATACCTTTGTATGTCAACGTGCTATATCTACAAAGAATGAAAAAAACGTGCATCGATGTCACTTTGTTGCTAACTCGCTTTCAGGCTATTAATCGTAGCCGGGGATGAGCTGTCCATAAAAGGGGTAAATTGGAACACTACCACTTTGTTACCGTCCGCTCCACTGGACGCGATTGATTAGGCAGCAATTGGAGCGTTCACTTCTAGCTGTAATCTAATTTGGTGAAAGCCCTTTAGGCATAAAACGAACATCTAGGATCTGACTTGTCTACTACCTCTATTAGTCGCTTCAGTCCATCAGCCCTTTAAAGTCCACTGCTGGACATCCCCTAAATAACGCCACTCTAACCTGTGACGTATCGCTTCATTGGTGTTATCCATATTGTTATACTTTACTTTTTTTTAAAGAGGACTTCTAGAATTTTCGCCTATTTTTAATATTTTATTAAAATTTTTCACTTGAAAGTATTTTAGACTTCCGAGTCTCCCATGTCTTTCAAGTTATATAATTGTAGTCAAATTCTTTTTAGGTGTAGGTTTTATGTATTGCTATATCTTTTTTACGAGGAGGAAACCTTCAATAGGCGAAGGGTTATGCGGGGCTAAATGTCTAAAACAGACGGGAACATTAACTACAAATATGGACTTAATGCTCCTTTACTGTTCGTACGTAAACCGAGATTTCATGTCTCCTACGTTTTTGTCACTAATTACTCAGTTTTAAGAGTGGCTGTTTAATTTATGCTCATATAAGCGCTTGTTGTGTCGACCTTGTGGTCGCGCTAACCACATTAGGCGAGCACAGGCTGAGTTAATCTCGTTTGTCATTTGCAATTAGCGGTCCTGAACGTGCTACGAAAGAAATAACCATGGAAATCTTCGTTTATTTTTTTCTTCTTATATTTTACTTCATGAGATGATGAAGAAATATTGGTGGTTATGAGCTTTTATTTGATTTAACCACTACATCTATTTCTGCGTTCTGAGTTGCATCGTGTTGTGCGTAACTGTGTCCTGGTTTACCTATGTAAGGGAGTTTTGACCTTTTTGACCTTGGAATATCTGTAGTCGAGGACATCCAACAATTAGTAGGTTTTGAACCAGTTGTAGGGTGTCCAAATAAAGTCTTATACAAATATATAGCTAACTATGTCTCATTCCGAGGTGAAATCCTTAATATGCCTGGACTAATAGTTATCTTATCTGGGGTCTATTATAATTATTGGCAAGTGGCTGTGGCAACTCACAACGTCGTATTTGCACGTTAACTACTTTCCTATTTCCGCCTTATACAGCAGTATTAAACATTGCAAATACTTTCTAAAGTAAGGCTGATAACGAATTCCTTCCAACCTATTCCTCAGAAGTAGCAATAGCTGCACATATATGTAAACTTTAATATTACATACGGTGCTGTGTAGCCAGATATATTGTTTGAGAACTTGGCAACACGCTGTCGCATGTTTCGATCATATTTGCGGCCGTTTACAGAGGTCTATTGTCTGTAATTACTTACCATCATATAGATTGCTCGTTTGCTTTTTAATTTACTTTTATGGCATGTAATCTATCTGATGGTAACTTTTCATTGCCGGTTATGGACGTCTGTAAGCAACTTCATAAAAAAGTTTTAGCTGAATTGGCATTTACCAAAAGAGCTGATACTCCAGAAAAGCAAAATGGTCGCCTCACTTGCAAGAGAATCAGCAACCACACTCTTCTACCGAAAGCGAGAATAGGTGTGGCGGTGCTAACCACCCGGTCAAACCATTATGACTATTTGTTCAAAGGGCTTACTAGCCAGGCTTAATGACTGTCTAGAAAGCGGTCATGCTTTCTACACACATTAGGATTTTCTTCTATGACTCACACAAAGAAAAATGAACAAACACCCAGACCTATAATATAAATCTCAATTTAACATTTTGATATCTATCCGACCGGGGGAGCGGACCCCAAACTCCAACCAAACATGGTGACTTCTCCGTCATTCGGGTCGTCATTTATGAGAGACAACCTTGTCATAATCCCAGTGGTAGAATATTCGGGCTTAAATTCGGGAATTTTACTTTGGGCTGCTAATTTTCTCAGTTGTATGCGGATTAAAAAAGTAATTATCACTTGTTTCGTAACATCGTGAGGTCGTAACCTACATACCTGAGAGTTCTACAAAAGGTTCTCATAGGTTTTCGAAGTATGTCAAACCACACTTGGCCTACTAAAACTTCTTTGATTAAGCTTGAATTCTCATTATTATTTTGAAGGTTTTTAGCTTTAAGCCACCTTTGAGTATGCTAGGGTACTTTATTTATTGTAGTTCTGATGAAATCGATGTTTGTGTGCTTTAGGTGTGTTTTTTATAATATTGACATGTCTAATCATTAGCTTTAACGCCTAACGTCGTCGCTGTCATACACAAATATTCAATGTGGTTTCAGTATCACAAACATATGTTACCTTTTATATACAGGGATTAATCCTTAAGTGTACACAGTTTTTGGATATTTCTCGTTTTATTTTCAAGAAGTTATTTGTCATTTTATTCATTAGGTAAAATGATTTCGATAGCAGTTTACAGTTTTTTTGATATCTGTAACAGTTACGGAATAATCACCTGTGCACACTTAACGATTACACCTGTATATATATTTGCGTAAAACGCATGGACCCTTCATATAAACTCCAAAAGCGTTGCCAAACGTCAACTAGTGCTGTATTGGATTTACAATGCGGTGTACAACCGGATATAGGTGCTGGTATTAATTTATAACCGCGGTAGATTAGTGTAATTAAGATCTTATGTACTTAGCAATAACGACCATGAAGCAGCGTCGTAAACTTGGTTGATGGACAGGTGTGAGCTAAAGGTGCGTATACATCTGACTTTGAGCTTACTTTATGTTTAAAAAAATGCGTTCAAAATTCAAGCAGAAAAACAAACTCTTACGCTTTACCACGCCTGAAGCGGCGGTCAGCAACAGGTGGACCATGGTCCATAAGATTGTGTTTTGGATTGCCAAACAATTCCTATTTCTCTCGTCAACTCATTAGTGTCCCACTGCTGGGCACGGGTCTTCGCACAGAATGGGACAGTTTAGGCTATAGTTCACCGCGGTGGCCAAGTACGAATTGGTGGAATTCCTATTTAATTACATGAAAAAAGTTTACATTAAACTTACCGTGTATTCATACGATTGAAAGCCACGTGGAGTTTTTTTGAACTTTCAACAATATCCGGACCCCACTTATAATTTGTCATCCGCTGCCCTCAAAACTTCTGCAATAAAGGGTCCGTCATATTCAAGAATATTTATTCAATACTGAGCGGTATTTCGAAATATAAAATTATGTTTGAGATTACATAACTTTTAATATACATACTTACTATTGAAATATTATGGGGAAAAGTTGAAATATTCTTTTCATGGGAGAATAATAAAATTTATCCAACGAGATGTAGACTATCTTCGGTTGCATGTAGATAGACCCAACCCTTCAACATTAATGAAGAAGACGATAAATAATTCAATAGCGAACGAAGGTACAACGTGAGTCTCCCATATGAGAATTTATACAATAATTTCTATTCGTGGGCCACGAAACATCCCCTTGGCGCTGCAAACGTTAGCTTTGAGTGAATTTCAGCATATTTCAGCAAGACGGTATAACAAT